>OX419622.1:4200000-4755135 GCA_948473465.1 Lithophane ornitopus
GTTTTATCAATATTTTTTAAAGAATAAGCCGGTTAATCCTAAATTCTTTTCTGTTCCTATCAAGATCGAAAAATGATCTGATGGCGAAAACTGATAACCAGTAATCTAATGCCTGACGTATGCAGTCATCTGAGGGGCAATTCCCGTATTTTTAAGAATGTTCACATTCTAATCTCAGTCTCAATCTGTCAAAAATACAATCAATTTACCTACATTTTTGACAAGTTTTGACATTGATTGTCGCTGAGAGATGAGATCGCGACTTGAATTTGAATTAATATAAGTACGAGAATTAGTCTTCTGATTTTCTTCTGACTTCTTTTTTTTCGTGTGGTTAGTCTGAGTAAGTTAGGCCCATGAGCGGCATAAAAACTCTGACACCAGCAGAGTTTTTATGCCGCTCATGGGCCTCTGACGTGGCTTCACATGCCTTCGAGAAACTTTCAGGCATCCTCACGATGTTTTCCTTTAAATTCAAAATTGGGCACGATGTAAAGATTTGAACTCAATTTTTTACAGTTCCAATGATAAGGAGGAAAACTGATAACCGCTGTCTGTCATATGCAGACATCTGTTTTTACGTTAAATGTAATACCAACTACTAGGAAAACAAATCACGCCCACAATGTAAAAACAATAAAGGAATCGACCGATGAGATAAACGATAGATAGTGACGGTTATTGTGACCGATTATCGCCGGAAATTGTGATGGAAATATGTGCGATTAAGCTCTCGCTAAATCTATCTGGATAAAATTCCTAAAATACTACTAGATATTTAGTTAATACTAATAGATAGGTAGACGAACCAAAAACCGCAGCAGAAGCGTTTCGAAAGGAAATGCGGAGAGCAGAGAGTTTTGGAGAAAATTGGGAGAAGTATATGCCTGTGAAAAGACTGTATGGTGAAATGAAACACTTCTGAAGTTTTTAAATCCAGCCAATACTTATTTAAATCTTCTTTTCAACGAATAAACTTATAGAAAACAGTGTGGACAAGAAATCCATCTCATATCTATAACTAGTTCAAAACTCTTCTCCAAATATGTCGTTCCTTCAAAACCCTTCGGTGTATTTAGAACCTTAAACCTCCACATTTAAGGTTGGAAATTACAATTAGATAGATGAATGCGGTTAAATGCACGTTGTAGTCCACATTTCGTGACATAACTGTGGATATATACAGTCGTGTGTAACGTCACGCGACGTAACAATTGCTTGTTCGTCAGACGAGGCAGCTCGGCTGTGCGGGACAGGGTTGTCAAGCCGTGGTCATGTTATTACTGACGGATATCATCTGCCTCATGTGGGACGTGAAATTAGGCATTGCAACCTTAGTCTTTGCATTGCATGGTTTTGCATTGTGCACAAGTTTTTTTACCTATATGTTTAAGTACTTAATGCAAGCTATTTCCAACTTTCTCTCACCTATGTACAAGAAAGGAACGGACATATATAAGAGTTGTAAATTTTAGTTGAACTAAAGCTCCAAAAAAAGGAAACAATTTGATATCTCAGAACGAATTAGCCAAAAACACGGCTAAGTTCAAGATATACACTGTAATTTGACATCTCTATCTTAGTGAATATATGTCACCGTCCTTTTCTCGCGAGTTTTCTGACAGTAAGAGATGCCAATTCTCTAATTTTATTTGTGAACAACGGAATCGTTGCCATAAAGTGTATGAGGCATTGCAACTTAAAACATTGCCTGTAAGGTTACTAGATCCACCAACTTCCTGGCATGTTGTGGAAGGATGTCGGTGTCGGAAACTACTGTCCTTCAGCTAAGCCGTCTGACATATATGTCCTAAACTTTTCAGATACTGACTGCTACAAAAATGTTATGGTTTTATACTCTTATTTGGAGCGACAGGACGAAAATTACTCCAAGATGGTAACTATGAAATACTCCCGGCTCACTGCAGGCAAAAAAATACTCAGTGGAGTTTATGCTGTGGAGTTCCTATCAGTGATAGTATTTAATAGGTGGATTCAGTCTGGGACTGCAGGAGAGTAACAATCATGTATGAAGTTATATTGCAGTTAGTAGCTATCTAGATTTACTAGTTTTTGTGTTTTATCATTGTTACATTCTTTTAGATGTCAACCGCGTCACAGATAAACAAAGAAGTAAAACAAGATTGATTGAATTTAGGTATCATCAAACAAATCCTATTACAAGCATTCAATCGCCTTCCGTCCGCACGACGCGGCTGCAGATCGTATCAAGACGAAATATCCTCATATATATTATTATTTACGGACCATGAGAAAAAAAATGAAAGAAAAAAACAAATGAAGCCAGGTTTATCTACAATCTCGGATGCGTTTATAATCACTTGTGTATAATTAGCACTTGCTCAGAACCGGTTAGTCGGCAACCCTATGTGGCTACTGGTTTAGCGATACGTTACAAATATGGCAAATCGTGGCGGGCGTAGGGTTACGACTCATAGTCCACTAATCAACAGTATCATATCATGAAAAGTTCGTGCACCTACGTGCAGCACCTACCTACCCGGACGATAATTTTGCATAAGACTTCGGCTCGCGTTTGACTACTATCTCACCTGACTGTAAGCGATGATGCATTCAACGATGGTGCACGCTTGACACATCATCATTATCTCGGTGCCCTTGTCCCATGTTAGTTGGGGTCAGCGCAATACGTTTTCTTTTTCCACTCTCCAACTCTCTCTGTCAACAGTCACGATATAATTCACTCCTATCTCTTCATATCATTCCTCACACAATCCATCCATATTTTCATTGGCTTGAATATAAGTAACATATTTACCCTAGATATGTAGACTTCTTATAGCTAGGACACATCAAACAATAGAAAGATACTGTCACACCTGGCGAAATTATGAGCATAATTATACAAATCGGACTAACCTGGTGGCGTCCGATCCTTAAATGTGTGAAGTAATTTCGCCTTCATGGTATCCCAACCCTTCCCAGATAATCAATCTACTTATGTGTACTAGATTATCTAAAGCCCTTCTAAAGTTGTGTTGTGCTGTATGCACTATGCCGGGATTTTATGATGCCCATATACAGGTCATCGTAAAGTCCCGTTCATAAGCTTTGAAAGAATGATTTGACAGATGACATATGCGGGTACGACAGCGATCGGACCACAGATAACATTTTTTATATTCGGTAAAAATTTCATCGTGAACAGTTTGGTGAAGCGAGCTGTCAATAGTGTCAATTACTAGCAACAGGTGGAATGACAGCTCTTCTATCATTATACTTATTATAAATGTTCCTTCACGAGCCTTTTAAACACAAGCAACGATTACCATGTAAATCATACATAATATTATAAATTAAAGTCGCTTTTTGTATTTGTCTGTATGTCCGTGTTGTTCATCTAAACCAAGAAACAGATTTGATGAGGTTTGCAGTATCGTTTAGAGGATTTATTCTGGAAGGTTTATGTGTATATTACGTTACTATAAAGTTACATATAACTAAGAAATCTCGATGTTTTGTCAAGTCGTAACAACGTGTGATGCAGGAGCGGGTCGCTAGTCAAGTTTGCAACACACACGACGCTCAACAAAACGAACTTTCTATTTCCATATTTTCAGCCTTGATTATATACTATCTACTTCCATGAAATCACCATTTATTTACTTGTTTCCACGAACATGGCAACTGACATCAGCATATGTAATTGGTAGTAAACTGTATTAGCATTTTGGCAGTTCTGTCGTTATTGTGTTTCAGTGACATTTACATGCTTCGTAGGTACTTGTTGGTGCATTTGTGCTCATTGCGTGGCTATTCAGTTATGTTTCCACTGTGTATGAACCATTTCACCGTATGTTGGTTTACATTTTAACTTAATAACTGTGTTTTATGTGTACACTAACGGTCCGCCCCTGCTTCCCTCGGGTTCAATGACGACATGTCAAAACATCGAGATATCTGTGCTATATCATGGGTAAATATTTTGTATGTATTAAAAACATACACGGTCTCAATGATGGAACCGCATCAAATCCATTGTAGTTTAAAAGATCAGAAGCCCTAGACAAAGTGACATTCTATCAGCGATAACGATGATGGGAAAGGCAATAATGTATAGGACTGACTTATGCTATCGAAAAGTATAAGTTAATCCTGTTGAAAGTCGATGTAGAAATACGAAACGCTTTCGAAGCGATTGTCACTTGCTTTGTTTCATGTAGTACTAGGTAAAGATTTCATGAATTTTTCGACTGACTGATGGAATTAACTCGATTGGATTTTAAAACACGCTTCTGTCAAACGCGCTTACACGAAAAAGTTGCTTGAATTTTCTTTTATTTGCCTCCAGATTCAAGTCTGCGCACAGAATCCCGTGAAAAATTCTTTGCGCCGAAGCACATTTCTCGAAGCCCCTATATTTCCCGCGTACGGTGGGAATGCAAATTATAAAAATACCTGAGAGACCGAAATATGAGATGGAATGACAACGGAATAATAATCCATTATTTTCTGACGGTGAACGCTGGGAGAAGGTAGTGTGTTCATAAAAATGGCTCAAGTATGAGTTGTATCAGAAATTGAAAATGTATGAGTTCACTGGAGGGATCTACTTATTGTGCATTTGGTTGGATCTTGCTGGGTACGGTTATTTTATTTTCATATTCAGATTTTTATGAAAAACGAGCAGCATAGAAAACTGTCTCTACTGGGTAATAGTTTTATTTTTGATACTTTTTCCTTATTACTGAAGAAAAGTAAGAAAACAACAATTCATTACCTAAAATTGTAGAATTTACGACAAGTTTCTTTCCGCAAAGGATTTTTCCGTTCACCGAGACATTAAACTAATTAAATACTGACGAAGGGAAGAAAGTTATAAAAAGTAATCTTCACAAGAAACCGAAACCATTAAAAACAAATGACAAACATTAACATTACACAAATAAAAAAAGGTTTAACCGCAAGGTTATCACGCGGGGTAAGTCTGTTATCTGATAATTCCAACAGTGAGAACGCTTGACTTGCTCAAAATCTGATTAGATCAGCACCCGCTGCAATCTCTCCAGCAACTCATTCGGAAGTGATTCACGTGTTGTTTTTGAACGAATATCACGTTTCAAATCGGCTATATCCAAAACAAATCATGCTATACATAGTAAAATTCTATAGTAAAATACACAAACGATATCGCTTATTTAAGTGCAAATAATAGAGCAAACATGATCCAGCTTCTTGTTTTGCAAGATTCAGAAACATTGAAAACAAACCATTTGTTTAAGATAACAACGGAGAATTACATAGAAATGTTTGACTTACATTGTGTTCCTTCTTTGGCTCCGAATTCCATGAGCATTTTGGCAAGTTGTCTGTTGGTTGCAAGCACGGCCACATCCAGAGGAGACAGGCCGTCTGCATTAAGGCTAAAAAGAAGATAAAAATTAGCTACCATCGACAAACATAATGATCAAGTTTCAAAAGAAGAATTTACTTTAGAACATACATACATTAGTCATAATAGTCTTGGAAGCAAAAAGGGATTCTAAATCAATTTTCAAAGGTCAATCTCATTACGTTCACGTTACTCTAAACTGAGAATATTTAAGTATATGTTCCTAACAAGTTAATAACTTAGGGGAAAAGGAAAAAGTTATCATGATTAACTTTCGTTAAGTGCTTCACAAAAAGAGGGTTTTGTCTAACAATGTCATGCAGAAGTTGCTTAGTTTAATTTATCAAGTTAACGTTCGGTAACTGAAAACGCTTATGTCAGATCATTGTTAAACTGAAGAATAGTAATTAAGTCATGTAACGATAAAGATCTCAATTAATTCAAAATCGAAGTAAAAAATGTTAGAAGAATAATAAATTGTAATCAAAGGAATCTACGGTTTGGAAGATAAAACTCGCTTCTTGACTAACAGACTGCTTCAAAAACAATTGACAGTCAAACACAGTATAAATGTATTGAAGTTTTTGACTTCCGATCCCATTATCTTCGATACAAATACCTAAATAGCTTCAAACCAAATAAAACCATAAGTGATCTACTTTCAAGACAAAGGTCGAATGTGTAAACACTTCGTCGTTTGTTTCACTCTGACATATCCAGGTGTCCAGGTGCTCGAGAACTTCTCTAGCACAAGTAACAGTTGGACGGAGATAAATCCCGGCGGATGCATTTTGTTTGCAGCATTGATCGTAACAGTTGTCTCAAGTGTACTCTATTGTACTTGTTCTTTGATATATTGTACCAGTTCCACTTCAGAATTTATTTGTTTGGAATATTTATCGATTGGAATTGTTACACGGTTTGGATTTCGAATGCTGTGGTCTTATCGATGTGTTATCTAAGATGATGCTGGGTGTGCCCAGCATCACTCATCATCTATCATCGGGTTTTTCTAATAGATTTATTTTATGAATGTCTCAATGTCCAATTTGTTGAGTGGATGACTGTGATTTGATTTGTCTTATCAGTAATCTAGGATGAGGTTTTTTGCGTGAATCACTTCAAAAGCATCGATTTGTTAAACGTCAATTTATCAAATCACACAAAATCCGATATGTTGATAGCTGATAGCAATATTCTATAACCATAACTCAGTAATAAAAGCTGCTGCTAAAGCTCTGCAGAAACCAGATTTTATCGTTTTCAATACAATTTACGCAGTAAACGGTCTACATAAAAGGCAAATGAATCACAAACCTGTTGACGTCGACGTCGGTTGACTCCAGAATGTTTCGCGCCTTGTCGAGGTAGCCATGTTCCACGGCCGCGAACAGAGCTGTAACAAACAGAACTAAGATTCACTTTATAGAACTACTGATGAGTTGATAGCTTAGATATAATCAGTAGCAGATGAGGTAGCTGCACCTTTCTTAGAAGAAGACCTATGAGTAGATGCAGACGAAAGAAAAATGAGAAGTCAGAAACGTTCGGTGAACGTTGAAACACAGTGTGACGATAATCTGGTCTAGTAGAAGAATTTGTGAGGCGAAGACGATGATATGGAGCACATCATATGTTTAAAAATAGATGATGTTTAGTAGACGCTTGTACAAAGTGTAAGTATGTTGTATAATGTAGAAAATAAGATTAACTGATAATTAAAACAAATGAAAATGTTAAACATAGGAGTGTATCATTTGAAAACTGTAGATACATAATATAAATAATTAAAAGAGAATTAAAGAAAAATAAAATAAAATAAAAAAACGAAACAAATACCGTGTAAATGTATGTTAACTTGTGCGATTTTGTCTTGTTGCGCGCGCGCGTCCTTCTGTTGCCGACGAGTTGCCTTGTCGAGGTGCGGGGGGTGGGGTGCGCAAGCACTTAGCGACGGCAACTCCCCCCCGCACCCCTCGAGAAGTGCGCCGTACTGCAGCTCTAAGGGAAAAAGGGGATAAATGAACAGAAAGAAACAAAAATGATGTGAGATAATATGTGAAAATACATAATTCGATATTTTGTTGTGTGCTTTTAATTTACAGGAAATTTTATTTATATTACCATCAGAACAAAGATATGAACGTGTCTATATCAACAACAGATTAAACGAAAAACAATGAGAGAATATTTACAAAGTTGCCGCAAGTGTATAATTAATTGTGTTGCCATGTCACCTAGAATGTCTAATCAAATTATGCAAATGTTCAAACAAAGAATTATTTTATTGTCCTGTTCGTAACAAAATTGCTGCCTCATGATTAATTAAACATCCCAGAGGTGGCGCGAAAAGTGGTCAATATTTGACGTAAGCTCAAATAAATCTGGTTTCGTAAAAACACTCTTATTTAGGACTTCCGAGCTACCTACGTTTGTTCGGATAATTTATCAAACTACCCACGAACAGCCGACAGGCAGAGGTTAATCGTAATAACAATGTACATGATTAACTCAATGTCGAACGGACCGTGTGCCAACATGTTATACTTAATACCTTTCAACTTTTAAGGTGTGCATCAGCTGTGAAATGAAATATGAGAGGCAGTTGCTCAAAATAAAGACTTAACTAACGCGAATTGTGTAAGTAATGAGAAGCTTTCGACAGATGATTAATAGTTTTTTATTGGTTGGTAATATGGCATAATTTACGCCTCAGGTAGATTATTGTGTTGAAATTGTACTTGCAACATTTTTCAAAGGTTCTTCTATAGGTACTAATATTTTAAAGACATAAACATGAGTTCGTATGTCGGGGGAAGGTACGAAACTATTGATCCGATTCCGAAAATTCTTTCACTATTACGAAGCTACATTATCCCTGAGTGTAATGGGATATGCTCTATGTTAAATCAAGAAAATTCACGCGAATGAAGTCGCGAGCAGAAGCTAGTATCATATAAGCAACCTTAAAATAATGTGAACAGGAAGTCCTATTCTGGGAACCACAAAATATTACTATACGGAAGTAACCAAACAACGTAAGCAAAGACAGGTAACTTCGACAAATGCTTTAAGCGCCTAAAGGAATGCCGCAAGGCACATCCGAGGTAACGCCCAATAGCCTTATCCAGCACCTGACTACATTATGATTAGGTGTCCAATTCAATATCGATTACAAATCGAATTTACAAGGTGACATGTTGACGTGTTGGAATTATAAAAAGCTCACATGCACTTCAATGTCAGTCAGGTTATAACCTTGGGCAGGGCAGCAAAGGCCGTTAAGGTGAAATATCACCAGCTAATCGGACTTCCAATCAGAATTAGCTAAGGACCGGACACTGTTCCGAGGGAAAGTAAAAACGGAGATACAGTATCTTGACACTAAGGTGCAATTTTAGATATTCTAATGGTGAAAATTATGGCTCTGGGAAGTGTAATTTCTCTGTGATTAATCGTCAAGAATTCACGCAGAATTTAATCCATCTGCCTAATCTTTTCCTGCTATGTGGGGTCGGCTTCCAGTCTAACCGGATGCAGTTGAATACCAGTATTTTTACGTGGAAGACTGCGTATTTGACCCCCACAAACCAGATACTCGGTAACATGATACCCGTTGGTAAGACTGGTTGTCAGACTTTTGGGCTTCTGGCAACCCGTAACGACTGTCAAAGATCCACGAATGACAGCCGAGACCAACGGCTTAACGTGTTTACCGAGCCGCGAGGCCGCCGAGCCGAGGGGTGTTGATATGTAATGGATGGTGACCCATCCACGAACCGACCGCGTCAAGTGTAGCTTAACCTTGTATCCGTGCAGCTGTTATCATTTAGCCACGAGCCCCTTTCACGCCGAATATAATATGTATACTTATTATTATAAACTTTGCGGAAAATGGTACAAGAAGATGTAACTGCACATACAGTAATTTCTGTTAGTCATTTCGGTGCTTCCCTACTTCCCAGGTATTGTTATTAACTTTTATGTGTACTTTTAATGAATAGTACTGTTTTGTTTTATTTATTACTCATACACATGCATAACAAAATAACTTAAGATATTGATCTTTTGTTTGTATGAGTACTGACTAGTACTACATATTTGTTACAGAAATAAGTGAGACATTACTAAGGGGCATTCTAATGAGAGTAATCTTTGTCTGTAATTAGTATTTATGGAAAAATACGGAGTGTTATCTTATCATACAGCCGTTTTACAGAAAGAGGCCTGGTCTATGTGGCTGCAGTCGAAATTAACAAGTCGTAATGCAAATGTATAATCTCAGATGGGTTTTAGAACTTATTATTATGGATATTTTTGTTGAAGTTGGTTCAATGTGATTAAGATTTTCAGGTACTTTCAAAACTTCTATACATAGGTATAGTAAAGTCGCTTTTCGTGTTTTGCTGTATGTCCGCGTTGTTCTTGTAAACCACGCATCAGGTTTTGATGAGGTTTTCACTATCGTTTAGAGAATTTATTCCGGAAGGTTTATGTGTATATTACGTTAGTATTAAAGTTACATATAATTAATAAATCTCGATGTTTTGTCAAGTCGTAAAAACAGTTAGAAGCAGGAGCGAGTCGCTAGTTGAATAATAAAATAGGTTAAAAAAAATCCATCGTGTAGTTCCTTATTCCCTTTTTATATAAACAAAATTATAAGTACATATAAAATGGACAAGGCAGTGTTATAACGGTTTTATAATACAAATGTATTCATGCTATATGTAATAATTCGTAGATAATTGTCTGTAGCGTTTGTCATCATGATTAGACGAAAGCTTATTTTTGCAAAGACATGTGAACTTTCTCTTTATTAAAAATTACATCTACGACTATTACCTAAATGCTGTGTCGCAATTTTAAAGATCAAAGCAGTTACCGGCTTATTAAAAAAACTTGTAAGACTAATTGAGAAAAATAAATTAAAATCAAACAAGATTCCTAATTAGCAGTTTAGTCTTCCTTGCTTTGCCCATGTCTTGCTTTTAATCAAATACCATTTGACCAGCACCGTCACAAATTAAAATAGGATCACAATAATGTACACAACACGTCAGGTTTTTAAGAGGAAAATTTAAAAAACTGAAAAGTAAAAAGCACTAGTGCGAAAAAGTGGCACATTCCGCACGATTTGGCTGTTTTGAAATCGGTATTTTCGAGCACATGCATTGTAAAGAATATTACGCTTCAAAGCGAACCAGCGCAAATATAACGTAACGTAAACAAAGGAAAGCGTCACGAACCCAAACTCCCAGAACGGAGCGAGGTGAAAGGTTCCCATGATTGTGTAGCATGCGTTATTGTTCCGATCACTTGAGGGTTGGGAGGCGTAATTACGCTGATTAGGCAAAGGTATGTGTCTACAAGTATTTCCTTTAAGTTACGTAGGCTTGGAGAATGTTTCTTTCGTGTAGGTAAGCTAGCAGTTTAGGTTTACGAGAATTTTTATTAAACGGAAATTGGTCTGGTATTGTTTACAGGATCTTCAATAGACGCGTCGGAAAAGTAGATAAGTATTAAGGCAAAATATTGGACTTTTATTTTTGACTAGCAGCGCCCCGCGGTTTCACCCGCGTAAGGCACGATCCCGTGGGAATATCGGGATGAAAATCCCGATATTCTATGTGTTAATCCAGGTTATAAACTATCTGTGTGCCAAATTTCATCCAACAACGTTCAGTAGTTTTGGCGTGAAAGAGTAACAAACATCCATCCATACTCACAAACTTTCGCGTTTATAATATTACTTAGATTAGATTTATTCCATTCTAATACCAAAAATAATACCATTGGTATTTGTTAAAACTCATATTTATACTGACTGTATCTTATATCTTTAAACTTGTTTTGGTATTAGTTTATATAATGGTAGGTATCCGTTCGGAATAGAAAATAAATATGAGTTGAAACAAATACCAGTGGTTTTAGTTATTGGTATTAGAATGGAATAAATCTTAATTTTTTAATAAACTGAAATCTGTTATTATTTCATCGTAGATCTCATGGAACACGAGTTTAATAAATATAGGACTAAAATTGTTGCATTCCTAGGAATTCATGGTTTGTGATAACCAAGTTTACCTAAAAAAGCTTCTAAACTGTCATATAAATGACATATAAGTACCACAAAAGCCACATGTTTTCTACCTCTATTTACATAAGACCAGCCTCGCCAACCCTAAACCATGTCTCCATTGACGTGCGTCGACGCATCGCGTGGGTAACCATTACCCAACGCGTTAAAAAACAGCATGAAAGCAACAGTGATGCATCGTAAATCGTTTGTATTGGACAGAACGCGGAAGGATCATGGAACAACGACGATGCGGAACGTGGAGTCGAATAAATCGAGTTTAATATTATGCTGAATGTGAGAAGGCTGTGTAAGTTGTGACCTTTGCTGGATCGCATGTGAATTGTTTATGGTGGTAACCCTGAGAGGTCATCCATCGCGCGAGTGATAGCACTTGACAGGTAATATTTTATTTAAAAATCGATTTTAGTAAATTTAAATGTTTAATATGCGCACGCGCGCGCAAAGTTCATCTCCGCAGATCAAGTGGGAAAGAAGTTAAAGTATTAGTACTTAATTAAAATAACTCACGAACACAAGTAAACATTTCGCTCTAAAACCATTTTCATAATTCTGAGAAAGCATCAAAATTCCCATTTTGCTTCCCATAAACCAATTAAACAACACTTAACACTCGTTTTAAAACTTAATTGTTAGCACTAACAAACACTTCAATAAAATAAACGATAACACAACGTGGCGTATTAATTGGAATCAAAAACATTAAACTGAACGCGCCCGTATAAAATACCGGTGAAATTGACCGACACCGAAAAGTTAAACCAATCCAATCACTTCACTGGCCACAAAAAAATAAAAATATTTTGAAAATAGAACTGACCGCAGGTTATAAATTCTAGCATGTCGCTCCATTGCAGTATCATAGTTGCAACTGAGATGGTCGCACGATTCTGAGTTTGGTGATTGTGCGGACTATCTAGATCTTCTTAATTAGCGACATCATTATTTAAAACTGTGACTACACACACAGAGTAATAAAGTTGTAGGTGGAGACTAATTAGTTTTTATACAAACATTATTCTTTGAAGTACGCAAGTCTGTCGAAAAAGTTACGTGTGAAATACGCAATTAATGGAGTAAGTAGGTTTAATTTATGATTATTTGCGATAGTAATTAATTATAGTGAAATGTACGGTGTCGATAACGGTTGGCCTTTCAATAAAGCACTCTCTATTACTAATTTATTGAAAGCACCGATTGAAAGGGACAAACCAAGCTTGAAACGAAACATTTACGGGAATAGTTTCGGAAATTCAACTAAATAATTTTGATTGGAAACAGTAGAGGTGTGGCCGAAGCTTAGCAATTTCAAAAACAATGAGGTTTAGTAACCTGTTCCTACTACCAGCCTTCTTTTGACTACCTACATGAAAATTAGCATGAAGATACAAAGGGAATATGCAAAATGGCTCCTATGTAGAAAGATTGTCAATTTGGTTTGCACCGAAAAAGTCGATGATACCAAAATCCACAATGTCACCGCAAATGAATGCAGTTTCATCTTATACTTTTTGTCCTAGTCCAGTGTGCGGAACCCTGTGTGAGTCGACACCTCACTAACTAGGTTGAGTGGAAGTTCAATTTAATTCTCAAATTAGTTTAGCACTGATGGCTAACGCAAATGGACTCCCAACTTCACTAAGAGGATTTTAATAATTTAGGTCAACGAATGTTTTATCCTTTTTGGTTATAAATTCTTGATTTTCTTACAACTTTTCATTATCGCTTATCATCATTCTCTTGCCCAATCTATTTTGGGTCGGGCCAACATGTCTTTTTCGTCCATACTTCTCTATTAGTCGTCATCTCGGTAGTCAATCCATTTCTAGCTATATATCATCTTTCAAACAGTCCACCCATCGTTTCTTTGGTTCCCTACTCTTTTCAATAAAGCTTTTGAAAATATTTAGTTCATGGGAATGTAAGTCAAAGAAACATCGTATGCATAACTTCCGACACACCATAAACAAACAACACATTTTTTTTTAGAACATCGATAAACATTTATGCTAATCGAATAATAAATGAATTATTCGATTCAAATGACATGACGGAAGTTCATCTCTAGCGGTTATGTTAAAATATCTCAGAGAAAGTCATCAAATCAGTAGCAGCGTGATTTGAATTGGAAATATTCGCAATTAGTATTCGACTTTGTGATCTAGTTTTGTAAAGCTTAATGAACTTTTAAAGATTATTTAAAATGGGCGGAAGAATTCATAACTATTATGAAAAGGCTGACCCGACAGACGTTGAAATCCCATTGAAATCCCATTGGATTTCCCGAATTTTACAATTTTACGGGCAACTTTTCCGATTTTCCTTACGTGCGAACTTATACATACAAATACAATATCGGTTCAGCCATAATGCGTTTGCAGGTAAGCCCGAAAAGGACCTTGGCAACAGGCAACTGAAGGAACACGGATGGCTTTTAGTCAGTAAAAGTCTGACACGCCCTTCCGCTCCGCCCAGAGCGGAAAAAGTCATTTGAAGATTTCCAAAACTCAAAAAAAAAGCCGTAACGCGTAGTAATGAAGTGCAGAATTATCTGGTGCTTTTTGAGAAGATTAATTATAATTATTGAAGTGGGTCAAAAATAAAATTATTTCCTCTAAGTTTTGAATTAGTCTCAATGGAAAGCTGAAAATTTACTCTAAGGGCAAGGCTTTTATTTCTGGTGTTGCGTATAATTGAGTTTCTCAGTAGCAGCCCGGTTGATGGCAATAAGTTCGCCCCCTATTACATGGGAATTAAACATAACTGGCAAAATTTGTGCTATAGGTACACCTCTGCCTAACCCTCCGGGGAAGCAAGGCATGGTGTTATGTTATACTACATTTAACTCAGGTCTATTTTGTTTAGGAACATAAGTAAAAATACAAATAAGTGTTAATAATACAAAATAAGTGCTCATTTCATGCACAATTCAAACTAATTATTATGCCAAAGAGCCCTTTTTAAGCATAGGTCTTAAAAAGGGCTCTTTGGAATAATAATTAGTTTAATTAAGCTTTCATGAAAAAAGCTGACGAGCGACTACACCAGATTATCCCTACTTACCACACCACTGTACCTACAGTAACTTGGTACCGGTGGTACTCTATCGAAACAAGCTACCAAAGAGGCGCCATGATGCAATTTGTTGGTCATTAAGCGATTCCAAGAAAAGGTCAATGTCTCAGCTTTCCTCATATCATTTCGTAACTG
The DNA here is from genome assembly GCA_948473465.1 of Lithophane ornitopus. Lineage (NCBI taxonomy): Eukaryota > Metazoa > Arthropoda > Insecta > Lepidoptera > Noctuidae > Lithophane > Lithophane ornitopus. The sequence goes on from OX419622.1 coordinate 4,214,685, forward strand.
TTACTTCGTCCGAAATTCTCACCAGCCATTGTCAGTTCAGTTATTATGTAAAGAGTTATTATGTTTCCAAATTACATCCAAGTATGCAATGAATGATATGTATTTTGATCCTCTATTGTTTGAACCTCATTATTTTAATTTGAATATTTGTGCCAACTTTCCATTTTTAAATGTTTTTCGTTTTTTCAAATCTCAGTGACGTTGTTTTTGTGTTTTTCACATGTTTTCACGTAATAATCATTATGAATCCGGTAGTGCAATTTAGTTAATTCTTTTTTGACAATCTTTCTTTTTACCCGAATGCCACAAAGGGTAATGTTTAAATAGGTGCATTCATTGCATTGGCATTGTGGTTCTTATATTAACCATTTCAGGGTATACCAGAAAGTGTTAATAGGTGACAATAATAAAGTGGAAAATCAAATATTTTCACTCGTATGGGAATTACGAGTACAATGGGCTCTTTGTTAGATTTATCAGCAAAATGTAAGACAGAGTAATCCGTAGGTGAATCAAACTTATTATTATTTTGTTCTACACATAAATACTTACTTGTTTTATATTGCTTGCATAATAAGAAGTTTTTCGTTACTATAATAGGTAAAAATTAAAAAATATGCCATACTTATTCATTATTTCATATTTTTTTGAAAATTGATGAATTAAAATAGCATGTTCCAAATCATCGCCTGTTTGCTAATTCTGTAAATATTTAATTTACTTATTAAAATGTTTTAATAACAAAAATCTTGGAACAAAAAAAATCCTTACAAAACATTAGTTTGGCCTAGCGATCTCGGCTACCTTTATAAAATAATGAATGGTGAACTAATGCCTTTCCCCTATTTGTCTTGTAAATAATTATTCTTCTATGTTACGATAACAGGTTATATTCTGACCTAAATGTAAATCTCCTATTAATGAGGCATTCAACCTAACCTGATTGTGGTCAGTGATATTTGAGGATATTGCCACATTGATGAATTGATTGATGGCTATAACAATAGGAAGGAAACTGAATAAATTTCCTATTACAAAGACTTAACTTTGCCTTCAAAAAGGTAAGCGCAAAATTAAAGTTCATAAATGAAAAATAAATAATGATATCATCAAGATAGCTCTGAAATTTCATCAACGATGTCAAAAGATTAAATGAAAGAATCTAACAATTTCTAACTTGCTTTCTCGTTTGGCAAAAATAAAATTATATTTTATATTTATGAAATCAATACGCTCGCGAATATTAATGATTGAATTGAATTCTCGGTACCTGATGAAAAGCTTACTTATTCCAATATTAGTTTACATATTAGTGCCTCAAGTTATCCATCTGTAATAATCTTGTACGGCGAAAATGTTTAAAATGCTAATATTATCTGAATTGCATTGTTAACAAAATTTCTTAGTTTTAAATCTCAGATGTGTAGTCTAGACTTGGAATTATTTCGATTACTCTAAAACTATTGTGAGCAACTGAGAAAGAGTATTTGCTATGCATGTGTTGTGTGCCAGATACAGGTGTTCAGACAAGTCAGAATTTGACAAATAAAACATTTTCTATATACACTACATACTACACGAACAACTTTTACCTTTTAGACCAAATTCTACGTCTTGCAAGTAAATAGCGAAGTAAAATATGGAAAATGTAGATAACAAGTTACGAAACAATAGTTAATGACTACCTAGTTATGCGGTGTTAAGTAATAATGGTTTACTACCGAAAAACACATAATTTTAGCACTTGCAACAAACCTAATGATCCGTTCACGGCGAACTGACTTTTTTACTTGATAAAGTGCAACGCACACGCACGACAGCAATCCTTCATTCAACTAGAAGGCTAGAAGTATTCATAGGATATTTTAATGTCCCAATAAATATTTTTGAAGGTGCAAAACATGTGAAACTAACTTTAGTCCTACATTTACAGACAAAGGGGGTACAGAGATCGAGAGTAGATTGCTTTTTTCCCTTTTATCCTATACTGTGGATGTTGATTAAGCAATACACGAGAATAAAGAACATCCGCATTTGTTTGAACGAGCAAGTTCCGTTCCGTGCTATAGAAAACTGAGCGATTTTTGTAACAGGCGTTTTTATTGTGAGATGCATCCATTGATAATTGTTCGATTTTCAAAAGCCATTGCTGAAGCTTCTGCTCGAATCTTTAAAAATGTGTTCCTATTTTATACTGGTGTGAGTAATATTGATTTCTATTGCTTTTTTATTGACTTTTAAATGATTGTTTTTTTTTGTATGCGCAACGCCCCGGGTAATCGGTTTCATCGATACTTTTTTTACAGTTTTAATATTCAATTATACGATGTGGATTTGGCAATTCTGAATCGTAATTAGGATTAGTTGGGATCCAAATTAAAAGCTAGTGTTAACCAATAAGGTGCCATTAGGCAAATACGAAATCGACTAATTGGTGTTCGTTTTTCAACGGTAAGTATTATCGGCAATTACACATACCACTAAAATAACTAAGACGGGTAAAATGGCCGAACGTCGTTTTTATTTAAAACTTCATAATGGCGGAATATTAGGGTAACTAGCTATTATAGTACTGACTATACATACAATTAAATACTATGTTATCCTTCCTGTCGGCATAAAATACATGAAGCAAAACGATGAATGTGCCTTTTGACATTAATTTTCTTTTCAGTCTTCCTATGTAAAATTTTACGTAATTAGATATGTAAAATTGAATAATTGGACGGCTAAACTAGCGGAGATCTGACGCGTAGATAAAACAAGAAGTGATGAAATGAAGCACTTTTGTATTTCCCGACATTATGTTAGTTATACATCCTACGAAGCAGTAGGGCTGTTCGCAAAGCACTTACAACAATATTATATAAAACCCTTTAAAAGCACTTAAAATGAGAAGCACAAGGATCAAAGTTTATTGTTCAATTAATTTGGATAACATCAACTAACGAAAAAGAGATTTGAACCATTATCTCACTAATCTTCGGTTTAATTTTAATTATAAAGGCAGATAACTTGTTTTCCCTCAGTCGTGGCCGATAATCCACAGTCAAGTATTTCAGATGAATAAATGGTGTTAATTTCATTTGATTGTTTTTATTATGGCCTTTTTAAGCATTATTATTATGTTTACTTTAAATTTTTGTATAAAAATCTTTTTCGACACTCCTTTTTAAATTATTCGAAATTAGAATACATTTTTTTACCGGCATCGGCCGTCAGTGATACTACCTAATCCGCTAGATTTCCGACAGCTCTAGCTGGTTTAAAAAAAGAACAACAATAAATTGGCTACTTATTTACGCACGATATTGTTAATCGACCGACGTAAACGCATTACCTGTTGTCTCGGAACCTGTTACAATTTGTGCGAAATTACGATATTGGATACACCTACTTGGTTTCTGTCATGCATTACTGTTTTTGCTTAGAGTCCAAACCACCTCGCCCGCGCCTAGTCCGGATAAGATAAGGAAACTGTAATTTGTACTGATTTACTTAAAACATTACATTCGAGTCTCGATTACAATATCTCGGATAATAGTGTTGATTGCAGGTTTCGAATAATTCCCCGTATAAACTTTCGTCTAAATCGATTTGAGTGTTGCGAAGTGATTTAGTAAGGAGCGTTCAAGCACGTTATCGCATAGATAGTTTTTAGGTGAAATTAATTATGAAAGCGCGGAAATAAATAATAAAATATAATAATTGGTGTACCGTGTAACTTGCGTACCGAAATGTCAACGGTAAAATTTTTGTATGGATTTAAAATTCAGGTCAAGTTTGACGTGGTTCGACGTTATTGACGTTAATGCAACAGATGTTGATTTTTATTGAATAAAAAAAAAATGTATTTAGGCAATATGTAAAATAGAGTCTTGTATTGCAAGGCTGTTTGTCAACCTATTTTTGTAGGAGCGAGGCGGTTCCGTGTTGAGTTTAATTTTCCAGGATGACCTTTTTTCCTTTTCTCCTTTTCAGTTATCCTTTAACCCTTTTCAGTTAACAAGGTACCTGAAAAATTTAATTAAAACTGGTACCTTAACCGTGAAAGGTACTAAATGGACTAGCAGTCTCTCAGTTGCATTTATGTGGCTGTAAATAGAAAAGAATATTCCGACAAAATTCAAATAGGGACCTTATTCATTTATGGCAAATGCAAAGACATTATTGGTACACCGTTGTGCAATAATGACAGCGAAGAGTCTATAAAAGTGTTACTAGTTGGAGCACTAGGTACTCGAATGATATCTCCTAATCACAGTACAAGTGCACCGCACGTACTGTAGTGTATAATTAGTGACACTTCAGTATGATTACTGTGACATACAATGAGTTTTCCAACAGCCTGAGCAAACTGAAGGGCCGGGGAGGGGGGGAGCCGACTGCAGACGAAAAGTGACAAACTGTCATGATTATTGTTTGACTTTTAGTCTTATTTTAGCTTGTACCGGTAACGGTCGATAAGAAAGTTAGTTGAGGAAAATAAATATTAAAATACGTACTCAAGAAAGCGGTGGGTGACATCGGCATCTTCCTATCCTTCGGCGGGGTGCTGTACACAAACGCAGGGTTGACGCAGCCGCGCGACTGGTTCGGACACATGTCACTTTCCGAACCCCTGCGCACGCGCTTGTGCGACATCAACTCTGACATTGACTTCGCCGACTCGGATTTTCCCATCCCTTTCAACTTCTTCTTCATTTTGTCGTTCTCTGGCGAATGTATGTGTAGGAGAGCCGCTGCCTTCGGTGGTATTTTCTCCGGCACTATAAGGTCCTTAGCCACACTCTTTTGTTTCTTATTCGAAAACAAATCACTAAACTTCTTTTCCACTTTCTTTGGTCTCTGCGGCTTCAAACTCAAATCGATATCTCCACTTTTCTTCCTCTGCTTGGGTGGCTCCGGCTTCCGCTTCACCATGGCTGGTGTCTTTGGTTTGTACGTCCCTTCGATACCCGTATACGCTACGTCGTAATCCTTCTCCGTCCAGATCTGCTTCGCGAAAAATATTCCGTTACTTTTGATCTTTTCAATATCATCAGCTGTTGTTTCCTCGTCCTTAGACCTCCAGCGGTTGCCGATCAATCGTAGGGAAGCGCGGACGGATCTGGAGCGTCGTAGGCCACTCTGCTCCCTCTTGAACTTGTCGAGGAGGGTCTCCATAGCCCTGTTAGGGGTAGCGGGGCGCACTGGGCCCTGGGCATTGCACGTCACGATCGACTACGCGCACTCTATTCACTAACGATAGTTACGTGAGTCGCTTCCTTCCCGACGTTCACTCAGTGCGGCGTCGGAGTGTCGAATGAGGCCTGCAACAACGTGGTAAATGGTAGGGCTGCTTGAGACCTCGCAGTAGCCCGGAGCGACTCGTCTGATAAACTGTTCTCATTTGCACAATCATTTGATTTGATAAGATATGATTGTTTGGCATACGCATTTCACGAGTCAGATTTGTTGTGACGTGAATTCTGAGATAAATCGTAAGGACACAATGATAAGTTGATTTGAAATGCTGAGTATTATAGAGGTGCATTGCTTTTAAAGTTGGTATTGATTCTTTCGCAATGTTCGTGCTGGCGGGGCTTGATTTACGGCGATGCAGAGCACGCGAGCGGCGCCGAGTGCCGACAACTGTGCCGAGATCGATCATTCATTTAATTTATTGGACATTGCCAGTGAACGAGGTTAAACTATGTCTCATAACGCGCGTTTGAGATAACTAGAAGTTAGGTAACTTCTACTGTTATGTGCAAGTTACATGATTCTCTGCATTTTCGATTGAGGTTTTGGGAACATCAATTAATGAAAGTGCTTTTAATCGGGTTTAATTAACTAATTCAATTGAAGATAAGTAAATTGAACCGGTGCGGTTTACTTCTGAAAGTATAACGTAAGAATGATGTTAAGTAGCAATTCAAAATTGCTTATTTTAATTAACGGGAGGACTTGCTGAATTCTAAAGAAAACAAAACATGAATACTTATTGAATATTTAAAAAAATAACGATTGGTTACTATGAATATTGATACTACCTAGGAATAGCTTATATGTATTCCTCTTAACAATATAAGTGTTGAAGATTTATATTAACACAAGTCCCAGTTATCAATATGATCTCGAATCTAGATTCTAGATAATGTCGCATATTGTTACCGACTCAATACCTAACTATCTCGCCTTAGCTAAAGTTGTGTGTAGTCCTTTATAAATCATAGTTGGAAACTTAATAATAAGACGAAAGTTCTCCCAAGTTAGCCGAGATAGGGCTGCTGGTAACCTGAGACAAAGTTCTATCTCATATAGTACTTAATAGGACGTAAAATGAGCAATAACATACATGAATGACGCCGCAGACCTTGTGACCATTTTTGCAGCTTAGCGAAAATATTTAATCAAATAAATATTAGGCATATTTAATTTTAAGATAACGAGGCTGGGAGCCTGTTCACGAGAAAACAAGTGTGTTCTACTTCAGCGAACCAGATTGAGATAAATATTTCTATTAAATAAAAAAGATCGGAAATGCAAAGGCGTAGCGTAGTTATTTTTTTGTTGTCTAGTCTCTGAAATAGTCGAGCGAAGCTAGGGAACGACACTATTTCTAAATTCGAAATTGCGGGACAGCGCTTTGAATTTCAGCAGGAAAACAATCGAACGTCCGGCTGCTTGATTTTAGAATTCCACAGGAATTTGAGTTTTAATTGAACAGTGTTTTCATTTACACTTTTTATTTAGCTTTATTTTGTAAAAAATCTTGTAGATAGGTAAAGTGTACCTTTATTTACTTGACTTATTTGTTAAGTAAACAAATACGAAGGCAGCTAGGTGCTAAGTTTTCAATTTTGTGTTTTTATAATGGATTGTTCCGAGCAGTTTCTCATGTAATTTTTAATGCCGTTGTTGATTTTTGTAGAAAATGTAAAAACACAGACACCTTACCTAACATCAAGTGTGATATGATAAGATGCGAAAACTCCTGAATTTTGTACCGTGTTTTTTTAGAAAATAAATGTAAGGATACGGACACTGTGGTTTTTATTAAGATTTTCCCAAAAAGTTTCGAATAAATAGGTTCACTATTTATTCGAAACTTTTTCATCCGAACTTATTTCCGGCTAGTAGTATATTTATTTAACTTTGTTTATTCACCTTCTTCATGATCAGTGCCTCATTTGTCTTCGATAAGGCACGTCGGACATAGGTACTTTCAGTTTTTTTTTTAAAGAAAACAATTTAATAAAACGATCACCACCATTATTATAATGGAGTGCTGCGACTATTATGGAAGTAATATTGGCAGACAATTTGTCAGCATTTAATTTATTGAGACTTCATTGATATAATTGATCACGAGACTTGTTTTAATTAAAGAAGGAACTGGTTGAAAGGCGAGTATATAATTATGGATTATTACGTATGTGTTACTCGTTTTTTTTTCCTAGCTGCCAATCAGCAATTCCGTATCCTCGTAAAACGGAAACTTAATTTATGTCAGGAGACAAATATTTATCGTATGATTATAAAAAGTCAAAAATATAAGTATAAATAGAGGTTATGTTGTGACTAAATGGCCGGTTACATTTCTACTGATAACAAAAACCAATCAATCAGCCTAGCCTTTTCCCAAATATGTTGGGGTTGGCTTCCAGTCTAACCGTATGCAGATGAATACCAGTAGGTATTTTACATGGAGCGGCTGCATATCTGACCTAGTAACTGGGTAACACGACACCACTCTTGGTAAGACTGGTTGTCAGACTTTCGGGCTTCTGTCTAGTGTAACGACTGTCAAGGATCTACGAATGACAGCCGAGACCAACGGCGTAACGTGCTTCCCGAGGCACGCAGAAGTCTCGAGTCTCGATATGTAATGGATGGTCACCCATCCAGAAACCGACCGCGGTAAGCGTAGCTGAATCTTCGGTTGACCCGTGGGGCTGTTATAATTTAGCCAAGAGCCCATCTTAATAATACCGGCCGGTTACATTTAAACTGATAACACAAATAAATAGACGAAAAAAAAATTTAAAAAAAAATTGGGCAATGCGATAAAGAGTCCGTAGTTGACCCACATCTCGGTTTAAATTCTTAACTTCGCTGTTAACAAGTCCACCTAACATAACGACCTCGTTATTGATGGCTAGGTACTTAATTTTATGATAAATAATGAAAAAAGCCTTTAGTGGCACCAACAATCATTCAAGTTGGACGTTTTGTCCACTTGACCACGTCCAACAAGAGTTAGATTGAAGTACAGTTACCAATTTATTTTCAATTACCAATCGATTTGGAGCCACTGTGTTCACTAATCTTAACTAAATACCTGATGGTTTCTTTAAAAAAGCATTCATTTTGATGCTTGCTTCTTAAAACCATAGATCATTGAAAACCATCAAATACGTAGAACCAGGCAGGTAACAAAAGCACCCTTCCTCAATGTTGTTCCAATTTCAAAATTCCAAACCAAAAAAACACTCTTGTTTTCAAACTTGGAACCAATGTGAAGCTAGTCATGTGTCGATCAGGTAGCAGGTGCTTTAGCCCCTAATATAAGTGCGTGTGCGACCCTCGCACTTAAATTCTTTGACTCTTTGTTATCTTTCAATGTGTTCCGGGTTTTTGTTACGTTTCGAACGTTTCGGCATTTGCACATAAAGCTTTGCATTAAGTTTTAGCAGGTTTTTAAGATAACGAAGCTTGTACCAGTATCAACGAGGCCTTTTTTTTTTTTTCGGCTGTTAAAGTCATTTCATCGTCTTCTTACCTTTTGACATTATTGCAAATCGATAAAAGAGTTACACAATTAATTTATTTTAGTACTACGAATCTTTTTTTAAAGATTTGATATTAGGTTTTCATTTTTAAACAGTCAGAATTTTGTCTTCACAGACAACACACGATCTTAATGAACCAAATAGCGTTCAGACTCTTCTCCACCCAGCCGTGAAAGCTAGGGGGAATTAGAAGCATATGTCTTCTAGATACGGTCACTTGCGGCACATTATAATTACAAGGGTCTTATTAAGGGTTTAGGCATATGACAACAATTAAAGAAAGATCAAAGGACACGAGACCGTAAAATCAATTCTATGATTATTAAAGCGGCCATTTCGGGGTTTTAGTAACGGAAATTAACGTCGTGATCAATAAATATTAAGTATAATAATGGTATTTTTGTATCTTCGAAAATTCATTACTTCTATTATAAATATTATTTCTTAAAATATTTTGACATAAAACTGATTCTTCGTCTTGCTCCCTTTTTAAAACTAAACTTTTCTTTTTTCCAAAGTCGTTTAAATGTGCCCAGTTACCAAACAGTTTGATATAGAGTCCGCGGCACCACTCAAGTTCGATTCACGCGGCGTTAGTATAAGTCATTTAATCAAATTGCATTTTTTTTTAAAGTATATTCTGTGTTGGGGCGTTCTCTACTTAAGTATCATCATAGACACTTGTCTATCATCATAGACAATCCGTGATGACATCATCAGTTAGTTGCAAAGACTTCTATTCAATGCATAGGCACTGTCCCCGATGTGTGCCAACCTAATCTTTTGGCAATCACTTACAGCACTTCACATGAAGTACTTAAATAGTACCTAAATCGATTTCAGTTTATATTAGAATTGATAAACGTTTTTCTCATTCATATCTAATCGATTCTATAGCAAGTCTTCCAATGTCGAATAAACAGCCTATTTGCCGCGTATTATATCCTCCTTCGCGTGAAATTAAGAATACAATAGTCAGCCAGTTTAAATTATGGGCTATCAATATTGTCAAAGTAAAAATAAACAGTTTGTTTTTCATTGCCTTTTAACAAAAAAATAACGCATTATTTTATTGCACGATTTCTTCAGTCCGATATCAATTAGAACCAAAAATAAATCCGAGGTATAATGTTACTAGATGACAGCATAATTGTGGAGCCAATTAGTGATTTCATGACTATGTAAATGTACAAGGTAAAATTAATTATGAACAATCCTCATTAGGTAATTGTTCAAAACTGCAATTTGCTGCGCGAATGACTTAGCTAGTAGACTATTTTTGGATCTATATGTGCTTAGACTTACTAATTAAGAGCATTAAAATGAGTTCAATGATTCTTACTTAAAGAGTTATCTAACAAAAACTTTAAATGAAAAAAAAAAAAAAATTGTGTATAAATATGTTTTGCAATTTGAAATTCACATTTTTAGTACCAAAATTACCCCAATTTATATAAATTAGCAAATTTGTTATAACTTGTAGACACCCGCTAGACAACGGCCGCCCGCGCCCCATGCATAAACCGGTGAAAAACCCGAATCCCGAATTTTTTTTTTCCGATAAAAAAAAACACATAAATAGACTCTCAGTATGATTCTTAACAACACCCTCACGGATCGGACAGGATTTTTGTTACACGCTGTATTTTTTTTGTTTTTTTTGTTTGGGAAATCATCAAAAATGACTTCTCCCGCTCTGGGCGGAAAGGAAGGGCGTGTGAGACTCTTACTGACTAAAAGCCACCCGTGTTCCTTCAGTTGCCTGTTGTCCCGGTATCCCTTTCGGACTATTCCGCAACCCTGGCAGTCATCGGTCCTAACGGACCCCGTCAGGTTACACGTTGCACACCTGTATTTCCCGAAGGGTTAGGCAGAGGTGTTCCTACCTATAGTACACCCATATTTCGCCAGTTATGTTTTAAGTCCCATGTAATAGGAGGCGAGCCTATTGCCAGGTGCTACTGAGTCCAAGTTGCTACTGAGAAATTCCAGACGGAAAAACCCAATAACACTTTGCCCCACACGGGAATCGTGGCCAGGTTTTTTTGCTCCTGCCAGGGTTGCGGAATAGTCCGAAAGGGATACCGGGACCCTGGCAACAGGCAACTGAAGGAACACGGGTGGGTTTTAGTCAGTAAGAGTCTGACACGCCCTTCCGCTCCGCCCAGAGCGGGAGAAGTCATATGATGATTTCCCACCCCAAAAAAAAAAAAAATGGTCATCTTGCTCAACTGTAGCGCTTGCGATCACTAGACCAACGGGGCAGTCTCATATACAGGTTTAGAACAATAGCGTAACTTTTATCAACATACAGTAATTAAAATGAGTGTTGCGGCAAAGACATACCGAAGATTTACAAATCAGTATTCCCACAATCTTACATAATATGTAACTAAGCGTCACCAATGGAACCGCGTCAATTGATAATAATTATTCAATTAACATTTCATAGCGCGCTCAGAGAGTTGCGTATTTATTGAGCAAAACCCCGAAAAGTTAAAATTGCTCCTAAATCAACTCCTCCGAAGTTCAGGAAACAACGAAACAGGATAGATGGAGAGGAAACGAGTTAATTCACGTACCCTCTATCGGCGTCCCTGTGATATTTATGTAAATTTCTTGATTTTGTGCATGTTACGGAAGTGGAAGTCCAAAGAATACTATTAAAATGGTAATTTCCGATGTCAGTCTACGGCGCGTCCCGTCCCTTGAATTGAGAAATGTCTCCTTTGCGTTATATTTTACATTCCATTGAGCGTTCCCTTTCTTATTTGAATATCGCCCGCCGGAAAGTTTGCAAGTAACAGCGCAATGGAATAGGAAGCTATGTCAATTTGCAAAAGCCATTCTTGGAGCGAGCACCAGATGCGATTTTGAAGAGCAGAATTCATATTTCAGTGTCGTTAAACGAGTTGAGAAGTGCTTATTTGGACAGTTTGAGTTATTACTTTTTCATCTAGATCGAGAACTCGAGATCCAGCTTGTTCTGTATTTCCGTATCGGACGGGGACACATGAAGATTGATTATAAGTTCAGTTTAGCAATATTCAGTTAATATAAAACTGTACTGTTTCTTGTGCTCTGGCTTTATAATAAATATCTATTGATTATCGTTGTAAACTGTGCGTATTTATTAGTATCTATTCAGAATTGTCACTCAAACAGTTTCCAGTTTTTACTGGATATCTTTGAAACTACGCGAAACGTAGATATTTCTCTTATATGCTTTAATTTTACTGCTTTTGCAAATAATATTTTAATTTGTTGAAAGAATTCTCAATTTTTCACAGACTGAGGCGTTATAATGTAAGTTTAAATGGGTGAACGCTGAACAGTGGTTTCACAATGTTGTAAACATGTTTTAAAAGCTATAATATCGCTAACAAAATAACAGTAAGTTTCACAATTTCTTGCACTTTGAACCAACAAGAAGAGTTAGAACGAACTTCGACGTTTATACAAAGCGCCAAATGAATGGTGTTTGTGCAAGTTGAAGCGCTGCACAATACATATGATCAGCGCTGCAATTGCTGCAAGTGCTGCAACTGACTAACTGCCGGAAACTGATTCGATTGGACATGAAAGCCGACCTTATTTCTAGTAGTTCGGCCAATATGGCCGTGGCTGCTCTAAGTTTTGCTAACTTTGTTTTGCGATATAGGAACTTTAAAGTTGCGCAAAAAGGCCCAAGTTAACACTCGTATTATGACTCGTATAACGTCTGTTATGAATTTGAAACGTTCAAAAAGCTTTCTGAGATAGGTAACTTAGATTTTAATTTTTGACAGGAGTTTGAAATAAAAGTCTCGCTCAGATATAAAATAGACAAATAGTTCGCTAACATTGACGATGTAGCTAATAACGATGTGCCTGACTCCAGCCCTAAATAGGCTACGAATTACGAATGAGACATAGTTCCCGATTTTATGGTTAGTCAGTACTAAATAGAGCATTAGATAATTCCCGGCAAAGTGAAAATCATAATTCTATTACATAATTTCACTACCAGCAAATTGGGTAGGTACCTATTTCAATTAATTTGTTAAACTAATTACCATTAATGTGAAATTTTATTTTATTTAGTATGGTTTTGCAGGAATTAAATGTTTTTTCTTTGTAATTTTAAGTACCTAGGTAATTAATTTGTAAAAGTAGGTTAGAATGATTTATATTATTGTCCTGTTTATTTTGTCAATAACATTATTATCACAGGAAAACCTAAAGGTTTATACACATTTATGTAATTACAATGTTGGATTATCAATTATTTTGCAGCATTGCGGGGAAATAATAATATAAAATGGACTATTGTTTTCAATTTAGAGATTTTTGTAAGCGTTTTAAAAAAAATGGACATAAAATTAAATTACCGATCCTCTATGAGGATGTTTGTCCGCTGTTAAAGGGGTGATAGACGTGCGAGCAAGTATGCGTACTTATGGCTCGGCGGGCTCACTCGCCCGTCTGTCATCGCCGCGATGAAATTTTGAGCAAGCTTCACGTGTGTCACCGACGCGACGGCGAGCCGAGTAATGTCGCGAACTTAAGGTGCATGCGCTTGGATAGCTCGCGAAATTCAAATTTTCTTACGCTTTTTGCAATATGCAGGTCAGTATCAGGTTGTATGTTGATCTAAATTTTATTAGCGGCCGTAACAAATATGGATTTACAGAATTATAAACATAAAAATCAGCAATACAACTCTCTAAGTTCATGTAAGTGTATTGACTGACGATTTCATGAATTTTTTTTTCGCGGGCTACCCTAGCGCATCAACCTTAAAGACCGCGTACTTTTAAGTACGCACGTCTGTCACCCACTTTAGAGAGTTTCTTTACCTCATCTCTTGTGTCTCGTACGTACTATTTAACAATTTCCTCTCTCTCTACGTTCCACAACGTAACAAGACGTTTGCATTTTTTTTTTAACCGCAACGAAATGCTCTTTGTCTCACCTGATGGCAAGTGATGATCAGGCCGAAGGTGGAAGCGAGCTTCACCCGGAATCTCAACCACAGAGGAACTGGCTAGATAGCCAGTTCAGGTAAGATTACCTCTAACCGCCGAAACACAACAATACTGTGAACATTGTTGTTATGGCGACAGACTTAGATAAGATGATGGTAGCTAGCCAGGCGGACTTAGAACAAGCCAAACCGAGCAGAAAATTTTGCCCCCACTGGGAATCGAACACCGACCTCTGGGTTGAGACTGGTGGTCTAACCACTAGGCCACAGAGGTGATTAAACGAGAGAATTCGCGAGAAAGATCTTCAATCTGCCTAGCCTTTTCCCAACTATATTGGGGTCGGCTTCCAGTCTAACTGGATGCAGCTGAATACCAGTATTTTACATGGCGCGACTGCCTATCTGACCTCCACAACCCAGTAACTGGGTAATACGATACACCTTGGTAAGACTAGTTGTCAGACTTTCGGGCTTTGGACGACCAGTAACGACTGTCAAAGATACACGAATGACAGCCGGGACCAACCGCTTAACGTGCTTTCTGAGGCACGGTATGTAAAGATGGTCACCCATCCACGGACCAACCCGGGCAAGCGTAGCTTAACCTAAAGGATCGACCCGTGCGGCTGTTATCGGCGTTTAGAGATCTTATAAAGATGCAATTTCCCTTATAAGTTATACATTTTCTAGTGCCGTTTTCTTTCTTTACAGTTGTAACTTGAAGTAACTTTTTGACAAAGAAGAAGCTACCAAGCTAGGTTAACAGTTATTGGAAAGGTTAGGCAGAGGTATCCTTGTAGTACATCACATAATTATTTTCGCCAGTTATGTTTGTTTATTTACTTAATAACAACCTAACCTAACCTAATAATAACCTTACCTATTAATAGACGCCGCGTTTGGATGACAACCTACTAATTGCTAGGCGTAGGCTAGGCAGGTATACTTTATAATGACTAGTAATCAAATAGTCCGAATACTTATAATTGACAGCCAGACCCTACTTACTGGTCCAGTTTTTTGTTATTTAATTATGTAAGCAATTATTATTAGTATTACACAGTTTGTAGGTATTAAGTATTGTGTAACACATTATATTAATGTTCCTTTTTGTTACCGCTGTTCTGTAATTATTTTAATGTTTTTAATTAAGAACATGTAAACACGTTTTGTTAAGACATTTATAAATTAAATTACTTAGTTAATTTATTACGTACATACTTAATAAATGGCAGGCAGCCGTTAAATAAGTAACTATTTTAACTAAAACATTTATTGCAGAGATCATGAAACTAAAGCACAGTAAAATTTAAGTTTTGGACACCTTTACGATAGCAGACGGTTTCTCCGGAAACAGTTGTTAGCCAACATAAATTAAATGCAATGGACCGTAACTTAATCGTGCCTTTTCGAGACAAAATTAATTCGAATCATTGCCATAAACGGTTGAAGGTCCAGATCGGGCTCTGCGAGATCTCGCGAGGTAGGGTTCAATAAATCAACACGTCACGTCATGCAACGAGTAATCTGTTAGACACCTGCCGCAAAAATCACACAATCAATAATTACCTAATTACACATTTTTTTTGTACTAAACACGCTACAATCGACCGCTTTAATGAGTTCAACTGTCAACATAACCAAACTTTCACTAATACGTTATTTATAAACAGACACATCACATAACAACACTTTTAATCACAGAAAAATAAAACAAAAACCATTGTTCGATTGTCATAGAAAATAAACAAGTTCGTTCCATTGATGAAAATTCAAAATTGATTTATTTATAAAACCGTACGCCGATACACAAACAGTTCAAAACATAACTAACGTAACGTTCGCGTAAAACCGCTGTGACTTGAAGTTAGCTGTAGTCGCCAGAGGTACCAACATAAATCAAGATGGCGTCAATGCTGCCAATATGGCGGGCCAATATGGCCGACCGGCGACTACGCCGCAGTCAACGGCCTTTGTAGTAATGAATGGGGAACGAATGAACTTTGACGAACCTGTTCGATCACTGCTTTCTGCTCTTGCGCTGGTCGATATACAATGTTTGACAGTTGTAAGTTTTTAAAGTTAGAGCTGCTTGTAGTAATTTTGTAAACAGATGCGGTAAATAGATGATGATAATGTGATGTCAATAAAATATCGATAGATTACAAAATAATTAAAAGCGGTTTAAAGTATAAGCCCAAATTATGGTTCTTGATTACCTCACTTCAAGTTGAAGATTTGGGTTAAACATATTTAAAAAAAAAATATTACGCCAAAATGTTGGTTCGTAACAAAATCAATTTAAATTCATCTAAAATTATGGTTTGTTACTTGGTACACTAGCCCAGTAGAGGTCCTTAATCAAACTAAAAGTAACAAACTTGTTGAATAAATAAGTGAAACTCCTTGCAGCCAATTGAAATCGTGCCTGGAGCTACACAAATAGCGTCTTGGAACTTGATGAATTCATAAAATACATTTGATTGAGCTAATGTCTTAAAAAACAAGCGGGTAGACAGGTATTATTGCTCTAAAAATTATGAAGAATATTCAATAGTGATAATGACGTGATGGTTAACAACGAAACCGGTTTTTAAGCACTGCTTCCATCGAGGCCAAAAGCACGCAATAATAAAGAAAAAATAGGAAATGCTTAAAAAAAAAAACGAAATGTTCAAGAAAAGGTAAAGCTACTTGACGTTTTAAGAAGAGAGAAAAACGCTAAAATTTGCGAAATGGTAGAAAGCCTCTCGCTTTCATCCTAGACTTAAATCTTCAGAGATTTAGAGGCGTCTCGTGTTTCAAAAGATTTTTTCTAGTACGGAGTTTAAGTGCCAAGTAGATACTAATGCTTCATGGACCGAAAGTTTCATGAATACTAAAGAAGTACGCTACAAGACAATTTAACGTTAAAACTAAATTATTTGATAGAAATAAACAATTTGTCAAAGTAAGAGATGCTTATCGAGTTATTTATGAAGGGATTCACGATCCAGAGGAAGACATAATTAAAATTAATAACTAAAGAAAAGGTGACGAAAATAAAACATGAAGCCTTGAATTTAATTTGAAGGAGACTAATTAGAAATATGCTTCTGAAGTTAACTTTATTAATGCAGATTGACAAAAGAGCGCCAAGTCAGCGATCCCTAAAACTTCTAGCGTGATCCTAATATTTAGTTGTCAAGGAAACCACTGAAAATATTATCTCAAACAGACCCGCATCCCACCTCTAGCAACAGTCGTTGACACACACGTGCTGTTGCGCTAGAGTAGCGTTGATAGTGAAAGTGTTGACGTTAACTGAGTATAATGGAACGTTATGCGATGCGGCTGATGCTCCCAGTAATAATGGTGATGTGAGAAACGTTTAGGAAGTGATCAGAGTGATAACTAGTTCCGAGATATTGTGGTTATTCATGTTTAGTCAAGACTGCGAATTCAGCAAGCTTCTGAATAGTCTATAAAATAGCAGATAGATAGAATGTGCTAAACATAATTTTAACAAATTTAATTTGTACAAAACCATTAGTTAGTAACGGTACGACAGCGGAGGTTCTTATCAATAGTGATAACGTACACTACCATGATAATACTGGGTGTTAGGGTAGACACCGTTATCCTTGAAACTAGTGGTTTGGTGTCATCTATAATATACTTTTTCTATGGGACCAACCTTGAAATCGCGAAAAATAAATCAGCTGTTCCATACATTTGTGTTCACTTAAATCGACAAAATGTATGAAACAGCTGATTTTTTTTAATGCGATTTCAATTTTCGTCCCTTAACACCCTGTATGGTGGCTACTTCACTATATTCCTCCCCATTTAATCACATCAACTCTGCACCAATTACGTCAATGGCCTCCACAACGGATATACCAACCCTGCCCACGCATTACCACTAATTCGGCTACAAAGAACAGCTTTTACTCAAATCGTTCGAACAATACGGAGACCCTTAAAGTTACGCAACCTCACAGTTCTTTTGTTCCATTCAGTCTCATCCTACACAATTACCTTCCCAAGATTCCTTATCTTGGTATGTTATTACGTGTTTTATGTAATTGTTAAAGACGTACTTGTGAGCCAGATAAGTATCAAGTGGAGGTAAAGAAATTCGCTACTGGCTGCTGGGAAAATCTCTCGGTTTCATAGTTCGTTGCAGCGGTAACAAGAGTTTATGTATCTTCTTTCTTTGGAGATTGGTTTATGGTTATCACGTAAACCACATATCGTTTTTACACTTACCAGTCTAAATTCACTTTATTTATCAAAATGGTCATATTGTCATTTAGAAAACAATAAGACAACTTCCTCGCAAGGCGACGTCAACGTCTTGCGTCGGCGTTGTCAAAGCTGTCGTCGACTTCAATGTTATCATAAATCTGTGCTGTACAGTAACTGTATAAAGTGTAAACTTTTGCAGAGAAACATTACCATATTGAAATATATAGTAATGAAATTTCTCTTAAAACCCGGAGTTAATGATTCTATGTTGATGATCCATCCGTATCGATGATTACCTACCATAGATCCAGAGATACCAGATAGAAATACCAGAGATCTTAAAGGAGTAGTTATAAGAGAAACTTCCTGTTAACATTGAAATTGGTATACTCCATTTGAAATAAGATTTGACATTTAAACAAACCTTTTTACAGTCCGTTCAACTGCTTTTGACTTCTATACCGCAGGCATAAGGATGGCATTAAAACCAAAAAAAGTTTCACAATACTGTCTACTGCAGCTGCTATTTGTCTTGCTACCAACGCAATAGAAGTCAAAATCGGTTAAACAGACTGTAAAAAAGGCTTATTTAAATGCCTAATCTTATTTCAAATGGAGTATAGTTATAATGTCTAATGATAGTTTGGAAATTCTAGTTGGAAGTTATTATTCTGCCAACAATTAAAACTTGACCAGGTATCAACCGTTTTAACAACTGATGTTTTAATAACTGAAGTTAATCAGTTCGGAGTGGAACAATTGACATTTATGACTTTTTATCACGATACAAAGTATCCAGTAATTATTATTGAGTAATTACTATAGCGATTAGTAAAATGGCGTGAATTGTACTCGTGAATTACTTACTGCAAATTATAATTTGATTAATGAGTTAACCTCCTTGAATGCAAATTGCTCTGCGTTTAATAGATTTAATATTCACATAAATAGGTAATTTATGACTCAAGAAGGGTTACGAACCGGTAGCTTTGAATAATGTTTAGCTAATAAATTAAAGATAGATGCAGTGTTAAATTATCTCCATTAATTTGAAGTAAAGAGAAGATGAAGACATTTGGACAAGCTCCAAGATAATAATAATAAATGATTGACTTATGCGCGTCGCATATTAATTTCTGTCTTAATTTTACCAAAAACCTCATTTACATAGAAAAACGCTTCGAACAAAAAAAGTGGGGAAACAGACAGTGTTTGTGAAAAAGCCGATCGTGCCGAAATGTTTGACGAAGATTCGATGAATCCAACTTACGAAAAGATATCTTAATTGTATTTTAACAGAATTCTGGTAAAATGTAAGAATTTTGTTGAAAAGTAATCAATAACGTGACGTAGTGAAAATGCAGATAATACCTACTTTATTAAGAAGAATAGACGATTGTCCATTCTATTCCATACGGTGAAGGAAAACATCGTGAGTAAACCGGCATGCCCTAGAACCACTTAATAAAAAATTAAGTTAAAAAAAAAAACCGGCCAAGTGCGAGTTGGACTCGCGCACGAAAGGTTTCGTACCATTATCTATAAAAACGGGAATAAAATTCACGTTTGTTGTATGGTTGTATTATTTATTTTTAAAGTGAATATAAAACTCAATATTCTGTGAATATTTCAAGCGTCTACCTGTTGCCGTTATCAATATCGAGCAAAAAAATCACGTCTGTTGTATGGGAGCCCCCTTAAATATTTATTTTATTCTGTTTTTTAGTATTTGTTGTTATAGCGGCAACAGAAATACATCATCTGTGAAAATTTCAACTGTCTAACTATCACGGTTCATGAGATACAGCCTGGTGACAAACGGACAGACAGACAGCGGAGCCTTAGTAATAGGGTCCCGTTTTACCCTTTGGGTACGGAACCCTAAAAACTGTAACCAGACTACGGAAAAAATGGTCAAGGTAAAGCCTGCCTGTATACCATGTGGGTGCTAGAAACACCTACAAAATTATAATGGCATGCGACGATCGCTTAACCGTGACCATTTTTGTACCTATGACTTGATTTCTGTCTCAAATATTTTCTTGTTTCGTACTTTTCACTTTTATTTTTCCGCAGTCGGGATAGAGTTTTTTAAACTTAATTTTTTATTTAATACTTTTCCGTTTTAGCACTTGATGGACGTTGAGACAACTTAATAAGAGTAATACAGTAGGTTAGTAATAAATATTTTAATCATGCTTTTATTGTATAACTAGCTGCGCCCCGCGGTTTCTCCCGCGTAAGGCACGATCCCGTGGGAATATCGGGATGAAAAGTATCCTATGTGTTAATCCAGGTTATAAACTATCTGTGTGCCAAATTTCATCCAAATCCGTTCAGTAGTTTTTGCGTGAAAGAGTAACAAACATCCATCCATACTTACAAACTTTCGCGTTTATAATATTAGTTAGATAGGTTTAAAGCCAGCACACGAAACTGAAAAGATCTCACAGAACACAAATCTTGGCTTCACGCTCAGAAAATATTCGGACCTTAGAATTGCTCAGAGTCTTAAAATAGCTCGTCTCCTTGGGTCACTTCTTTCAGTGCCCGTACAAAGATAAACACATAACTAATTTAGTGTTTTCTTTCATAGCTCTGATGAAAAGTTCAGAAACTTAGCGCTCGCTAAGAGATAAACTACGAAGTTTTAAAATATGCAGCAGTTTTCTGGAAAAGTTGCCAATTTCAATTAGTCAACTGAGTGAGACTTGAGAGATAGTAAAGACTCTAGTGGTCTTCTTAAAGAATGCAGTGCAAATTGGAGGTGCTAAAATAGTAAGTATTTCTATGAGTTTTTCAGTGCATTAGTTTTGTTCAGAAAAGATGACGTATTCCCAAATCGGGTAGGCAGGCGTGTGTAGTAAACCCATATATTGTAAGAAAAACTTAGGCACAAATCCCGGCTCCAGGCTGCTACTAACAGTTCCCGAACGCCCTAAGGAGTCAGTCCTTCGCCCTAGACAGAAGACTTCAATGAATAGTCTTCTCAATCAACCTGCCTACCCTTTCCCAACTCTGCCGGGTTCGGCTTCCAGTCTGACCGGATGCAGTTCGTACATGAAGGATCAGTATTGTACATGAACACATGAGTTTTTTGGTCCCCTAAAAGAATACAATGCATTTTTAAATGTTCAAATCTGTAACCAATTTTTATAAGTCTATTTTCCAGACTTTCAGAGCAGCATTTATATTCAGAATCGATATTGAAACGAAAGATAACCGAGGTTCGCAAAAAGAATAGCAATGAAGTAAAAATATCAGTTTATAAGTGGGATCGAGCTGTTCAATAATGAGATGGAAGCACTAACGAGACTGATGGTAGGTCGGCTGTCATGATTGTGACTGCTACGACTTCTCAGAGGCCCGTGTATGGTCCACTCATGTAACTATGGTAGGTAGGTAGGTACTTTGTAAGCACCTACTGTTATGAGTATCTATACTCCATTTGAAATAAGATTAGGAATTTAAACAAACCTTTTTACAGTCCGTTCAACTGATTTTGACTTCTATACCGTAGGCTAAGGATGCAAAAAACGTTACACAATACCAACTGTCTACTGCAGCTGCCATTTGTCATGCCATCAACTCAATAGAAGTCAAAATCGGTTGAACGGACTGTAAAAGAGGCTTATTTAAATGTCTAATCTTATTTCAAATGGAGTATAGGTATGGCTGGGGGCGAATTTATTGCCATTAACCGAGTAAGAGTCCAGAGTCCAACTTGCTACTAAAAGTTTCAACTCAATTTACACTTTTACCTACCAACGTACCAACGAGACAGTTTGTGTTGGTTTTCTAAAAGAAAATTTTGCTAAAATCACCAATTTCGCAAGTTCCAGTTTTCAAGCACAGCATTTGAATTCAGAATCAATATTGATATTAAAATGAAAGAAACTTCAAGTCCGCAAAAAGACGAGCAATGAAGTAGAAATATCAGTATGCAAGTGCGATCGAGGAGTTCAATAATGAGATGGGAGCACTAACGAGTCTGTGGCGCGCCCTGACGGCAGGTCGGCCGCCATGACTGTGACGATTTGCCGCTTAATTTTAATGAGTCTGTGTTTCGTAATGATGACTGCGAACGTTTTGAAGGATGCGGTAGTTTTCCGTTGGTTTCTAGTTTCTGATTAAACCTTCAACTGCCATTAACGAGACACAATAGAATTCTGATTGTTATCGGTATTTAAAAGCCCGATTGACACATGATGGGTTAATCTGTGTGCTGTCATTTTGTAGTATAGCATCTGAGTAGTATCTATTTTACATTGTAACAGCGAATCAATTTTCACGCCTCCCTCGATCAACGCCAATTATTTTGTGATATTCGGATAGTTCATGACCTAAAGAGGTGCTAAAAGGAATATGAAAAAAAAAGCATATAACGCGTATAAACTACCAGAATACCCGGGTAGTATTCTGGTAGTTATACAAAAGGATAGATAGTAGAAGATGTATGGCATAGATTACTGTTAGATGGAGGATGGAGATCAGAAAAATCTAACTAAGTAAGTATGGATGGATGGATGGATGTTTGTTACTCTTTCACGTAAAAACTACTGATTGGATTTGGATGAAATTTGGCAAACAGATAGTTTGCAGACACACAGAATACTTTTTATCCCGATATTACCACGAGATCGAGACTTATGAGGGGCGCAGCTAGTATAAAATATGCAAGAGAGTAACGGGAAAAATTGTGGATCTAAATTATTTAACGAGATCTCAAAGATAGCAATGGAAAATCTGAGGATCAAATAGTTTAAGTACAAAAACTATTACCTATTAAAAAATATATTTTAAGAATTAAACTTAAAATAGAGAACTTCTTTAAGATAATGTGCTATTGTCACAAAACTCAGTTCAGAACCAGAACATCTGCAACAATTTTCAGTCCAATCCGCAAGTCCCAGCTGGCCACAGACGCTATGAAATATAATTGGTGCTCCAAATGAGCCACAAACGAGCGGTAGTGCAATTAGTCTTCAATGAAGGAACTGCCCATTGTAAATATTTATACAGGTAGACTTCGAATTCATTGGTATTTGTACGTTTTATGCGATTATAAAACCACTTTATGATTACTAGCATTTGCCTTCGACTTCGTCTACGAGCCATGATTAAAATTAGTCCTCCGCCGGGTCTGCCCGTGTGCCAAATTTCATCGAAATCCGTTCAGCTATAGCGTGAAAGCGTAACATACAAATAAACTCACTTTCGCATTTACATTCGTTAGGATCCTTACTTTATTGTTATCCCAACAATTTAGTAATTGATCTTTGTCAACTTTAATTCTTAAATAACGTTTGATGCTTGAAACTATCAACTTAATTTTTTTGACGCTCTAGCTACACGCTCACCATGTTTTAATGAGGTTTTCAGAGAGTAGGAATAAATTACTGCAAAGATGGTTTCCTATATCCATTCCATCCAGATGAAACTCAACTGAAAGAATGTGTAAAAACTGTCAAACCAATAAAATAAAAAAATATTGCTCCCCTGAAATTAGATAATTTAAGTTACAAAAAAAATAATATATATACACAAGATATTAGACACGTATTTACATAATTTTAAAAGCTTACACACTTAAAATAATAATAATAATATGTACACACTTACAAGAAAAATAATAATACGTAAAAAAGGGGGGGGGGGGGGGGAAATAATCATAGTGCATCAAAAAATTCGTCCGCATCGCTGTCAACAGGAAAAGTACCAAAAAGGCAACATTGCAAAAATTAAAAATAAACAGATAACAAATCGTTCTAAAAATATAACTTAATTTTAGTAGGTACTCGAAACGTAAGCACCAAAATTTCTACGCCATAATCAGCGAACCTCGATCCCTCCAATATTTGAGGACACAGCCCTCTTTTTAATGAATCCCAAGTGGAAAGCTCTTAATCCAATATCCGGAATTTTACGTAAATATTTATTTAAAACCTTTTGGGAACCTTTTGTAACACGACCAATGAATCTTTGCAAGTTAAAATGTCGCTATTTGCGACTTAGTTAAGTATAAAAGGGCTGACTTTTCGATCGTCAAGTCGAACGAACAATTTTGAAGTTGTGACAGGTTTTCTGTAGCTATTAAATTGTAACAATGATAAAATGATTACAAAAAGTTACTTTATTGATTGAAATAAGCTTTAATTTGTGGACTTTGATGTACTGTTTATATCTGTACAAAGTACTTACCAACTGTTACCCGCAGCTTCACCCGCGTTCAAAAATCAATCTGCCTAGCCTTTTCCCAACTATGTTGGGGTCGGCTTCCAGTCTAACCGGATGCAGCTGAATACCAGTATTTTACATGGAGCGACTACCTATCTGACCTCCACAACCCAGTAACTGGGTAATACGATACCCCTTGGTTAGACTGCTTCACCCGCGTTAAGGTCGGAAATTATTACACAGGTCACATACGGGTCAATATTAACGTACTAACGGGACTAAAAATCCTATGTCGTAACCTGTGTGCCTAACATCTAAATCTGTTTAGCCGTTAGGCATGAAAAGGAAAAGAGAGACTGACATAATGAGAATTTGGCATTTATAATATTAGTTACCTAATGCAGGTATTTTATAGTACCTTTATTTAGCACAGCAATTAGCCATTAATACTAAGTAAGATACTACGTTCACCTATCGAAACATTAAAAGCTTTGGCACTATCTACCTACTAGATAAAGAGCAACAGAATTTGTATGAAGTTGTGCTATTATACGTAAGCATGACTTATGATTATGATATATGATACTATGAACGTGGAAGTCTGGCATCGGCTAAAACAGGTTTTTTTTTGGTTTTTTGGTTCTGACTCGTTGCGAAGGATTTATTTATTTTATTTACATACCTCCTATAAACAATCAATCAACAACAACAATGGTCTAGCATGCGTCAGTCTCATTTATTTATTTATCAGTCTTCTAATTTATTTCATTTTTATTTGGTCTGCAATACAATTTATACACAATCACACTAATTATGTAGGTATATAAAGGTGTTCTACGTTATGATTATTATTATGTGACAGTTATTTTGTTTTATTTTATTTAAGTAGGTATGCATACACACATCACACTGATTTGCATCCGTAACTTCACACTTTCGGGTCCGGTTGAAAACCAGCGTCAGGCACTAGTTGTCTGGCATTTTTGCTGAACTGGGCCTTTTTGGCACAGCCGTGAGGCACACTCCCCTGATAATGTCCTACTTTACCTTCTTATTTGTTTCTTTATTTTTATTTTGTAATCTGCTGTATATTATGTATATTGTGTGCCTTTTAGTCTGTGCTGAATAAATTTATTTTCTTTCTTTTCTTTCTATAAGGTACCTGAAAATTGCGTTACAATCAAACAGTACTCCTGAAACAATGACGCAATTGGCTGTAATCTAAATAGAAGCGCAACGTGTAGTAGTTTACACTTAAAATAGTAGGTAAACACCTTTTGTTTTCAGGAAAAATAACAGAATTAAAAGAATAACATTCAATTGAATAAAGTACCGGCTAGTGTGGTTAGAGATGCTGAAGAATCATCGGTTCTGACGAAAACTATACAGAATTAAAACATTCAAATTGTAAAAAGAACTGGCTAGAGTGTTTAGAGATGCTGCCATGAATAATCATAAAGGCTCGTGCAAACAGACGCGATATCGCGTCTGTTTGTACGAGCCTTAATATAGGTACTTAGTTGTTTCTATTGGATTTACGTCCAGTTGATGGCAATAGGCTCGCCCCCTATTACATGTGACTATACCCCATTTGAAATAGGATTAGACATTAAAACAAACCCTTTTACAGTCCGTTCAACCGATTTTGACTTCTATACCGTAGGCATAAGGATAGCATTAAAAGCATAAAAAGTTACACAATACCAACTATCTACTGCGGCTGCCGTTTGTCATGCCACCAAGGCAATAGAATTCAAAATCGTTTGAACAGAATGTAAAAAAGGCTTATCTATACGTCTAATCTTTTTTCAAATGGAGTATAAATATAACTGGCCAAATGTGGGTTCACTTTAGTACACCTCTGTGATGTTATAATATGATGCAGTTTATATTGCAGTCATTGTTACAACTGGTAATATCCTAACTATAATATTATAAATGCGAAAGTGAGTTTGTTTGTTACGCTTTCACGCTGAAATGGCTGGACGGATTTGGATGAAATTTGGCACAGGGGTAGACCATGACCTGAAATAAAACATAGGATACTTTTAACCCGATATTTCCACGGGATCGACACTTACGCGGGTTAAACCGCGGGGCGCAGCTAATAGTTACATATAACAGAATAACATTTTCCTAACTATGTTGGGGTCATCTTTCAGTGAAACTGTAGTACCTAAATGTCAGTATTTTACGCAACCCGATAAAGGTTATTCTGGCTGTCAGCCTTTTGGGCTTTCGGCTACCTTTAATATACTCTCTTGTTACAAGCAGGATAACATCGATGGTTTAAGGGGATGCGATAAGGTAGGCCGCAATATTCTTCTTACGTTTTTTGCAATTTGCAGGTCAGTGCCAGGTTGTATGTTGATTAAAATATGATTCACCATAACTTGCGAAATGTGGGTGTACTATATCTATCAGACCTCTGCACAACCCTCCAACTCAATACAGGCGTTATGTTATGTAAACTTACATAAAAGTACAGGCAAAAATAACTCCTATCGGTACTTTTTCAGATGATCTTTTTCAGATAACTTTTTTAGATAGACTACAGGTACTTTTTCAGATGATCAATCCGCCTAGCCTTGTCCCAACTATGTTGGGGTCGGCTTCCAGTCTAACCGAATGCAGCTGAATACCAGTATTTTACATGGAGCGACTGCCTATCTGACCACGACCCAGTAACTGGGTAATACGATACCCCTCGGTTAGACTGGTTGTCAGGCTTTCGGGCTTCTGACGACTCGTAACGACTATCAAATATCCACGAATGACAGCCGGGACCAACGGCTTAACGCGCTTTCCGAGGCACGGAGGAGTTACGATATGTGAAAATGGTCACCCATCCACGGACCAACCCCGGCAAGCGTAGCTTAACCTGATGGATCGACCCCAGCGGCTGTTATTGCTTAGCCACGAGCTCCTCTACTTTTTACTTTTTCAGATGATAAATCACTCAAATCCAGGTGGATTCACACGGAATTGAAAATGAATTTCTAGACTACCTCTGGACGTGGACACGCCACTGTTTTACTAAATTATTCTCAGAATGTAATGTACATGCTCTGATAAATTAATTGAAACAGAGAGCTCTTTGTAGACTTTTGAAAAGAGTTTTTGTATTATGTAATCGAAATCCGTGCCGGTAAACGTCTGTTGTGAACTCATTTTTGTTTGAGGTATTTAGGTACATAAAATCACCATCACCTCACTACTCATTAGCGATAAATCAAAATGAATGAAATATCAGTAATTAAAAATGGAGAATAAAGCTAAGCAGATTGATTGATATGAGAATTTTACATAATAAACATAATATATAAAGGTGAACGCACACCTTATCCAAACCCAACGCGTCGAACGAAACGAATCGTAGAATTCTTTATAAATTAAACCTCGCACACCTGCCCGCGTCGAATCGTCCGAATCTGGAAGACCGTTCCTTATCTCGTTGACTTCGATTCGTTCGACGCGTTCGGCTCGGTTAAGTGTGCGTTCACCTTTAAAGTCACCCAAAAACGGTCACCAGTCAGCTTATGCTCAGTTCCTATAAACAATAACGAATCGTTTTGCTTACCAATGGTAGCACTTTTTATTGCCAAACTGGGCAAAAAAAAAAAAAAAAAAGTAGTAAAAACTAAAACCCAACTACGACTAAAAAGGTATAAACAAGACACCACAGACAGACAAATTAAAAATCCGGAGTCACACGTGTTAGGGCATAAATCGAACAGATTACGTGTGAAGCCGGATTTTTAATTTGTCTGTCTGCGGTGTCTTGTTTATACCTTTTTAGTCGTAGTTGGGTTTTAGTTTTTATTACTTTTTTTTTATTCTTTTGGTGTTATAATATATATATTTTTGAAATGTGTTTGAAATTAAGCCCTTTCATTTGATACCCAATATGGTACTATTAAACAAATTTTTTTTTTTAGTTCCTGACTTTATGTCCTCTAGAGGGCGCCATTTTTAATTTAATGTGACGTCACATACGCTTCCAACGATACCTCATTTGTCAAATTGTGATGAGTCGTTTAGAAGATATGAGGGAACAGATGAACATACATACATACATAAATACCGGTCAAAATCATAACCCTCCTTTTTTCTTCGCCGTAGTCGGGTAAATAGATCCGCAAACTAATTTTACCGGGGATATCTACTTCCATATATTTAACGGACCGTTATTGGTTAAAATTAAAACTCGCAAAAACCTCATGGCTTTGCATAGTAGACATGCAAAGCCATGAGGTTTTTGCTTCAATATTGGTAAAGATACAAGAGTTTTAATTTTAACCAATAACGGTCCGTTAAATATAGGAATCGGCCATTAGCTATTAGGTTTAACCGAAAACAACATTGCAAACCTCATAAAAATTTTAAACTGTCAACAAGGTTTCCTTAATGGCTTTTCCAGTACCTATTACCAACATAATAGCATGACATGGTCATACTTCACGACATGACAGGTCAGGCCGGAAAAATATAGCCAGTGTTGCTGTGTAATATTTATGAGCAGATCCAGGCACCCAGCACAAGTGGGTCGACACACTGTGCTGGTTTTTTGGTACTTCATAGCAGAAGTGAAGCACAGTTACTGTTGAAAATGAAGATAAGTGCTTTTGTCGAGTTTGGTTTGTTAGTTTACTGTCGGAGCTTTTTCTGTGTGGAGAGGTTTGGTTAAATGCAAATAGTGTTGTGGTAAATAATTTCACAATGTTGAATTTTCAGTGGGAAACTGCAATAATTGGTATGAAAAATATGGCGTCTGGACTGATATTGGGCTTTTGTGTATAACTTTTGTAACGTACGTTGTATTTGTGATAAATAAACTTTTTTGAGAGCAGTAGTGAATGTGTAACGGTCCAGTGGTAACGGCCGCGACTTACGACTTGTAGGTCGTAGGTTCGAACCCTAACAGGCGCTTTACATTGTGTAATTTGTTGCCATTTCATCGCCACTGCTCTCAAACGGTGAAGGAAAACATTGTGAGGAAACCGGCATGTCCTAGAACTAAAAATTCGAAGACATTTGACATCTACCACCCGCACTGGGCCCGCGTGGTGGACTACGGCCCACACCCTCTCACAGAGAGGAGGCCTGTGTCCCAGCAGTGGGACCGTTATAGGCTGATAATGATGAAACTTTTTTTCTTTAATTTTTCTTATAGGGCCTTTGATTTCCAAAGTCCTGCAAATACTGATTTATATGTAAGTATTGCCAATTTTGTTTTTATTGAAAGAGCTAGTTCGAGGTGGCGCAGGAAAAGAGGACTTACCTGGAAACAGTTGGGTTAAATTCAAAATATGAACTTACACTTACTTTAAAATATTCACATAAACCTATATGGTTACTTATGAAACGCTAGAACCTAGGTGTGCGGTTCCTGTTGGCCGTTTCTTATGGATAAGAGCCGGCAAAAAATTCCACGCTCACTCGTGGAGTGAACTCCACGAGTGAGCGTGGAGTTTTTTGCCGGCGTGCGTGGAGTGTCTTTTTAGCCTTTGCCCACGAACGGGACAATTTAAAATGATAGAGCCTCTAATGTAATCCTATAGCAAACAAGCGTCACGCTTCCATGATATGATAATTTCCACCATGTTATGACAATCAAAGCTTCAATCAAAACCAATACCTGTTGCATTAGTATTGCTAATCATGATGTGCAGTCACGATTGTGCATAAGTAGCGACGTGTTATGAGTGCCACAGGAATCAATTTCCCTTGTCTGAATAATCACAGGAAGCTTCCGTCATAACGACAGACGAAGCTTTATCATTTTCTTACTTTGTTTTACAGGCCTAGACCAATTGCGGAAAGCAGTGAGACGCTAGGAAATAATAGAACTGAGTAACTATGTAGCAGTATTATATTTGTTGTTTTAGTTTGGAGTTAGAGGAGCTCGTGGCTAAGTAATAACAGCCGCTCGGGTCGATCCATCAGGTTAAGCTACGCTTGCCGGGGTTGGTCCGTGGATGGGTGACCATTTTCACATATCGAGACTCTTCCGTGCCTCGGAAAGCACGTTAAGCCGTTGGTTCCGGCTGACATTTGTGGATCTTTGACAGTCGTTACGAGTCGTCAGAAGCCCGAAAGTCTGACAACCAGTCTAACCAAGGGGTATCGTATTACCCAGTTACTGGATTGTGGAGGTCAGATAGGCAGTCGCTCCATGTAAAATACTGGTATTCGGCTGCATCCGGTTAGACTGGAAGCTGACCCCAACATAGTTGGGAAAAGGCTAGGCAGATTGATTGAGTTTATTCTGTTAATTGAAGACTGCAATAAAGATGACAATAAAGAAGTCTGCAATAAAGATGGGGTAAATGCCCGACGATTGGTGTCGGGACGTTATAAGCGTTATAAGTCACGTGGTAAACTATGCTTGCGCGATGCAGGATTTGGTGTGACGATATTGTGATTTGCATGTGGCGATGTAGATTTTTCGATTATTTCGAGATTCCACAAGAAAAAGAGATTTTTCGTGCTCTTGTTATGGTATAACACGTCATACATCCATGGTGTATACAAAACTATTACTTTATAACGGGTGTAAAAAGACGCTTGTTATTCCCGTCATTGTGATCCTTTTTTTAGTCAGGATTATACCTGGGAACCTTCTGGTTACGGAGATATTGAGTGTCAAAGTTACAACTTTGTCAGACGTTTTTTAAAGAAAGGAAGTTTTAAATTTTGTAACTTTATTTTAAATACCTTCACGAACCCTGACCGTTGCATTCACCCATAAACATAACATTTTGCATGCGTTACCTTGCGCACTACCGTAAACAGCGATTTTTAACACCAAAAATAAAAGTCGTTTCCCAGCAATAATTTTTATGCAATGTTACTTAATTTGATGTACAGAATGCGTAGTTGACGGCTATGTAATGGGTCTTTTTACACCCTGTAGGTACGGTCCTTTTCGAATAGAACACGACCAAACATACAGGCAGACAATAAGACGCTACCCTGTGACTCACAATAACAGAAGCGACAATCTCGTCATAAGGACACGATTATGCGGGCTTAGGAATATATCCTAAGCCCCCATAATCGTGTCCTTATGACTCAATGACTTTTTTGGGTGGGAAATCATCAAATGACTTCTCCCGCTCTGGGCGGAGCGGAAGGGCGTGTCAGACTCTTACTGACTGAAACCCACCCGTGTTCCTTCAGTTGCCTGTTGCCAGGGTCCCGGTATCCCTTTCGGACTATTCCGCAACCCTGGCAGGCATCGGTGCTAACGGACCCCGTCAGGTGTGCTGACATCTCTTTGAGGCGCGCGTGGAACACGACGCGCCATCGGCCCGGGCCTGGTCCTTATCGGACGGCGAGCTACCCATTGCTCGCCGTCCGCAAGCCCGCGCTGGATGACTCAATGACTGCGTTAGAAGGTAAAGTAATACAACGTTATAATAGGAGAGGTTCAGTGCCAAGAAATCTGCTATGAATGAGACTTGATTTAGTGACCATCTTTTATATCAAAGGAAATGGTAAGTAGCAGTACTGTAGGTACTTTACAAATGGATCCTTACTTTTATTATAAATGCGAAAAAGAGTTTGTTTGTTACGCTTTTAAGCTAAAACGGCTGAACGGATTTGGTTGAAATTTGACTCATGGGTAGACCACATTGATTAAACAGCCTCACTTTGGTAGACATAGGATACTTTTTATCCCGATATTCCCACGGGATCGAGACTTATGGGATGAAACCGTGGGGCGTTGCTAGTAAGTTATATTTCTCTAAAATACTTTCCAAATGTATAAACCCTAAAAGGAACACACAAGTACTGAAATGAAATGATATTAATTAAAATGAAAGTATAAAATGAAGACACTTTTCCACGATAATGTTTTGGTTGCATAATTTAACAAAAAAATCTACACTAACCAATGAAAAACGATAGCAGCAGAAAACTGTGTATTTTTCACACGAGAAAATCGTAACAAGCTCGGATCCCGTTTATTCGAAGTTCCCGTTAAAATGCAACAAGGAAATATGGCGCCATTTTTTATGCACTGTTTTTTTTAACACCAAAAATTCAGCTGAAAATTGCTAACGCGAACTACATTTCTCGAGGCCTGAAATATTCGTACTGTGTAGTCAGGGAAATTAATTATTAAGTAAATTAATTACCAGCTTGTATGTCCTTATATTAAAATCACAACTGTCATTCTTCGACGACGAAATGGCTATAACACGGCAAATGTAGGTAATGTGCTTACCAATTATTTCCACTTTTACATATTTTTGTAGTATAATAGCTATCTATAGTTATGCATATCTGGTATTAGACTTTGCAAGCTTGAGTTGATTGAAGCGGGAAATATGGCTCCAGTCTGGAAATGCACAGAATTACCCTAACCTGCACTACCTACAGTTGTGGGTTTAATAGGATAATTGGGGCTTAAGCTCGAGATCTGCGGTCTTAAGCACGAATATAACTTGAATTGGGAAATTGTGGCTTCAACTAAGTGCTTTGTGAGTTTGTGCTCGTGGTCAGCAAACCTTTCTTGTAGCAATTCCCGCTTGATTTAAACTATTTATAACTAGCTTTTATCCGCGGCTTCGCACTAGTGGAGATCGGAAATTATGCCACAGGATCGTACCTACTTCTGAGATACGCGTACAGCCGTTCAGCCGTTAAGGTGTGAAAAGGTAACAGACGGACATACAGAGTTACGTATAGTTACGATAACAGACAGTCAACTAAACGTTGTGTAGTCAACAGAATGATTCAATTAAGTTATAATTTTTGGTCGACTCTTCACGTGACCAGAAGACTGGCCAATTTCAAGGTCAAAGAATCAGCATTGCCATCCAACGTGGCAATGCTGCCAGCCTTTCCCCACTGACAGCTGTTCCTTTATATTTTATTTATTCCCTTTGTATATAATGTAAGTGTAAGATTGTATATTTTATTTAAAATTGTAAATTAAATATTAGTTAAATAAATACTGAAAAAAAAAAAAAAGTTATCTATAACTATTCAGAGAGACGTGATTTACTACTTTACTAACTCCATGAATCGAACATTTCGAATCGAACAGTAACCTAACGCACTGTCTCAACTAATAAACGTAACTTACTCTCTAGCTAAAACATAGCAGTATAATTTTATCCAATTATTCCGACAGTTTGTTCGGCAAAGGACTAACGAAGGCGAAGATTTGATTCTATTATGCAAATGTTGCTTGTTCAGTGTTCACTCAGTCTGCGTCTGCGCACTGACGTCATTACGGCCCTAATTGATGGAGACTTCCACTTTTTTACACAACATACGAGGCACAGAATAAATAGCAGTATTATGTCTCGGCAGTTACCTTGAAATAATTACCTACGGCCGCTCGGTAGATTAAGGCTAAGAATTCACGGAGCGGTTTTCACCCGCGCCCGCCGCTTATGCGGGCCCGCAGTTAAATATGCTCTTACTTTTTGCATATAAATCTACATTCTACAGAAGCTGCGGGCCCGCAAACGCGGCGGGCGCCGGTGAAAACCGCTCCGTGAGTTCTTAGCCAAACCTTCCGCGTCCGAGCATTCGATACCGTTGCCTATTGATTTCGAGGCGCGTCGTTTTGGGACGTATTCTATGAAGATCGAATAGTGTACTTATTTATACTGTGCCACCAATTTGCGTATTAAGGAAGATTAAAAGTTGTGTTTTTTTCCTATTGCATTAAATTATTGAAAATTGACGTCTTGTTATTGTTTTGCATATTTTATTACCTACCTACTTACCTAACGTAGGAATTTAATTTTTCGAAAGAAGGTAATTTTCCTTAAATCTGTTTATTGCGGTGTTTGCGGTTGGAATATTGGGTAATTCCACGAGTAATTTGAGTAAATATAATAATATGGTCTCATACAATTGTTATGCTTCTGACCAAAGACATTTCTACATCTCTACATCAGTGTTTTTCAACCTTTTTTATGACACGGCCCCTTTAGTATGAAGAAATATTTCGCGACCGTAAATATTACCCGTTGCTTTTTGTTCATGTAGATATTTTATTTTGTGACAAATATTCAATCCAACATATTTATTCATTTTCATAATTAGGGTTCGGATAAATACATAATTAAGTACGTAAAACACATTTCTTTACATCGAATGCGCGCATACGTACGACCACGGCTGATGCCACGATTTTTTGTTTGTGTTAAATACCAAACACCGACAGTGGTACTCAGTACTTAATTTTGACCTTTAACGTGTATTCAAGCAGGATTGATGTTGAAATAAAACAACCAAACTGTTTACTGATCTAGAAGTGGTTATATATTTTCTAAATTCAAAAGATCCTAACAAAATCCTTGTAATGAAACCATAGCGACTTCTAATTCGACGCCAACGCCATCTAGTTACGTCGTGTACAACTTAAAAAAATTAAAATATGTTTTGATGACCTGATGAGCGGCCATTGATCATACATGATCGTTAACAGTTTGTTTGATACAAATGATTATGTCCTTTAGTTCACATTTTTCTTAATAAATCTTTTTAAACTTTATTGTTTTTTTTAACTGCAGTAGCTTTCCCAACCTTTTGCAACTCCCCTATAGAATCTTCGTGACCGCCCAGGGGGTCGCGACCCACACGTTGAAAAACACTGCTCTACATAATTATTTTGTTTAGCAGTTTTTCCTCTAGGAAAATGAGCAGGACATTTACATTTATTAAAACATAGGTTTAAGGTAAACAATTAGATCACCATTAGGGTCCAAGTAAGTACCTACTCCCAACTTCTCCGTAAGTAATTATGTCGATCATTCCAAGTTGCCTTTCTCAACTAATTCTATACCACTCAGCCATGTGTTACCTATTTAATATTTAAGCGTAAGGTACCATTATGTAAGACACCGACTCCAAGTTTTAGGATCCAGGTGTGGGATGATGACAGATTAGTCTAGCTAGAAATTCAGCTTATTCGAAGTAAGAAAACCAGATATTGATAACTAGGCTTTGCCCGCGACTTCGTTTGCGTGAAATTTCGGCCACTGGGTCGCATCGCATCGCCCGCCCGCGCTATTACTTCGTTTTCGCTTATTGTTTTTTCTGTATGTAATAGGGGGCGACCCTATTGGCACAATCCAGACTTCGGGTTGCTACCCAGGACCTCACGTTCAGCAGTAGTGCTTGCGACTACTACATCAACGAGGCAAAGACAAGGTATTCAAGCGCCAGTATTTATTTAGCTAGAATATTATGCATTCAGTAGTAGTTAGTATTCAGCTGCATCGGGTTAGACTGGAAGCCGACCCCAACATAGTTGGGAAAAGGCTAGGCAGATGATGATATGCACTGTAGGCGTATTAAACTAAGTAACATTGATATACTAATGCTAAGTAATGAATTTTATAAACAATTGAACGTCACCTATATTTGAATCCGTTTGCATCGCCATTATTAGGTGTATGACGAATCATTGATTTGTCATGCAGGACACCTTTATCCTAAAGCTTATAGTTAGTTTTAATGTTTAATTATCCCCAATGGGTACGGTCGTTAGTAAGGTCCCATTATCATAAGATAGTCTAGGGACAATTTATGCATAGTTCACGATAAGTTTACTTAGACCGTAATAGGAGGCTTTTAACAAATACTTTGGTACATAGTATGTTTAGGTGTCTCGCCAGACTACTTAGTTTTATTAATACATTGTTTGTTATTTAATAAATAGAAGAGCACAGAATATTATTATACAAATAATTAGAGTAACATTAACAAAGATAATGTTTATTTTCTCTCCAAAAGTTGAGAGGTCTCTAAGTATCTTGAAGAAATAAAAGCATGAAAAGAAAAGAGTCTGTATATTCTGAGATAAAACTAACCAGACGGAAAGGGGAACTAGACAAGTGACAATCGCTTCGAAAGCGTTTGGTATTGAAACGCTTTCGAAGCGATTGTCACTTGTCTCTACACTTATCTCTACAACGACTTTCAACAGGATTGACATTTTATTTGGTCTGAGGATTGATATAGGTTTTTCGATAGCTTATGTCAGTCTATACATTTTCCTATACATTTTTGCCTTTTACATCATCGTTATCGCTGATAGAATGTCACTTTGTCTAGGGTCTCTGCATAGAAAATCTGTGCTGTTTTTCTGAGAGAAATCTAGGTAGGAAACTATTTCCACGCCTCTTGGAGTCTTTGCTAAAATTAGAGAGCTAATCAATCGTGACCCCCTTCTTAATGCATGGGTAATCACTGGAAAATGCCGAGATTATAATGAGGTTTTTATATTATTCTAGAGATGTTCTCTTGTATCATTATACTTTTGAAATCAACGAAGTCATGAAGAGTTTCCAAGAGAGGGTAAACTTTGCCCACGCCGTGGAGAAGCCGACACCGAAAGATAACTTGCTGAGGGGCCCATGTCCGGCAGTTGCTTTGTAGATAATTTTTGTTCAGAATCAACCCTGTTTTAGACAAAATTAAAAGCGATTTAAAAAAAACAATAATTGAATGGACAAGCCTTAGCATAATCAGCCTTTAATGTCCCCCCTGCTACAAGTGTAATCTACCACTCGGGCCTAGTGCGGGTTTGTAGATGTCACCTCTTTGAATTTTTGGTTCTTGGATATGCTGGTTTCTTCACATTGTTTTCCTTGACCGTTTTGAGAGCAATGGTGATGAAATAATTTACACAAAGTAAAGCGCCTGGCTGGGTTCGAACACACGACCAACAACTCGTAATTATGGGTGGTTATCACTGAACCACCACTGCTCTCGAGCAGAAGACTTCTTAAAATAAGATAAACTTCCTACAGACGAATTTGATGAGATAACAGAATACCTCATTTTCCAGTATGCAAGTCTATTATCTCCTGTCATTCGCCAACGTAAGGAAATAAAACATACCCGACACCAGCATACCGCCACGTATGTTTTGATGACGTCGTCAAACAATCCTTATCGGCAAAGGAAAGTTGAATCAGCCAACAGCGCGAGCGTGACGGCTGGTATATTATTATTAGTGGCCAGTAGGCTAATACAGTCAACCGAACTATTTCATACCGAGACTCTTCAGTGCCCCGGGAAGCACGTCCCGGCTGTCATTCTTAGATCTTTGACAATAATGACTGCGGAGTAATTGCGTAATTTTACAATGGTAATGCCTTTCCTTTTGACAATTTAACAACAACAGCAGACGAATTTTACAAACATATGAAGCAATGGTTTAGCAATTTCCTTCAAAATACTTTTAATTGTGATTGAAAACATGTTATGCAATTGGGGTGAAG
Organism: Lithophane ornitopus; assembly: GCA_948473465.1. Classification (NCBI taxonomy): domain Eukaryota; kingdom Metazoa; phylum Arthropoda; class Insecta; order Lepidoptera; family Noctuidae; genus Lithophane; species Lithophane ornitopus. The sequence continues at coordinate 4,252,094 of OX419622.1, forward strand.
AGAGTAGATAGTCAGATAGTCAGAAGCCCGAAAGTCTGACACCTAGTTTTACTAAGGGTATTGTTACATAACTGGTTCTGGAGGTCAGATAGGCAGTCGCTCTATATAAAAATACTGTATTTCATCTGCATTCAGTTCAGATTGGAAACCGACCCCAACATAGTTGAGAAAAGACTAGGCTAGCTTGAGTAGCCTTGGCAACAGGCAACTAAAGGAACACGGGTGGGATTAAGTCAGTAAAAGTCTGACACGCCGCGCGCCGCCCCGCTCCGCCCAGAGCGGGAGAAATCATTAGATGACATAAAACCCACAAAAAAAAAAAAAATGGGTACAGTCGACTGAACTACTGTGGTAACACTTACTACTACGTAATAAAGGCGGTGACAAATTGCTAGTATAGCGCTACAATGTTCTTTTGGCGCGTGGCCAAAATCGGAACTAACACCGACATCTTGTTTTCAATACATTTAACAAAATAATTGAACAACTGTTTACCAACAGCGCCCCCAATCAACGTCTTTCGAGTGCCGAAAGATCCGTGTGTCCGTATATGTAGTTGACTGTAACATTATAGCATGGTGTTTCGTTACCATATGTCAGACCAACTGTTTCGCTCGTTCATCCAAATCGATGGGGATGTTTCGTTATGGTGTGTAATTTTGGGAAAAAATGTGTTGTTGCATTCCCACGCGCAAAGTTTTAAAATGGACTTTATTTTTATTTTTGAACTAGCTGCGCCCCGCGGTTTCACCCGCATAAGTCTCGATCCCGTGGGAATATCGGGATAAAAAGTATCCTGTGTTAATCCAGGTTATAAACTATATATTTCATCCAAATCCGTTCAGTAGTTTTTGTGTGAAAGAGTAACAAACATCCATCGGTCAAGAAGTAAGACGTTTTGGCTCTTTTAATATTATGGCTTTAATAATGTGGATAGCTATATCAGTAGAACCTAAGTATTATATGAATGGAGACGGAGTTCTTATTTACATTGGTTCATAAAATTTAATTATTTCATATTCTTTCGCTAACATCTTATGTTTACTGTAATATCTTTACTTACAGTAACTTGTTCATGTAACGATAACTTTTTAGTGCTTTTGTAGTAACTTCAGCGGTATTCTAAAATATGTTAAAGTTAGAAGTCTTGTAGTTCGTTATTTACAGATAATGTTGTTTTTCAGGTAATTATGAAAATAAAAATTTCTGAATAGGTATTTGCTTTGATTTATGTTGTTTTTTTTTTGCAAAAACCACTATTTAGTTTGAAGTTACGACGTGAGTCTTTATGTAGGCAATTTGACCACATACATGTGGTAAAATTGCGATGCTATTTAACAGGCTTATTTTTTTTTCTTTTTTTACAATGTGCCCCATTCCCTTCATATATTAGGGCCTCTTCCATATACTTGCATACAATACCCCACACACTATCAATTAGTTTTATAAAAGGCAACACACACCAATTAATCAGTCGCTAATTGATTTTATGACTAGATAAAGAAACTAATTGGTAGTTTGACAGGAGCCGCAGCTATTATGAATTAAAATAAATAGTTACAAGTTCGCGGGCACATGCGTAAGAAGTTGGCAGTATCATGGCAACGGTAATGTTTTCCCATTATTTCTCTTATTTGTTTTAGTATATTCTTTTATTTATTTGTTCTTTTGTTAATATTTATTTAGGTTTATTATATTTATAGTTTTAATAGATAATATTATATAAGGATAATATATAAGGATATATATATGATATATATCGTAATATGATATATATATAAGGATATGCTGCTATATCCTTATAATTATGTAAATAAATATTCCACAATTTTCGTTATTGCACCTACCATTGTTTGTCTCTGCATCATCCAAAAATTGACTGATAGAAAATGCCTATGGTATTATCTGGTATGGTCCGCCTCTGTACTTTTGAGTGCTTAAAATAAGGATTAAATAAATAAATAAATTGTAAAGATGTGAGGAAGTGAGAGCACATTTGATAAGCGATTTTTATTTTCTTTTTCTGGAAAGTGAAAACTATTTCGTGTTTAGTGGTCGTCGCAAGCGCAATTGCTTGAATTCGTTTAGGGTTCGTTTCCGCGGTCGTTCGAAAACTGTTATTTAGTTTTTTCTGTTAGGAATTTTTCAGTGAGGTCTGTAGTCTGGACTTGCATCCGGTTAATGGCAGTAGATTCGCTCTCTATTATGTACATGAGACTTGAAAACTGTAGGTGTAGGTTAGTTACTAACTTCTCTCCGAGTTAATAAAATCACTCTCAAATTTCCTGAAGTGGTCTTCAGGAAATTTGACAGTGATGTTATGTTATGAGAATTCACACAGGAATGTTTCCAATAAGAATCTGTACTTGTTATTACATCGCTGATAACTTTTTATAACATCATAGTTACGTACGCATAATAATGACTGCAATAGCATGGTTGGACGACTCCAAAAAAGATAATTGGTTTAACTAATTGGTGTTGTAATACGAAACTAAATTAATAATAATGTAATCATTATTAATATTATGCTTGTGTTCCATTAACAGGTAGACAGAAGAGGTACACACGGCTACACATCAAGATTATACATTTCCAGTTTATGCTGATCTCGCATTGGGTAGGTTTTCCGTACAATGCGAGGTCAGCTTATACTGGAAAAATGTATAGTTTGATGTGTAGCCGTGTGTACAACCACATTTAGGTATACTTAGTTATGTTTTTAATTCCCAACTTATAAGGTTAATACGAGTACGCAGCTATTTATATTATTAAAAACATAGAGCTCGTGGCTAAGTAATAACAGCCGCACGGGTCGATCCATCAGGTTAAGCTACGCTTGCCTGGATTGATCTTTCCATACCTCAGACTCCTCCGTGACTCGGAAAGCACGTTAAGCTGTTGATCCCGGCTGACATCTGTGGATCTTTGACAGTCGTTACGGGTCGTCAGAAACCCAAAAGTCTGACAACCAGTCTTACCACGGGGTATCGTATTACCCAGTTACTGGGTTATGGAGGTCAGATAGGCAGTCGCTCCATGTAAAATACTGGTATTTAGCTGCATCTGGTTAGACTGAAAGCCGACCCCAACATAGTTGGTAATAGGCTAGGTAGCTTGATTTATGTTTTTAAGTCCCATGTAATGTAATGGGGGCGAGAAAGATATGCTCCCCATTGATGATTATGAGATTATATTACATGTGATTTAAACATATCAGGCTTAATTGGGCTGTATCTACACATCTGCCAATCCCCTAAAATACTTTAAGTTTATAAGCAGCTTTTATCCAATGTTTTCATTCTCTAAATGTTATGTACACCTATAATTTATGTATACATTAACAGTAATACCTACCCATTTTTTTCAAACCAATGTTTGTGTTCTTGAATAAATAAATCCCTTCGGGGAAGACCGTTGAGAAGTTATTTATGAGAACAGCATAATGCACCAAGCCACGGAATCCGGAAACGCCAGCAATCAGCTTCCGTTGCATAAAAAAACTTGATAAAAACTTAACGAACAATACGTTCTATAGATTATAATTGTAAAAATCATGTACACCAACAATTATCTTATTAAACTACGCCATTATTATTCCATTGTGCGCTTGAGTCATCATTACCGATGTCCTCAATTTGTTCACTTAGGAATCTTATAATTACTTTGAGCATTTTGGAGGTCGTTTTAAATGATCAAATTCGTATATCTTTGCGTTATCTTACATGAGATTTTAGTGTTCATTCGTTTTAAATACGAGACATTTATGAGCAGATTTGTAAGATGGTATCTACCTAAAACTTATAAATCTATCGTTAAGATAAGTTATTATTGCAAAACAACTTATAGTTTAAAACCAGTTTAACTTAAATCTAAATCTTAACTAGCATCTTTTCCTGTTTCGGTCATACTTGACTTTTAGAACATAAATCCTAACTAAAATTATAAATTGAGTTCGTGAGAGCGAAATTGAGTTCGTTTGTTTGGTACGCTTTCACGCTAAAACGGCTGAACGGATTTGGATGAAATTTGGCACAGGGGTAGACCATGACCTGGAATAGGATATAGGATACTTTTTATCCCGACATTCCCACAGGATCAAGACTTACGCGGGGCGCTTGAAACCGCGGGGCGCAGCTAGTCTGACATATTATAATATGTTTTTTAAGGACACTGGTCCAACCAAATGTGCCTACATTATTAACTCTAGTCATCATCACTTTCCTGTCTTTATCCCAATATATTTGTGGTCCGCGCAACATATCTTTTTCGTCCATACTTCTCTATTAGTCGTCATCTCAGTAGTCACTCCCTTTCTAGCCATATCATCTTTCACAGAGTCCATCCATCGTTTCTTATGGTCTTCCTTAACTATAGTATAGTTTATAAAAAAAAAACATTTCCTCATTGCAATTTTACAACCCAGAAACTCAAAAAAACGATACGCTAGGTGCAAGCACATGTTAAAAGACGTTATCTAGTCCGCTGGTCTAATTCCGTGATACAGCATGATCTAAAACACGAAACCACTGACCCGCAGTCATGCGTGATGTTATAAGTCTATATAAATATAATAATATATATCAGCTGAAGAGTTTGTTTGATCGCGCTAATCTCTGGAACTACCAGTCGGATTTGATAATTCTTTTTGCGATTGATTGCCCAATTCTTGAGGAAGGTTATAAGCTATTTAACAACACGCTACGTCCCTTAGAAGCCGAGCAAAACGAAAAAAACTAGACTATGACTTGGAATAGGACCTAGGATAATTTTTATCTCGATATTCCCACGGTATAAAATAAGTTTATAAATAATCCGATTTCTTTTAATTTAAACGGCGGGTGAAACCACTAGGCACAGCTAGTGTTATAATATTATATTCAATAACTTGGGCGCTAAAGTGTCGTCCGTTATATGACCCCAAACTCTAGAGAAAGCGCCATTTCGCTACGTATAAGGTTGATTGACAGAGCGGTCAAATTGGACGTGCTTGTGTTTAGTCGGACTGCATTGCGTGCGTTTGAAACCGGAGTCAGTTCCGGAACAGCATTGATGTTCGAAAAACACTCGCATTTATTTCAATTAAATCATTTACAGGCAATTTTGTCAAAGGAGTCGGTCTATCAAAAAGATAACGCTAGTTGCCCATTCCAAAGCATAGTAAGTTCCCATAGAGAAGAACGGGCAAGAAGCTCAATGGACACTCTTTTAAATCATATTGTTACAAAATATTAGTTACATCCTTAATGATGCAATTATAATTATTGTCCGTCACTGAGTGCAAGCAATCAAGCTCAGTTATTGGCACAGAGTTTCAGAGCTGAGTGTCAATTCTCCTACTCAATTAAGGATACAGAGTGGATTTAGCTGGATATGATGAAGACACTCCAAGATTAATAGTCTGCAGGGAAACAGGACTAATAACTCAGCATGGTGGCTAATTTCGATGCTATTATACCGCACTATTGAAACCGAAAACTGTATCAAAAATGATGTCCAAATGTGACGTAAATAATTGTCATCAATGTGTTATATTTCTTGATGTAGTAAGCATTTATGCTAGACTTTCCAGATAAAATCGAGCGCTCCGGAAAATACTCAACACATCATTAATCTCGATCAAAATGTATTATGTATCAGGGACTAGGTAATGTAATCATTCGGTGCACTTAACAATGCAACGTTTGAAGAATACCAAGTGACTTAATTTATACCTCTTTAACATTACTCCCATTCTAGTTGCGTCTTGTTTTGACGTTCGAAGCTAAGTGTTTCGTCATGCAAATTATTTTCAACCATCCTAGCTATGGTTGGGTGAGCAGGACACTTTGCTAGACGTCGCACCTCCGCTCAAATAGTGTCGTAAGTCAAAAAATCTAACTTCCGATAAAAAGGTGTTTGTTTAACTTTCCAAAGAAACTTTCATTTAATAATGACACAGGTTCCACCATAAATATTTAAACCATAAGTATCCATAACTATCTGAGATAAGATTTTGAAGTTTTCTGAAACAAATGGTAGAATAAAAATTGTTTTAATTTTTTTCGAGTTGTGACACTATTTGAGCGGAGGTGCGACATGGTGATGGCAGGAAGAGCCCTAACGGAATGGTTGCCGAGACAAGGTAGAATGAGCGTAGGCAGACCAATAGCCATGTGGGTGGATGACCTGCAGAAGATCTCAGGGAAGACTTGGATGAGACTCGCACAGACCAGGGAAGCATGGTACAGAGGGAGCAGGTCTATGCTCAGCAGTAGGTGACATAAAGCTGCCAATAATGATGATGATTATTCTAGCAATGCGAACTAGCTTTAACTTAGTTACAATTCTATCTCAGAGGAATGCGTCTAGGTACAATTTACCATCACTAATCTCTTATTTATTTAATGCTATTACATTGTTGAACATTTATTTCATAACAACGGTTGGTTGACGAGCGATAAAACTGTGCTCAGGCGATTTATCGTGGTGTGGCGTGACTTTAAAGCCTGGTTTATAGCAATTCAATATTTTTAAGTGTTGGTATCCAAAGTTCCTTTTTGCCTTTATATCTTCCTTATTTTCTTTTAGGAGATGTCTCTTAGTTGTGTAGTTACAAAAACAAATACATAGTTTCGGAACTATCGTAGCTTCGTTTGTTACGCCCGGTAAAACATCGGACACTGGGAAAAACATGCCATTCAAAATAAAAGAGCAATCTTTCTGTAAATTGTCAATTGCATCTTTAAGTTACGTTTCTTTAAATTGCCAATACGAACTGTCAATCAGCTGATAGACTTGTAATTTTTATGTCATTCACAAATTGGTTCGGAAATGCGCGCTAATAAAGGCGATGCAAGTACAATTACTGATTACTGTGACCGTCATATCACAGGTCGGCTATTAAAGCTATATAAACATGTTAGCATGTCCTTATCAGTTTCCTAGAACCATAACCCGTTGGCTGCAACACTATTATTATTCTCAACTAAACCTAATATAGCATAAGGAATTTGCTAACGAATGTTACCCACTGTTTAACATGCGCGCCGCGATTTGCGTCGGCTGCCGCAGACGTTGGCAAAATTTCAAATAAAAAACTAAGCATTTTATATATACAACCGGAATCGAGGTTGTGGAAAAATTAAGGTAGGTAGGTATTATAATATGAGGAAAATTGGGGGACTGGAGTGTATTTTTAAACAGTCAGGAAGGTCGCCAAAATTGCCATAGGAATATCTTATGGCAATGTTGGTGACCTTTCTTGTATGTACAAGGAAGGTTCTTATAAATAGAAGTTATTGATACTTGTAAACAGTGATTTATCTTCGAATCGTTGGCCTTGACAATTTGTTATTTTTTTTTAAGAATGTCGTGAATGAATTGTTTACATGTGGATGAACCAGGAGCTTGGATGGCAAATGACATCTGACTTTTGCAGCTTTTCGTAGAAATATGTTTTTATTCTGGGCCCAGCTCTAAGACCCACTTTTGGGGCCAACATATTTAACGAAGTGCAAAAAAAACTTTTAAAATTATTTGCGGTTTTAATAACATTATTTTTTCTTCGTCTTTATTTGAATTACTTAACTCTTAATTAAGTAATAAAACTTCATAATGAATAATCGTAGGTTAAATTACTCAATTACTGAAGATGTTAATGAACGCATTTAGTTAGCCAAATTAAAGTTTTAATTAAATATTTTAGGGTTAATTAAACAATTAAGGGACGACGATTTTATGTTTATAATTTTGAAAGTTGGTAATGAGTTTTGAGTTCATGTTTATGTTCGTCTGAAATATATTTCAGTATTTAAATGCAAGTAATTAAATATAAAGAAGAAAATACATACGTTTGAGCTTTATTTTAATACTGTTCTTCGGACTCCAAGTAAAAAACAATCCTGGTATGTCAACAATACCACGGGCACCCATTTACTGACACAAACTCACTTTTATGTTCCATTCACTTTCATAATCGCACTCATTTTTATGCATTTTGTTTTAAAAAGTTTTAAAATACACGATAAAACGAATTAACGTAGTAATAACAAGAACGCGACACAATACAAAGAGCATGCGCTTAGGCAACTGTCAACTAGTCCGCCGGGTTACCGCTAGTTGGCGTGCGCGGCGGGGAGAGTGAGACAGCGATGTTTTTTTGTTTACGTGTGAGTGAGATGGGGGACGTGGCAGCCTTAAAAGCTCTAACCCGAGCCTCCACTTTGGCCCGGATTAAAATATGCACGCTGCAATGTAGGTGTAGTTGTTTTGTTTTGATTTATGTTGAGTTTGCAAGACTTCCGCTCGCGTAGTCGCGTCACTTGCAGTAGTGCTTGCTGTAGGTACGTAAGCACAGTCAAACTACGGGTTGTTTTAGTAAAACTTGTAGAGTAATAGTGAGTAAGCTAACCTGGTTTTGAACTGGTTTTTAATGTAACTGTAATATTTTTAGTTATAGAATAAAATTAAATATCTTACATGACAAATGGTAGAGTCCAAGCCAAAACTTTTAACCAGTTTTGAATTACCTATTTAGATTATAAGTTTTAAATAGGTAATTAATCTTTTTAATAACTCGTTATTATTGAAACTTTACACATTGCCAAGCAATTTTCTACGCTGTTTAATCAATGTAAATAATTTAAAAAGACATAGTATTTTTCTATGACGTCACTAACCTTGTCCATGTTTTAAATAAAATTAAATAAACTACGTCTGAGATAAAAAAAAGAGATAACATAAAGATTGTGAGATAACTGATAACGCAATGCGTCATAACGTCATGACGGAAAGAGGTAAAAAAATAAACTGTGGCCATTTCCCTTACTTACCTATAATCCTATTTAAACCTAACCTGCGTATGTGGTATTTATAAATTTATATCTGTATACATACTTTATGCCCAGTTGATGGCAATAGGCTCGCCCCCTATTACACGGGACTTAAGGGGGATGCGATAATCTTTAGAATCGGCAATACAACTACTTAAGTTCATGTAAGTGCATTGAATGACTATTAAATGAATTCGTCGTTCAATGCACCTTCATGAACTTAGAGGGTTGTATTGCTGATTCTAATGCTTATAATTCTGTAAATCCATATTTGTTACGGTCGCAAATAATATTTAGATCAACATACAACCTGATACTGACCTGCAAATTGCAAAAACCGTAAGAAAATTTGAATTTCGCGGGCTACCTTAGCGCATCCACCTTAAACCTATCTGGCGAAATGTGGGTGTACTTTAAGTACACCTCTGCACAACTCTTCGGGGAATACAGGCGTGATGTTGTGTTTGTGTGTAGGTATACCTATAGTTTTGTAAACGCATGCTTTTTCCCATAGGGGATAGCAGAAATTTAAAAAAAAACACGTGTTTCGATCTTTTCACACTCCCTTTGCTTCGTTCGAACATCAACTATGATTAAAATACGTTGAATATTACGATTATTATGCGAAAACTGGTTTTATTTTAATAGCTAATATAATTTACGAAGTGTGAATTTCTACCGAGTATGCAAAATAATCTTATATTAGGACCTATTTTATTCGGAATAGTAAATCTTAATTTTATTACTATTCAATAAGATTGGAATAATAGATCTAGTTTATCAGTTTATTTTAACCTATACTTAATAGACTTTTTTTTTATTACATAACGTGTAGATGTAAAGCCATGTAAATGTTGAAAAATATCAGTCATAGTACTAAAGTAAGCTACTTTATTTACGGTTGTAGCCGAAATCAACGATTCTTGCAACAGCAAGACTCTAGAGTCACCCCGACTCAAAACTGGTATTGGTAAACCATAGTAAACCTTTTCTCGATACGGGAATCGAACCCGCGACCTACAAGCGTAGAAAGCGGACATACTGCTGTACCGTTTGGGTCAAACTCAGCTTGGTAAGGGCCAATTTATTGAGTAATGTTGTAAGAACCAAATTACTTCATTAATTGAATTTAAAGTTAAGAGAAATACATAGAACGGGAAATAAGAATTTGTTGGAGTCAAAGGAATAAAGTTTTCGTTTCAAGTTACAAAAAACAAAGCCATAAATTATAGCATAAAATTATCCTAAAACTTAAGAAACTAAATAAGGGTCAAGGATAAAATCAAGGTTTTAAAGTCGAAATCAATCTGCCTAGCCTTTTCCCAACTATGTTGGGGTCGGCTTCCAGTTTAACCGGATGCGCAGCTGAATACCAGTATTTCACATAGAGCGACTGCCTATATGATCTCCACAATCCAGTAACTGGGTAATACGATACCCCTTAGTAAGTCTGGTTGTCAGACTTTCGGTCAAGACACAAAGATGGTGTGATTTGGTGATGGTATTATAAACTGGGTAAGTCCAATTTGTAGTAATTATTCAGAATTATCTATCCACAGCCTATCCGACTATGACTGTTGATGGACTGTGTGAAAGATGATATGGCTAGAAAGGAGATGACTACCTAGATGACTATTAATAGAGAAGTATGGAAGAAAGGGACATGTTGCGCCGACCACTAATAAATTGGGATGAGGGCAAAATAATGATTTATAAGCATTATCCAAAATTGGAACATCCACATAAGTCCACGGCAACTTATCGGGATGTAATAAAAAACCCCGTAAGATACACTAAAATCAAGATAAATCCAATTAAAACCAACAAGTGTCAAGTAAACTGTGTTAAGAAAAACTGGCTATAGGAAACGCAACGATGACCATTGGCCGTGATATAACTGTATCCGATAAACAGGTTGCGGCTGACGGTTATCCTGCGTCACCAGTTGATACGGCTGATTTAGCTATGGATGGCTACAATATCGTATTGATATCAAAATGGTATGAAGTGAGTGTCTAGGAAGAGGTGAAGGTTGGGCGTTTTATGTAATTTTGACGTTCGAAAAGTGCTGATTCTCAGCCTAGTTTGAATAAATTACTTTTGATTTTGATTTATATTTATTTATATACCTCCCATATTACTACCATTTCAGGTTTAATTACCTCATGCAGTAGTGTGGTCTCCAATAATTTAAACAAGGTCAAATGAAATTAGCCAGCAAAACTTCACACGACGACAATAAATAGAAAAAAAAAATTGGACCTAATAATGCCAGCTCACTTTAGTAAAAGGTGTGTGATTAAAAGTAGGTTATAACAAATTATGTGAATTTATAAATTGAGTCAAAACTATTCAGTATTTTATTTGTCACTGGCTGAGGCGTTAAACCTAGCTTACATCTATCTCTGACTTCCTCTCGATGGGTTAAAAGTACTACAATGTTGATGAGTTGAGAACAATCACCACGCTCTCCGAAAGAATGGAAACAATTTCCACACGTGTTTCAACACGTGTTATTTTATTGGGTTTCACCAAAAGTGAAAAATATAACACATGTGTCTTATTTAAGAGCTTACATAGGTACCTATTGTGGGAATTATTAAAGAAAAAAAACCAACGGATCATTCCAAAATATTGATCGATATTTTATTAACAGGTACACTTCTATGGGTTCGCAAAATAATGACATGGCAGGCAGTATCACCATACAGTACGACATGCACCTTTGCCTAACACTTCGGGGAATAGATGATCTAGGATAAGTCTCATTGTTATAAATTCCCTATCTCACTGGGCATTATAATTATTTACTTCGTGCTGCGAACAAGCACCAGATGTCATATCAACGGGAAAACATCGGCCAAGTGCGAGTTGGACTCGCGCACGAAGGGTTCCGTACCATTATCTATAAAACGGCAAAAAAATCATGTCTGTTTTAAGGGAGCCCCCTTAAATATTTGTTTTATTTTAATTTAATTATTTATTTTTAAAGTGAATATATAACTAAATATTCTGTGAATATTTCAAGCGTCTACCTGTTGCCGTTATCAATATCGAGCAAAAACGAGCAAAAAAATCACGTTTGTTATAAGGGAGCCCCTTAAATATTTATTTTATTCTGTTTTTTAGTATTTGTTGGTATAGACTATATATATTTATATCAACAGAAATGCATCATCTGTGAAAATTTCAACTGTCCAACTATCACGGTTCATGATATACAGCCTGGTGACAGACGGACAGACAGACAGACAGCGGAGTCTTAGTAATAGGGTCCCGTTTTACCCTTTGGGTACTGAACCCTAAAAGGTACCAGGTGCTCAGAAGTTAATGGTAGCATATCGGATCGGTCATCTTCACGCTTATTTGTACGTGCGGTGTCAGTAGATCACCAAGCGGTATTGACTACGATAGTTATGCGTTTGTCTAGCGATTATAGGTTTTGAATTAGCCGTGGTAAAGATAAAACGTGATCTTTGACTTGTATCTAACTGAGGATTTTATAGGTAACCAGAATTGGTTGAATCGGCTAACTGCCGTTGATCTAAAATAGTTAAAGTTTTGGTATATTTCGTAACTGTCTAACGTATTTGCACAGAATAATTAAAAAGAACATAGTCTGACCCATTGGTCAGACTATGTTCTTTTTAATTATTCTGTAGACTCATTAGTCTGACATAAAAATATTATGTCAGACTCATTGGTCAAACTATGTTCTTGTTTCATGAAGTTTATTCCGTTATTTTGTCGCTAGCGGTCGGTACCAAAAGGTCAATCGCTGTAATTAGTTACACAATTAACTTCAATGTTGGACGACTAAATTACATGTTTATTTCGTAGTAGGTAACCTCGAAAATGACAGACAATTAAACCTATTTTATAATTAAAACATTTTTTTTTTATAAAGTCTAAGGAGCTCGTGGCTAAGTAATAACAGCCGCTCGGGTCGATCCATCAGGTTAAGCTACGCTTGCGGGGGTTGGTCCGTGGATGGGTGACCATTTAAACATATCGAGACTTCTCCGTGCCTCGGAAAACACGTTAAGCCGTTGGTCCCGGCTGTCATTTGTGGATCTTTGACAGTCGTTACGAGTCGTCAGAAGCCCGAAAGTCTGACAACCAGTCTAACCAGGTCAGATAGGCAGTCGCTTCATGTAAAATACTGGTAAAGCTTCATGTAAAGCACTATTCAGCTGCATCCGGTTAGACTGGAAGCCGACCCCAACATAGTTGGGAAAAAGCTAGGCAGAGGCAATAAAGGCTAGGCAGAGGCAATAAAGCCTGAGTCATTTTTACGTGCTTTGATTTCCAGTGGTTATAGGTATTTCTGCAGATGCTAGCTAGCTGATGGTATTTCACTACTTCGTGCGCAGTAATCATAACTAATAATAGGTCTTTACCTATGAAATTGCCGTTTTGTATGAAAAAATTTAAACGAATTTTTTTCATGAATTTTTTATTTGTATTAATCGAAGTAATCACCCATGCAATCAATGCATCTTTGCCATCGCAGTGGCAGTTTATTGATGCCCTTCTTAAAGAAATCAGCTGGACGGGAGGCAACAAATTCTTCAAAGGCATTTTGTACTGCCTCTCGGGTATTGATTTTTTTTCCCGCCAAGAAGTTATCCAAATTCTGGAAAAAGTAGTAGTCTGTAGGCGCAAGGTCTGGTGAGTAGGGCGGATGACGGAGAGCTTCCAACCCCAGTTCTTGCAACTTGGAGACCGTCTGCTGTGCAGTATGAGGTCGCGCGTTGTCGTGCAGGAGCAGACGGAGACGAGCGATTGACCAATGCTGGTTGGAGATGCGCCAGCTTCTCCATCATTGTGTTCAGTTCTTCACAGTACACATCTGCAGTAATGCTCACCCCGTTTGGTAAGAAGCTGTGATGAATCACACCGACGCTAGACCACCAAACAGTGACCATCACTTTTCTAGGGGTAAGTTTTCGTTTAGGGCATTGTTTAGGTGCTGAACCAGGATCCAACCAACTTGCTGAGCGCTTGCGGTTATCAAACAGAATCCATTTTTCATCGCAGGTAACAATGCGGTTCAAAATTCCTTCATTTGTGTGTCTGTTGAGCAGTGCAAGGCACGTCTCGACGCGTACTTCGCGCTGGTGATCATTGAGTTCGTGGGGCACCCATTTGTCAAGCTTTTTTACCTTGCCAATTTGACGCAAATGGACCAATATTGTTTTGACGCTAACGTCGAAAGCTGCTGCTAATTCAGCCGTAGATTGTGTATCATCAGCTTCCACAATCGCCTTTAATTCGTCATTGTCGACCAAAGTCTTCGGACGACCGCGAGGTTCATTTTTCAGGTCGAAATTTCCAGAACGGAAGCGAGCAAACCAATAACAGGTGGTGCGTTGGTTTGTAGTGTTAGCTCCGTAAACGTCGTTGATGTTGCGTGCCGCTTGTGCCGCGTTGCTGCCACGACGGTACTCATATTCCATAATTACTCGAATTTTTAACGTATCCATGATGACGAAAAAGATTGAAATGCGATGAAAATGTAACACTAATCAATAAAGAAATGACTACTTTTGGAAAAAAAAATCCATGTTTTTAAAATAAAATTAATTTGAAATTAGAATTCTTAGCCAAACAAAAATTATTTTGATTTGAAATGGCCAGTACTGCAGAACGGCAATTTCATAGGTAAAGACCTAATATTATAAATGCGAAAGTAAGTTTGTTTGTTACTCTTTCACGCTAAAACGGCTGAAGGGATTTGGATGAAATTTGGCACAGCGGTAGACCGTGACCTGGAATAGGACATAGGATACTTTTTATCCCGATATCCCCACGGGACCGAGACTTACGCAGGTGAAACCGCGGGGCGCAGCTAGTATTCATATTAAGAATAGGATTGCTAGGAAATCTCTCCACAGATTGTAACTGTGCATCTTTTTGCCTATTCTTCCATCGACAAACCCTGTTTCTATAGTGGTTATGTATATGGTTTAACTATGTCAGTCATCAGGACAGTGACAAAACTGTATACTGACACTACAAGGCACATTATTCATACCTATATATTATTAGATGGCTTTCGTTAATAAACTCGAAGTAAATAATCTCTAAACCGATGAGCACCTGTGCTCCTCGACACTAATGCGATATAAAGCCGGCACGTTATTAGCACCATGACCGCAGGCGATATAAACCTGTTGTAGCTAATGAAGACGAGATGCAGGGAATTACAGCTTTACAGTTAGCTACAGTTTTGTGATGTGAATCATGGGGAAACTATCTGAAATATGGAAGTTATGGCTTGTTTTGTGTGGTGGGTTAGTAAATTGGTTTCCGAATTGTTGGTTCATGTTTTCGGTTAAACGGTTTTTTTTCTGCTTCTCTTTGCTGTCGGTACGAGCTTCTGCTTTGGTGAAAGCGTTACGAGGAAGGTTGCTAACGGTTTCTAAAACATAACATAAAAATCTACAATAATTTAATCCCTGAAGGGTTAGCCTCTGCACTGTCCGTTTATCTTAAAGGATAATTATCAATAAAAGCTTGAAACGTCGTTCATAAAAAATACGCTGACAGAACATACGTTTTGACTTTTGTTTCTGTGATAAGTTATTAATCATCTGTATTTTTAATGCTCAAAGTGAAGAGTAAAGATTTTCTACGAGAATTCTTCAAAGCTGTCGCACCAAACTGATTGCTTCCAAAAGTATTATTTTAACATAAGAAGTAGAAAACTGTCAATAACAAGGTTTCCTTTGTGGTGAGACTTGCGTGAGGAAAAAAGGGCCGAGTGCGGCCCTTTGATATGTTAATGAGCGCAGGAGTGTTACGGTCCCTTATACATTCATTTGATCCTTATACTTTCAGTTCTCACTACATAGAATGATGTTCATGTGTTTTCCGAGAAAAACCATGGCTCTCGTGCCTCAAAAATACCCTACAACCTGAAAATAATATAACCTACCAACCTGAAAGTAATATTTTGACATAGCCTAAAAAAAATATTGATATCATTAGCCTCAGCGTCCTTTTAGGCTATTTGGAACAAGAAAAATATTATACCAACCAATTAAAGGAAAAAAAAACGGAAAAAAAATTGTAAACTTATCAATAATGTTAATCGAGGTCGCAAATAAACTTATTTTAGAGTTCTGTATATCCCCTGAAAGTGTACCTAATGGTTAAGGTATCTGATAAGCGAAAAAAAATGATTATTTTTCGCGTGATTTTCCATTAAAAACTTATCAAACCTTTTTGGAATTACTAGATATGTATCCTAGTCCTAACTAATAAATAAGAAACTGAGTTTGTTTGCTGGTTTGTTTGTGTGTTACGCTTTCACGCTTAAACTGCTGAACGGATGTGGATGAAATTTGGCTCATGGGTAAAACATGACCCGCAGAAGGACATAGGCTACTTTTCATCCTGGATCGCAGACGAAATCGCGGGCAACAGCTAGTATATTTTAAAAATATACTAGAATGTGCTATGAATGTGTGTGAGGAGCTCGTGTCTAAGTAATAAGAGCCGCGCGGGTCGATTCATCAGGTTAAGCTGCGCTTGCCGGGGTTGGTCCGTGGATGGGGACCATCTTTATGTATCGAGACTCCTCCGTGCCTCGGAAAGCACGTTAAGCCGTTGGTCCCGGCTGTCATTCTTGGTGGATCTTTGACAGTTGTTACGGGTCATCAGAAGCCCGAAAGTCTGACAACCAGTCTTACCAAGGGGTATCGTATTACCCAGTTACTGGGTTGTGGAGGTCAGATAGGCAGTCGCTCCATGTAAAATACTGGTATTCAGCTGCATCCGGTTGATCCGGTTAGACTGGAAGCCGACACCAACATAGTTGGGAAAAGGCTAGGCAGATTGATTGACTAGAATGTGCCTAGAGTCTGCGCCACCACTGAAGCCCAGCGGAAAATTGGGGAACTAGTTTTTTTAAAATTCAATTTAATTCAATGATATATACACTAGCACTGCGTTTACCGGACTTGAATGGGGGCGCGGACTCTACAGCAATATTCTGATACTATCTCCACAAGGATTTCAGTGACTACATTTAGTAAAATTCACTTGTTAATTTCACAGAATGTATGAATATTTTATACACTGTTGACTGTAGGAATAAAGTTGTTTCAACTTTAATGAAAAGGTAGGATTTTTATCACATTTTTCCACTCGAAAAAATATCACAGCTGTAGACTTTTATTTTTGACCTGGTTTAAAATGTTATTTTTTGCTATTGCTCGACTTTACGGCTGATAGCGCAGTTTCAGTATTATCGAAAATATCTCTGTTTTTTTATTGTTTTCATTAATTACACGACAACTAGGTAGGTACTTATCGCAAAAGTACTCCAATAGCTTTGTCGAAAAAGCTTCATTCAATTAAGTTCGAGTACTCACGATTCATACAATTGTATGGACTGAAAATTACCTTTCCCGTTCGAAAATCCCTGTAAATAATGGCAATAAAAGAGCATTGTTTCGTTGAATATTCAGGAAGTATAATACTATAAAATACGATTCTTTTTTTAAATGATTTATAATTTTACAAAAGTAATCTTTCAGCTAGTTTGCAAACAAGTCTTCATAAGCTTTTAATGTCTTAATAATGTTTTACTGGAAATATCGTTGCTAACCAATTACCTCCTATTCGTGTTATGACAAATCTGACTATAAGTACCATCATCATTGGCAGAATTTGTTATATAGACACCTTATTAAAGACTTTTACAGTGAGTCATTCATGTTCTTTAGCTAGTAAGAATAACATGAATGTAATCAAGATTGCGCTAGAACACACTCATTTGATTGTATATCAGTAATAGGAAACAAACTAACATACACGAACTAAGTTGAATCGAAATAATTAAGCGCCTGCAAGTTTGCTTATTGCAGCATGTTGTGTAAACATACATCATGTTAGCAATTAACACACGCAGGCGTTCGTGGGGAGACTACGAACTCTTGATTTATGGCAGTGCAGTTAAATCACGCTATGTATTTATTTTGCATATTGAAAAGTTTGAGGGAACAGATTGAATTTAAAATACCATTGGAAAACTTTGAATATATAATTATAAGGTGTATCTATTCATACACGAAACCGTACTCGTCATTATCAACAACTTTTACTATGGGACTAACCCTCAAATCGCGAAAAAAAATCGGCTGATCGCTATATTTATGTTCGCCTATCTCGTCAGAATGAAGGGAACAGCTGATTTTTTTTGTCGCGGTAATTTCTCGTCTACATTGCTAAGCTTTTAACGACCAAGTTACTCTGCAGCACTATGAACGGCATTTAATTCAGTTCAACTATCCTAAGTTGAATTCAGTCGAGTGTCCCACAAATTGAGTCAGTTACACTCCAAACTCAACCCTATCTGCTCCTACTTTAATAGTCTTTTATAAAAAATGCTCTATAGAACTATTTTGTGACTTTCATTCTTGGAAATGACGCTAGACTAAGTTGCAACGGTGCTTTTCCATTAGCAGATAGCTTCTCAGTCGAAATGAATGCCATATTTTAGGATAAAAACGCAAAGACACTTGAGTTTTGACGTTTACGATATTAAATCCTAAATTATATTATAATTGCGAAGGTGAGTTTGTTTGTTTGTAATGCTGTCACGCTAAAACGGCTGAACGTTGTTGAAAACTATTAAAAGCAATTAATTACCGTATAAACTCAAGGGCCATTCAGCTTTTACATAATTCCGCTAAGATGGCATCTTATCCACCCTAACGAGGGAAAAACAAAGTAACTAGATACCTACCTTCCTACTGTTTTGTATAGGGATGAGACATTGTGGTTTCATTTCGATCAAGTGTTTTTTTTAACATGTACATTGTTAGATACTATACTGATGAGACATTTAAACAAGCCTTTATACAGTCTGTTCAACCGATTTTGATTTTGAATGGCATTAAAAGCAATAAAGGTTACACAATACCAACTGTCTACTGCAGCTGCCATGTGTCATGCCACCAACGCAATAGAAGTTAAAATCGGTTGAACGGACTGTAAAAAAGGTTTATTTAAAAGTCTAATCTTATTTCAAATGGAGTATAAATACTCTACTCTCTCTCACTCAACTTTTTCATCGAACCGTGTCTAAGCTTTCCCGAGGTTTTTTTTCCTTACCTAGTACATACTTCCTCCCTTTCGCATAGCTGATAAGCGATGTTAGCCCCATCATCTGCATCATTCACAGTCTGAATTCACCCACTGCTGAGCATAGACCTCTCTTTTCATGTGTCAATCCCCACGTTCCAGTGCCAGTCTCATCCAAGTTCTACCCGCGATGGTAACAATGCCGTTCGCCCATCTTCATCCAGGTTCTAGGGTACCTACTCCACCCATCTCGCCGCCGGACGACCGACACTTCGCCTTCCAGTCCTGGGACGCCACTCGGTCACTGCCTGCGCCTTGCCAGGTATCCTGCCTAACACCACTTGAGTTTTAAGGAACTCAAATGGAGTTAAGTTAGTGGAGTGGTACTCGTTTTCCGATATCGAAAACCTTCGTAGGTACGTCGACAGCTGATCTCGACGTTTTGGACTCAGTATATATGCTTTATGTAACACATGGAACACTCCATGGTTCTCTGTTCAACTCTTATCCTGTCCTACACAGCCTCCCGGGTGAGCCCCAACGAATAATAAATATTATGTTTCATTAGCTAAATATGTATATTTTTTGTGACAATTTAAAATAATTTAATAAACCTTACAAGCTCTATTTTTCTAAAACTCCACCATATTCGATGTGCGCCCTCGGATTTAACTTAGGTACGTGTAACTTTTTTAAACGAACAGTTTTTTTCTAATTATTACTTTCTTATTTATTTTCAAACAAGTTTTAATATACACGTCGCACATCACTAGCCTCTAGTGACTGGCGTCCAGTGCAGCCGCGACCTCATTATCATATCAAAGGCGCCGCCGACCCGTTCCAGTAGCGTTTTATATTTTGTGTTGCATAAAAATATTAATCTAGCAATTTAATTTACGGTTTCGCACGAGAACTTAAAAGAAACGAAATTAAATTGTATCCACCAGTTATTTACTTTAAAATCTATCGGACTAGCCAACCCAGCTTACGAGAATGGCTCATGCATAACGTTTTTCTAAGGAGGACTTGTTATTAGGGAGTTTATAGTCCACTAGCTGATGCCCGCGACTTCGCCCGCGTGGATGTCGGCTATTATACTAATACCTTACTCGAGAACCCAAACTCAAATTCAAACTCAAAGCATTTATTTCAATTAACCATTTACAGGCACTTTTGAATTGTCAAGGAGTCAGTCAGTCAGAAATATGAAGCTAGTTGCCCATTCCAAAGCGTAGTAGGTACCTATGGAGAAGAACGGGCAAGAAACTCCATGGACACTCTTTTAAATCAAAATATTGTTATAATATAATGGTTACATTATTCATGTTGAAATTATACATGTGAGAACAATGTAGAAAGCACGTTAAAAGCGTCCGCAATTATAAAATAAGCACAATTCAAAAATTAAAATAAGCCATGGCAGCTAAGAAATGACCAGTCACAACTGACGGCGCCCGTTCACGAACATGACGCATGGATCAGCACCATTCAGCTCAACCATTTTGAAGGGAGCTAAATGATCCAACACATACGCCACCATCAGCGAGACATTTGAGTGAGCATGACATTCCCAGCCGCCAGGGCACATTCAAGTCAATGAAAGACAAAATACCCGGTAAATGGTAGCTCTATAGTACATAGTACTCACACCTGTGCAATTATATAATACAAACCACTCTATCCATTGGTCAAAAAAAAACATGAAAATCGGTACAGTAGTTTTTGAGTTTGTCGCGTACATAGACGCGTAGAACGGAAGACAGACAAACGCGGCGGAGGACTTTGTTTTATAATAGGTATGTAAGGTTATTGCTCATCTGGTAATTCCAACATTTATGATTTCAACAGTAAAAAAGCCTTGAAATTTCCCTAATAAGTACAGAACATCTTTCAATAGCTCGCATAATCTTTCTAAAGCCAGACAAATACCGAATTGTAAAAAACCGAAATAATCAACACGACTCACGGGAGAACACGGTTTTTGCTCCACCGAGACAAAAATCGGTGTGAACCAAACCGTAAAACTGTTTCGAGCGTATTCCGATTGGAAATTTCAATTTACGAGCAACGTTGGTACTCTGGGGACGTAGGGGGATTTAAAAAAAATTGTGATCTCTGGTTAACTGAGGAAACAGATTCGCGATTTCAATTTATCAGAAGGGTAGATAGGGTTGAAAGTTGGTCCTCCTCTATCTATCTGTAGGTACCTACAGTCAATCCGTCTATTTAAGGCAAAGCCCGCGAAATTCAAATTTTCTTGCGTTTTTTGCAATTTGCAGGTCAGTATCAGGTTGTATGTTGATTAAAATTTTATTCGCGACCCTAACAAATATGGATTTACAGAATTATAAACATTAGAATCAGCAATACAACTCTGAAAAAAATGCAATGCTATTTACAAAACTGTCTCAAATACGGAGAGGTTCTATACGTTCTCAATATAAAAACGTTTTATGTGCCAAGCAATGTAAGACAGCTTTAATGCGCAAAAGCTTGCTGGGAATAGCACCCAGCATATATAATAAGTTACCTGACTCCTTAAAGCAACTAAATAATCATTGTTTCTAATGCATAAATACTATTACAGTGTTGACGAATTTCTTAATGACAATAATATTAATATAATGTGACTAAGTAATTAATGTTTGTTGTAATATATAATTGTTTATTGAATTTAATATGAATTAATCTAAACTATTGAATTTGTAATTAATTAATAATTTATACCTAATGTTTCTGAAATTAATTTTAATATTATTATAAAATTTGACTAAGAATTTATTTATTTGTACACACCTGTAATCCTAAAATTTGTACGTCACTGGCAAAACATAGAGATTTAACTGAATTTTTATAAGACCAAATGTATGTAATGTACCTATGTTAACAAATAAATATTCATTCATTCATTCAACTCTCTAAGTTCATAAAAGTGTATTGAATGACTATTTCATGAAATCATGACATGAGGCAATTATATGAACTAAGGAGTTGATTTGAAAATATATTATATAAAAAAATTGAGATCCTCGCAACAAGCCCTTTCATTTGATATGTAATGAGGTACAGTTTGCAAAACAATTTTTTTCAATTTTCGAGTTGGCCCCCCAGAAGTGGCACCCATAGTCAAACTTTAATTATTTTCTTTACACGTTCGTTAGTAGTTCACAGAAATGCATATGTGTACCAAATTTCAACTTAATCGGTCCATTGGATTCGGAGCAAATTGGCTGTGACAGACGGACAGACAGACACACGAGTGATCCTATAAGGGTTCCGTTTTTTCCTTTTGAGGTACGGAACCCTAATTAACAAAAAAACTACGTGAATTTATTTCAACGTGTGTTACATTTCATATGTGTCATTTCACCATACTGTATCCGGCATTATATAAAAAAAAACTATCTTTATATCCATAATCCAAGCTATCGTTGCGTGTTTCACCCCATGTACCTATACTACCTACCTTCTACCTACACAACCTCCTCACTATTCCCCATGCGGTGCGGGCGTGACTAAACAAGATTCCTGAGTGCTCGCATTTTTGCACATTCTTCAAGCAAAATATATACCGTGTTATCTAAATATAGAGATTTTTCTCTGTCACTTATGCTGGTTATTTGAGGGAGATATAGTGAAGTCATTAGGTCAATAGGTTTAAAAAAGAAATAAATACGGTACTTACGGTTTTTCTTTTAAGGCTCGTGAAAACTGGCGCGATATCGCGGGCGCGATAGGCAGCGCTACCCTTGTCGCGTCCGCGATATCGCGCCTGTTTGTGGGAGCTTTTACAGTACCTATGCTGGCTGTTTCTAATAAATTATGTAAAAGAAGTAAAAATTAAAACTGTTTAATATTTAACAGAAACAAAGGACTGTTTTTAAAGTTTTTTTACCCGACTACGGCGAAGAAAAAAGGAGGGTTATGATTTTGACCGGTATGTATGTATGTATGTTCATCTGTTCCCTCCTATCTTCTAAACCACTCATCACAATTTGACAAATGACGTATCGTTGGAAGCGTTTTGATTGTCCGCTGGTTATAGGCTATGTGACGTCACATTAAATAAAAATGGCGCCCTCTTAAGGACATAAAGTCATGAACGAAAAAACAAATATTGTTTAATCTTACCATGTTGGGTATCAAATGAAAGGGCTTAATGAGCACATTTCAAATATATATATATATATATTATAACCCCAAAAGAATAAAAAAAAAGTAATAAAAACTAAAACCCACCTACGTCAAAAAAGGTATAAACAAGACACCGCAGACAGACAAATTAAAAATCCGGAGTCACACGTAATCTGTTCGATTTATGCCCTAACACATGTGACTCCGGATTTTTAATTTGTCTGTCTGTGGTGTCTTGTTTATACCTTTTTAGTCGTAGTTGGGTTTTAGTTTTTATTACTTGATTTTTTTATTAAATATGTGTTTCTTTTTGAATATTTCGTCTTCATGTCGAGACGCTTGCTGCTTTTAGAATACATCATCATCATCTTTTCTGCCGAAAGATATCCACTGCTGGACATAAGCCTCGCCCAAGCACCGCCACTTTGACCGGTTCTGTACTGCTCGCATCCAGCATTTTAGAATGCGAAACTGGCTAATTACAACACATTCTAGTCATAAATCAACGGTTAGTTTACCCCTGCAAATTAGTTAGAATATCTCTCCTCCAAAGCATGCATCCCTTAAAACCGTAATGAACGGTCCCGAAAGAGGTTTTTCCTGAATTGTGGATAGGTTTACCATAATCGCCATGCATAGCAGGCAGAATACTGACGGCAGGGGAGTTATATTGCCTGCCAGGGTTGCGGGAATGTCCGAAAGGGATGCCGGGACCTTGGCGACAGGCAACTGAAGGACGGGTGGGTTTTAGTCAGTAAAAGTCTGACACGCCCTTCCGCTCCGCCCAGAGCGGGAGAAGTCAATTGATGAATTCCCACACAAAAAAATAAAAAAGTGGTAATTATATTGTACCCCTTGGATGTAGGCACTCAGCCTTCCGATACACTAAGAAAATTCCCCGTAATTTTTGAACGCGACAGCTGTTGATGATAAAGGCCGTGAAGATATTGGGGTGGCCGTCAATCCTACCAAGTGTCAGGCTATTATTGTAGGGAGCCCCCACAGTATAAGGAAGCTGAATGGCATATCTTTGCCACCTATAATGTTTGACAACTCAGTCATCCCATTTAGCTCCGCTGTTAAGAATCTTGGTCTGAATGTCGACACATGTCTTGACTGGCGAAAGCACGTCACGACTGTAAGTAAAAAAGTCACCGGAACGTTGCGTTCGCTCTATCAGTTGAAAAATCTTCTACCATCACGCGTAAAGGCAATGCTTGTACAGTCCCTAATCTTTCCCATAATAAACAATGCTGATTTGTGTTACTAGGACCTGAATGCAGATCTACTCAATAAACTTGACCGCCTTCTAAATAACGATTTCGATTCGTTTTCAATCTCCGTAAGTACGATCATGTGTCTGCGCACCGTTTGCTTTTAAAATGTTTACCCATACGTCAGCGCAGAGAGTTGAGGGCGCTGTCTATGTTGTATTCTATACTCGACAAACCCACTTCTCCCTCTTATCTGACTTGCCATGTTAATACCTATGCTCTGCCCATAGTAAAAATCTTCGCTCAACCAACAATCTTCTTCTACGATGTCCTTCTCATCGCTCTGGTTT
The DNA here is from genome assembly GCA_948473465.1 of Lithophane ornitopus. NCBI lineage: Eukaryota > Metazoa > Arthropoda > Insecta > Lepidoptera > Noctuidae > Lithophane > Lithophane ornitopus. The sequence continues at coordinate 4,276,700 of OX419622.1, forward strand.
TATTCACTCTTCTTTCTTTGTCCAGGCGGTATTTCTTTGGAATGCGCTCTCTCTGAATATCAGGATGGCAGCGAGTCGGTTATCTTTCAAAGTAGCGGCTCGTGAACATATTCGTGAGAAGTTGGCAGAATCAATGCGGCGCTGATTTGCTGGACTTGTTTTCTCCTTCACTTATCGTTATTTCTCCTGACAAAGTTTATTCTAATTATATGTATGTATTTAAGTATATATGTATTACTATTTATCCTTTTTCGAATTATCTATCCCGTATGTTGCACCTGCCATGTTTGTCTCTGCATCACCCTAAGGTTGACTGGTAGAAAATGCCTCAGGCATTAAGTCCGCCTTTGTACAGTTTATTTTTTATTTTTACTTGTGCATAAAGTTTTAATAAATAATTAATAAAAAATATTGGTAATCTCTTACAGCCAGGTATTTATTGCAAGTATTTATTAGTAATTCCTTGGGAGACATGAAATACACTTACTAAATGAACATCCCTAGATTCCTGTGATCCACAATAGCACAGGTTCAGTCAAGGTCAGAAGTTTCAGTTATTTTTAGGTATGTTAATATTTTTGCCGCTCCTGCATTTTAGTTAGGTACGTTAGGTAAGGTTCCTAAGTATAAATCAGAACTTGAAGTTCATAATATGTGAGAGCTTTTGCACTATTCTCAAAGAATATATTATGGTGTAAAACTAGTTGGTGGCTTGGAACAACTTTAAGTTTTAAGTTAGCGTGTTTTATGTTGCCTCGACATGTGCTTAACTTGTAAACTTTGCGACCGCATAGCTAGATTCTGAGCTATCACAACTTTGTCGGAGTTTACTAGTCAATTACATTATGTGGGAACTGAAGCGAGTAGGTAATTTACATTGCTTGTGTTGAAGTTGATTTTTAAGTTTAAGCGCGATTTTTTGCTGAGTGCCTTTTACTGATTGGCTCAAATATAAATAGTGCGTTTCATTGAATTCTTAGGACGGAGAAAGTTAAGGTAACGAACAATATTAGGATTTAATGGGGATCAAGGAGCTGCTGCTAAACCCACAAGAGCGCAGCTTACCTTAGTCAGCCTATAATTTTCCTACTGCTGGGACACAGGCCTCCTCTCTTTGGGAGAGATCTGGCTATAATTTACCACGCGGGCCCAGTGCGGGTTGGTAGATATCACGTGTCTGATGCGCAGCCGTTAAATAGAAGCAAAGTAGGTTATTTTGTTGAGTCTTTTCATTTCCTGTGATTTACTGAAAATAATACAAAAGGTACAAGGAGAATGTGAAGAGAATGAGTATGTAAACCACAAGTGCTGTATCCTATGTGTCTGAAAGTTCACCCTAGCGATACTTTGGTAGGCCAAAGATCACCCTAGGGATACATTGGTAGGCCAAAGTTCACCCTAGCGATACATTGGTAGGCCATAGTTCACCCTAGCGATACATTGGTAGGCCAAAGTTTTATTAGTTTAAACTTATGTTTAATATATTCGAATTATTATGTAATTTTGCTTAACATTTAACCTTTCCACCGTCCAGAGGTAATTTGGTGTGCGAAGCGTGTCGGTCAGGTCAAGTAAACTTAATAAATGTTTTAATACTGTTTTATTATTATTTACGTGCGTAATAAAAGTCACTATGTTAAACCACCTTATTTAAAATGATGTCTAGCCTAGACCGTATTAAGGGAGCTCCCTTAGCCCCTGCTAGGAGAGCTTATTACGAACATAATTTGCGTTCGACCAAAGTAATCCATGAAGTCATGTTAAAGTGGGACGAACTAACGTAATTTCGGCGACACATTTTGCGTAGCATAAAGTACAATGATTATATTCTCGCCCACATTATACTTTATCTTTCATATATGTGTAGTTTATTTAAGTTCATCATTCCGTAGCCAACCTAAGGTTGAGGCTACATTAGGCCGCGACGCGACCTGCGACACATGAGAGATTAAAACAAATAAATGAAAGCTCCGTACATCGAATATTACTAGCTATCTTTGATTTCTTAATGCGATAGGAACAACATTACCGTAATCACGGCATCGGGTAACTACTAAACTCTCTTGCTAATTAATTGTGTAGCATGTGTATTGTAGCCATGTCATCGCCGAATATACCGGGATTTTCGCTTATAATATAGCCATAGGTACCATGTTTATCTCGTTTCTCTCTTCCAGTCGTATCGCAAATCGCTGCCTACTGTAGCATCAGCCTAGGCGGCAGCAGCAGGCGACGGCGACGAGACACCGCGACACGACTGGTTTCAATGTAATTTTTATGAAACTGACGTGTCGTTAGCTTCGGAAGGTATTTCATAGAAATTCATAGAAACCAGTCGTGTTGCGACGAGACGTCTCCTACTGCTGCTGCGCATTCGTCACTGCCAAACAAATATTTATCTTGCACTAGTTGAAATGTAGTTGAAAATAAATAAACTTCCATAAGCTCGACGGAGCGACGATCTTCGCAGGGTGGCTGGTAGCAGCTGGATGAGAGCTGCCGAGAATCGAGCTGAATGGCGTGCAATTAGAGAGGCCTATGTCCAGCAGTGGACTGTTATAGGCTGATGATGATGAAGCTCGAGAGCGCGTCTAAGCGGAAAGAGGCGCGCATCGCAGGTTATTTATTCTCAACTTTATTTTTAGGCACACAACGTTAATATTTGATTGGCAAATGCGCTGCGCTGCGCCTCGCTCGGTGTGCGCCCTAAATCTCTGATTTTAATAAAACCAAAAAGAAGATCTGTGGATTAAAAAAAAACACAAAATGTCCTCCATTCAGTAAAATTTGCTGCCTGTAATTAATGTGTTTGGATAACTGGCTGGTAGATAATGCCTTACATATAGCATTAATCCTGCCTTATGTACCAAATGATGTGCAGAATGAATACATAAATGAACTAAACATAATTCATCCTCTTTCTACATCTAAGTATTGCTCCAACTTACCAGCTTGTCCCCTCTGAGTCTTCGCCCTTCTGCCGACGACTGGTGAAGCAAGACTGAAGGCTCGGTCGGCTCTCGGCAGCTGCAGCGTCGTTGGCTGGCTCGGCTCGGAGTGACGGGCGCAGATCGCGGCTTCCACGACCGAGTCGATGCTGGCTGAACGAGGGAGCTGGCCTCCTGATTCGCGGCTGAAACAATTAATAAGACTATTAAGAATCTGTTTGTTCTTAGTTTAAAAGGCTGTCGGTGATAGTGTTGTAAGATGGCTATCGATTTGATCTTTTTGTATCTGCATGTTGGTCATAAATAATAATAATAATAACCCCACCGCCGTATCTCTACGTTGACGTCGTGGTGGGGCTTGCGCGCTCCGAACTCTAGGTCTGAGCCGGTAGAGTTTACTTTGCCGAAATGGGTCTAGAGTGAGGAGCCAGACCAAGAGAGATATAAAAACCCGCAGGGCAGCATGTGGCGAGCTGTTGGGCAGTTGCGACCCCACGGACCCGATCTCCCGGGAGAAGTCTTGTTCCTCACCTCTGGCTTGCTTTTATTGGCCGGCTGGAGTGAACACTGACGAGGAACAGAGCTCCCACCTCATTCTTGCCTTGATTGGCCGGCTTGAGTGGAGATTCGCAAGAGCAAACGTGCTCGGAGGACGGAAGTATTCCAGTAAGATGCTGGTAGGGATCTTGACCGTACTTCCGGGATTGTCCTGATAGCCGTGGAATACCTCTCCGCTCCTCTTAAGCACCTCAAGACATGTTGCCCCCTTGTCGCTACGTCACTATGTGCTAGCGACCGTTTTCGGAGGCCCATTATTGAGTGTGCAAGTCACCCCCTGCCATTTTATCTGTGTATTTCATAAACATTGGTCAGGCAGGGGCCATAGTCTTTCAATAGTTCAAGATAACCAGTTCACTTAGCAACCCAAGCCCATAATCCAATATTTTTGTTTCTATGTTCTGCAATAGTCCTACACCAACCGGGGGTTGTCCTTGGCTGCACTTGCATAGTGCGAACAGGGATAATCGTCGGATGGTCCTTATTCCATTTAAAATTGTCTAAGGGGCCTCTGCGAGTTGGCTTCGGCTCCTCGCACGCCTTCCAAAGGTCCGGGATCCCAGGGTCCCGAGATGTAAAAACATATAAAAATAAAAATAATAATAATAATAACCCCACCGCCGTATCTCTACGTTGACGTCGTGGTGGGGCTTGCGCGCTCCGAACTCTAGGTCTGTGCCGGTAGAGTTTACTTTGCCGAAATGGGTCTAGAGTGAGGAGCCAGACCAAGAGAGATATAAAAACCCGCAGGGCAGCATGTGGCGAGCTGTTGGGCAGTTGCGATCCCACGGACCCGATCTCACGGGAGGAGTCTTGTTCCTCACCTCTGGCTTGCCTTTATTGGCCGGCTGGAGTGAACACTGACGAGGAACAGAGCTCCCACCTCATTCTTGCCTTCATTGGCCGGCTTGAGTGGAGACTCGCAAGAGCAAACGTGCTCGGAGGAAGGAAGTATTCCAGTAAGTGCTCGTAGGGATCTTGACCATCTTCCGGGCTCTGGGATTGTTCTGAAAGCCGTGGAATACCTCTCCACTCCTCAAGCACCTCAGGAAGTGTTGCCCCGTTGTCGCTACGTCACTATGTGCTAGCAACTGTTTTCAGGGGCCCATTATTGAGTGTGCAAGTCACCCCCTGCCATTTTTTCCGCGTATACCATAACATTGATCAGGCAGGGGTCATAGTCCTTTCAAAGTTCCAGGTTACCAATCCACTTTAGCCACGCAAACCCATAATCCAATATCTTTGTTTCCCTATCCTGCAATAGTGCTACTCCAACCGGGGATTGTCCTTGGTTGCACTTGTATAGTGCGAACAGGGATAATCGTCGGTTGGTGCCTCATTCCATTAAATACGTATATATAAAATCTTAATACTTACAAAACCTAACCTAGCTAAACTTAATTAATACAGATACAATTTTTATTTAAGTACAACTAATAATTTCTCTGTATCTTCATAGAACATACTTTGAAGAGCTTCTTTGAGAGTTCTTTTACAATTATTATAATTAAGTGCGTAAATTTTGGCTCTCGCATTCGGTCTGTTATAAAGTAATGGTCCTAGGAAGACAAAAAATTTGGCTGCAAAAGCATGTTTTGTACTTTTTGTAGGGCAAACTATGTCTTTCCGTCTCTTTTTAGTAAATTCAGTGCTGTAGGGGAGGGCTGCGTGTTGTTTTAATACAATGCTCATTATGAATAACTGTCGAGCTGTTAATACTTCACAGGATTCATAGAGTAGGTTAGTGGGAAAAAGGAAAGGGTGGCAAGTAGACACCTTGAGTATTGCTCTTTGGGCTCTCTCGATAGGTAGTAGCAAACTTTTACCTGCTCCACCCCAAGAGGTAATGCAGTAAGTCAAAATTGACTCACAGAGAGCAAAGTAAACTCGCTTAATTTTGGGTCTGCAATATAACGTAGTTTTTTGAAAACGAATATTAGCTTACGCATTCTATTATTTAAAGCTTCTATGTGCTGTTTAAAAGATAGGGTTTCATCTATTATAATTCCCAGATAATTTATTTGATTAGTTATATTAATATTAGGGCACGTGAGCAAGCAATCTGCAGGGACCATACAACAGTGGTGAGCATATATCGTTGAGGGCAAAACAGATGTTAGTTTGCGCATTGAAAACTTAATATAATTTGTCTTAGCCGCATTTAGTGTTAGTGAGTTATGTTGAAGCCACTTATTTACAATATTAAAACCGTGTTGCGCAAACTTGTAGACTTCATGTTCCGATTCAGCAGAAAAAAGGAGGGCAGTGTCGTCAGCGCAGGATATTATAGTGCCGTGCTCTAGGCTTAGATTACAAAGGTCAATTATGTATATCAAAAATAGAGTAGGCCCTAAAATACTTCCTTGGGGCACACCAAAGGACGTGTTTTTTCATCGTCGCTGAGAACATTGCCACTGGGTTCGGTCTTCTAAATAACTTTTGAGAAGTTTCAGTTGAATGCCTCTTATGCCAACTGACTCAAGCTTGCGCAACAGAATAGGAATGGAGACCGTGTCAAAAACCTTGGCGAGGTCCAGGAAAACTCCTACTGTGTGGTACCCTTGTCAAGTTCCTGTGCTAGAAAGTCAGTCAGATGATGTACGGCATCGGCAGTTGAAAGATTAGGTCTAAATCCATATTGACGCTCCGACAAAATTGATTTGTCCTCCAGATATTTAAACAATCTTTTATTTATGATTTTTTCCAAAACTTTTGACATAGAGGGCAGTAAAGAAATAGGTCTATAATTTGTTACTTGCTGTTCACTGCCTGTTTTGTATACAGGGACAATAACTGCTTTTTTGAGGCACTCGGGAAAAATACCCAAAGAAAGGCACATTCGGAAAATAGAAGTCAGAGGTGGTACTAAAATATTCTTGAATTGTTTGATGATTTTATTCGATATGTTATCCCAACCAACTGCACAGTCGTCTTTTAAAGTCATGATTATTCTTTCTACCTCAGTTTCGTCAGTATCTAGCAGGGCGAAGGATGTTAAAGTGTTGTTACATGCAAAAGGCGTGCTTGTTAGGTAGTGTGATTGAACCTGATTTTTTTCTGCCAGATTTTTTCCGACGTTAACAAAAGAATTATTTGCTAAGTTAGCAGATGTCAGCGGTGTCGAATGCGCTTTTAATAAACCTGAAGAAGACTCATTTTCTTTCGAGGTATATGTTATATTTTTAATATGTTTCCCGATCTGTTTACTATTTGTTCCAGCCTTTTCCAGTACATTTTTATCGTAGTTGCCTTCTATAACCTTTTTGAGGAGATCATTACAGAAATTACGATAAGTTTTGATAAATGGACAAACAGGATCACGAATGATAAAGAATATCGTTAAACATAAAGTGTACTTCAATTCACAGCCCCAAAACGAAGATTTTATTCCCTTTTCAGAAACAGATTCAGGTACTCGATCATTCCCTCGAGCTTAATAGCATACAAAGTAATCCAGTCTTCCTTCTACAGAATATATAAGTGGCAACATGCATTCTTATTTCTCCATTTATAACTTACTAGCTGCGCCCCGCGGTTTCACCCGCGTAAGTCTCGATTCCGTGGGAATATCGGGATAAAAAGTATCCTATGTCCTATTCTAGATCATAGTCTAACCATGTGCCAAATTTAATCCAAATACGTTCAGCCGTTTTATCGTGAAAGCGTAACAAACAAACAAACTTACTTTCGCATTTATAATATTAGTTAGGATTTTCTTTGCAGAGGTATTTAAATGTTCGCTCACTCACTAGACGGCCACAAACTATAGAACTGTATAATAGTCTTGAAAAGTATAGAAACCGATATGAATCGCGCAGTTGGTCGCAATGGCTAACTAGCCAGTTTCTATATTTTAGTATGACTACCGCAGAAACGGGTTAGGTATGTCGACGGAAGAATAGACAAAATTACAGATTGTAATTGTTTATCTGTAATTTTTTCTATTCTTCCTTCGACAAATTCCGTTTCTACGCTGGTCTTGCTACACATACTGGTCGGTGCGACCAAAAGTCGTTGTCTCGGCCGTCTAGTGCGCGAGATTAATAGCATACATAGTCTAAAAAATAATTCTAAATTATATTTTCCTATATTTCGTTGCGTCCTACGCTACATATTTTAGTACATACTAATCCTTCAAAGTGGCAAGTTGGTGTCTTGGTAACTTAGCTTGATTACAACAATAACTTTGTGTCAGGAAACTTTACTCCTGAATTAACAAAGCCTTCACAGTATCTTTGGATAAACTTTGGAGTTTATAACGGCACATGTTAGTAGACTCACGTAACTTAACTTCGATTGCGTACATCATGATACACTCATCAGGAAACTATACCACTATGGTATGAGGGACAAGGCTCTCGAACTTCTGACTTCTTATCTGAATAACAGAATTCAGAGGGTCGATGTTAATGGCAAGAGATCTGCAGGATCTGCGGTCACTATGGGCGTTCCACAGGGTTCAATTCTAGGTCCTTTCTTATTTCTAATTTATATAAATGACTTACCTTATCATATAAGGGATAATAATAAAATCGTATTATTCGCAGATGACACTTCGCTCATTTTTAAAATCAAACGTCAATTAGTCAAATTTGAACAAGTTAACGATGCACTCTCTAAAGTTGTGCATTGGTTTAATGTAAATAATCTTCTCCTTAACGAAAAAAAGACAAAACTGATTAAATTTTCAACGCCAAATGTCAGACAGCTGACTACCAATGTTCAAGTCAATGGAATAGAGTTGGACCCTGTTGATTCAACGGTTTTTCTTGGAATTACTATTGACGGCAAATTACAATGGGGCCCACACATAGAAAAACTGTCAGGACGGCTTAGTTCGGCCGCCTATGCTGTTAAAAAAATTAGACAGATAACTGACGTAGATACAGCCAGAATTGTTTATTTTAGTTATTTTCATAGTCTTATGTCATATGGAATTCTTCTCTGGGGAACCTGTGCGGACATTAATACTATCTTTGTTTTACAGAAAAGGGCTGTTCGAGCCATTTACAACCTAGGTCCAAGAGATTCCCTTAGAGAAAAATTCAAAGAAGTAGATATTCTGACTGTAGCCTCACAATATATATTTGAAAACCTGTTGTATGTACACAAAGATATATCAAATTTTAAGAAAATGTCCGATATTCATAGTATAAATACCAGGAACAAACACAATCTTGCTGTACATCGCACTCGTCTCCACAGAGTAGGCAACTCGTTCATGGGTCAATGTATACGCTTTTACAACAAACTTCCCATTGATATTAGAAATTTACCCATTAAACGATTTAAAGGCTGTATTAAAACCAAACTTTGTAAAAAAGGGTACTATAAAATTGCGGATTATTTAGAAGACAAAAAAGCATGGGATTGAGCTGCTCGCTCTGCTAAAACCTTAGAACTTGACATTTTAATTATTATCTAAAATCATTACAATATACCAGTTTTATAAACCTACAAATTGACATTGTTAAATATTTTATACAAAATGACATTATTACTTTGTAAAGTATTATTTTATTTTAATTATTGTGAATGTGAGGACTATGTGGATCATATTTATTATCTCTTTTCTCTCTTTCTTTAGTTTTAATCTGGCAGTTTGAGTACTTTTAGCGGCCTACCCAAATGTCCTTTCTTTGGTATTGTTCGTCGAGTCGTTGAGCTCCTTAAGCTCTGAGTTGAGCTCCTCGGTTACTGACAAATGCTTGCACTGACTGGACAGGTCCACTCAAATCTGTGTGGTTCTTTCCTCAAAAGACCATTTCAGACTCTAATCTACATGGTCCTCATATGGCCTGACCAAGATTATGTCTGGACCTTAAAAGAGACTGTGACCTCTGAGTTTGTTTCGGCCTTTCTTCTCAGAGTAGTCAGATAGGAAACGCCGACCTCATCGAGCTTATTTTTTTAATTTTTTTAAATATGACGTGTAAAAGTGATTCTGATATCCTATTTACAGAATAAACAATTTCATTTCATTTCATTTCATTTCATTAACAACGTATTTATTTTATAGTTTAGGTACAGTCAGCCCCGAAAAGATGTGATATACCTACATGGACAAGAAACTATTTTATTACTATCATTGTAACTTTAATTGTAAGTATAATTGTATCCACCGTTTAGGTACAAAACATAGTAAGTAAGTACACAATTTGTTTTACCAAAATAAAGTAAACATTTTGTCCCGTGTTTTGTGTGTTACTTTAATTTCATTTAGCGTCTTACGATAACTATGTATGGCGGCTTAGCAATGTCATTAATCTTAATTATAATCATCAATCGTTAGCGGACCATACTTTAATTGCGTAATACACGATCAATCATAATTGGAATCGGTTTGAAACAAATGAATCCATTGCTTACTCAACAACGTAAATAACGCAATGAATGTTGTTGAACTGTCAAAATGAAACAAATTAGTCGTAATCGGTTACGAAAATAAGTTACATAATTAGATAACTGGGCAGTGGGCATAGGCCTCCATTTAGCACGTCATGAAGCTCGATCCTAGGCCACTCTTATCCCGCTTCTACTAGCCTTCTTGTGAAGATTGTCACTCCACCTTGAGGGCGAGTGACAAGGGGTCGAAGTCGAGGGACCTCGAGGGGGGTACCTACGCTTTGCGATCGGTCTCCACTCAAGAACACGTGTGGGTATCTGTTCTAAATGTAAATAATTCTAGCCAATAAATATCGCTGTTAAAGAAGACACGAGGCCATATAATACTACACTCACAGTAATTTTCGCTAAATAGCTTAATCCTATACACACCTCTCATCAGGTCTGAATTAAAATTAATGATATACTTTTATTATTTGCAGCCGTAGGCGCCGCGGCGTGGCGGCGTCGCGTCGCTCGCCATGTTTACCGCCCCATTTGCATTTTAATCGAACTAAAACTTTCTTCTCTAGGGTTGACGGGTTTTTGAAATATTTTAAGATTAAGAATTTGGAGTGACAAGTTAACTCCCAGTCTCTTGGTCATAGGCCCTGTCTGAAATGTGCTAAAAGTACTATTTTTGCGTATAAAAGTGTTCTATCTTAAACTGTCCAGGAACATCAAAGGTAGATTTTTATCATCTTACATTTTTGGAATGGTATCTCATCATCTGCCTAGCCTTTTCCCAACCAAGTGGGGTCGGCTTCCAGTCTATCCGGATGCAGCTGAATACCAGTATTTTACATGGAGCGACTGCCTATCTGACCTCCACAACCCAGTAACTTTTACAACACACACTTTTACAGTAACAGTAATTTTTGGAATGGTACCTACATTGTCTATTTCATGGTCTTCAAAATGTAAACCATAAAGGCTAGGGACCACCGTTAGAACAATTTCCGTGAAGTTTTCATTGAAATTGTTCCACCAGCAGCATGACTACAACAGAAACGGGTTTTATCGACGAAATAATAGAAAAATTTTTACAGATAAACAATCACAATCTGCCATGTTGTCTATTCTTCCGTCGACAAAACCCATTTCTATGGTTGTTATGCTACGTGTGCTAAGACGCGGAGCCTTTAATTGACACTGGTCTAGGATAACGTAATTAAAAGTGTTAAATATAACTAACTAACTAAATATGCTTTTCTGTCAAGGTATTCCAACATTAAATTGCCAACCCTATCTATAGGCGAGGTATCAGCAGCAGTTTTAATAAAAATAAAACAAACTTAAACTATACGAACTTATTAAGAAAAACTTTGGAACTTAATTGTTTTCTCGTTTCTCGACATCTTGACTTCATGTTTAAAACATGTTTCAGTTGTTTTGTTAACGTCTTCGGGATTAAGAATGAGAATTTTAAATTCAGTTTAACCGCTTACTTTTGTTTAACCTCTCTCCACTAATGAAAACATGCTGCAATCACCATTATATAAGCAAAGTAGCGATGGGCGTTGAATCAACGAACTAGTTGAATTCGTCAACGACGTTTATGAATTTGACTCGTTTATTATTCAACTAAATTCGAGAACGCAAACGCAACGAACTGAGCAAAACTAAAAAAACTTCCGTTGAAAATGACAACATACATTGCGAGCGACGGTCATGTCATTAATTGAATCAAAATGTTTCAAAATTAGCATTATAATCAGGTTAGTAGATGTAGCTCAGAGACTAGTTTAGTTCAACTCATTGAACGTCGCGGCGTGGAATAAAAACCGTTGAATGAATTATTGGTTTACTCTGTAAGTCGATATCAGTGCGCGTTAACTCGTTGATGAATTTAACTAGTTGATCAACTAGTTGACGAACGTAAATCAACGTTGACGTTTCGTTAACGGAAAAACCGTCAACGACCCATCGCTAAAGCAAAGCGCAGTGGTAATGGCAATATTGCTTACGAGCGTGCTGTTTCTTTTTGCAATCTATCTACTTATAAGTAACTAGCTGTTACCCTCGACTTCCTCTGCGATCCAGGATGAGAAGTAGCCTATGTCCTTCTCCAGGTCATGGTCCACCCATGTGCCATATTTCATCCAAATTCGTTCAGCCGTTTTAGCGTGAAAGCGTAAGGAACAACATACTTTTGCATTTATAATATTACTTAGGATTAACCAATCATCATGAGGAGCTCGTTGCTAAGTCGTAACAGCTGCACGGGTCGATCTATCAGGTTAAGCTACTCTTGTCGGGGTTGGTCCGTGAATGGGTGACCATCTATGTATACCGAGACTCCGCCTCGGAAAGCACGTTAAGCCGTTTGTCCCGACTGTCATTCTTGGATTTTTGACTGTCGTTACGGGTCGTCAGAAGCCCAGAAGTCTGACAATCAGTCTTACCAAGGGGCCAAGGGGTATCGTATTACCCAGTTACTGGGTTGTGGAGGTCAGATAGGCAGTCGCTTCGTGTAAAATACTGGTATTCAGCTGCATCCGGTTAGACTGGAAGCCGACCCCAACATAGTTGGGAAAAGCATTATCTTCCTGCCCCTGTCCCATGTTGCTTGCAATGTTTTTGTCTTTTATTCTCCTCTGTCAATCATCACGCTATAAATCAATCCCTTCTCTATAAGTAATTAAGCCAATACGGGCAGTGATTTTATAAAATCGCCAAAGATTTTCGCTGGCGAAGACTGACGAATGCAGTAAACGCAGAACTTAGTCTAGTGACGTCACAATAGAGAGGCTTATGTGGACTACAATGGGCTGAATTAAACAAATGATGAAATGACATCATGATTTCATTTTTATTAGGGTTCCGTACCCAAAGGGCAAAACGGGACCCTATTACTAAGACCCCGCTGTCTGTCTGTCTGTTTGTCTGTCTGTCCGTCTGTCACCAGGCTGTATCTCATGAACCGTGATAGCTAGACAGTTGAAATTTTCACAGATGATGTATTTCTGTTGCCGCTATAACAACAAATACAAAAAAACAGAATAAAATAAATATTTAAGGGGGCTCCCATAGAACAACGTTTTTATAGATAATGGTACGGAACCCTCCGTGCACGAGTCCGACTCACACATGACCGGTTTTATTCTGGTTCATGCGTTGACGTGCCATTGTCTTTTTTAGTTCAGCGCACAAAAGAAAGGAATAAATTCCACTATATCGATTGCCGATTAAAGTCAACAAATCTGCAATTATTATCAAGTAACAATAAACATTCTACACCGCAATTACAAACAGGAATGTTATTGAGTTGAACGTTTTGTGAGCTAAGAAGAAACGAATATACACTTTTATAATTTCTAATGTGACGAGAGTGAGAGCAGTGAAATGATTTACACTAAGTAACACAATACAGTGAAGCATGCCAAAACTACACCACCGCTCTGTGAATACACGCTCAAACGCACACATTTACAACCATTTACAATCAAACTACACCAAAATATGTGTACACATGTTTACGAAACCGGCCTCACGTCACTGTTGACAGCGCTCTGTCTTGGTTTTTTATTTGGTCTGAGAAGTAAAGTGTCTGCCTAGGTTTGAACTCACGACACTAGCGTAAGTCGCGGCCGTTAACACTGGGCCACCATACTACTCACACAGAGGTGCATTATTCCAGTCCAAGTTAAAAAAATCAAATATTATACCAAAAAATACCTAGACTAATAAATAAACAATTTCAATAAGTATAATATGTATTTAGATATTCTTTACTATATAGGTTATCGGTATCATTAGCGTGGGCTTTGTAAAGGGCTGCTGAAGGCCAGACGCTGGTAGGCGCCACTTTTCTGCCTGGGAACTGAACGACATTAGACTGATATCTGACTGATCGATAGCTCGCAAAAAACTGATTACAATATCATCGTTTGATAATGTTATAGAATGAAAATGTTGAGCTCCTTAAGTTCTGAGTCGAGCTCCACTATTACACTGACAAATGCTTGGGCAGGTCCACTCAAATCGTTGTGGTTCTTTCCTCAAAAGACCATTTCAGACGCTAATCTACATGGTCCTCATATGACCTTACCAAGATTATATCTGGACTTTAAAAGAGACTGCGACCTCTGAGTTCGTTTCGGCCTTTCTTCTCAGAGAAGGAAACGCCGACCTCATCTAGCTTATTTTTAATATTTTTTAATATGACATGTAAAAGTGATTCCAATATCCTATTTACAGAATAAACAATTTCATTTCATTTCATTTCATGATTGTTTCTGTGGGATAATTTTCTACTTAAAAGCGGGCTGGCAAAAGCTAGTAGATAGATAGATACTATTTCTGATATTTTACGTAAACTGATTTACGTGACTGCTTTGTAAATGTTTCTGAATTGTATTGCATATTTTAATTACAAAACAATGCAAATCACAAAGATATGCGTTTCAAAAAAAAAAAACGCCGCTCCATAAAAAAAAAACAGAATCTACAAAAATAACCTAGATACAGTAGAGTAGAGAAATACAAATGGTATTGTTCCGGCACATAGATAGTGCTTATGAATATTGGATTACCTTATATTATGGTAACACCTCCCTGGCTTAGGACCACTATTTGCCCGAGTACGAAGCTCGAGGTACCTAGTTTTTAACCCATGTCGGAAAAAGATAACTATTTTTATGTCCGTCGAGGAAAATAATAAACAACTATTTTCTTAATGTCCCTCGGGAATCATCGCATTTCCGAATACAAACGAATGCTTTCACGATTTCAGATTTGTTCCCATAGTGAAAGTTGTTCATAATGATGAGTACAATGACCCCTTAAGGAATAAAACGAATAATACACCTTGTATACATAAACCCTACAAGCTTTTGAAAACTTTTTATACAGCTTTATACTCCATCCAAAGCATTGTTCAGTTTCACGACTACATCCGTGCAACCGGCATTCACCAGATGGCGCCACATTAACAGGAACGAGGGTTTACGGGCCCAAATGTTACTACCGGTCCAATTTATATTATTACTGTGCATTTGACATCGGGTTTAACATTATTTTGTTGGTAATTAGGGATTCTTAATTGGTATAAACCAATTATTTGTTTGGGTTTGTTTAAAGTTGGGTTTAATCGGGGCCTTAGGACCGTACTCTTTAACTTAGCCTTAGGAGCTCCACACACCTCTATGTATTGTTTCTTGTCTTGTTTTTCATGTAACTCGTAGGCTTCGTAGGTATGTAAAACAAAATTGAATAAAGGAATATTAAAGACAAATTGTTACAACGTGGTACAATATAACACAACTTAGATGTAGCATCGGCAGAATGCGTAAAACCGATCACAATCCGAACAGTGTGCCTTCAACATCTCCAATCTTTATTATGGCTTTAATCAGCTAAATACATTCATAAAATTGAAATGAATGAATGCAAATTTTCAAATCTATGCTACATCGAAGTTGTGTCGTACTGTAGATACCTACTTAAAAATAAAGCAACAAATAAATTCATGAATAGGAGCTATCGCAAAAAAAAACAGCTGTTCCATACATTTTGTTGATTTAAGTGAACACAAATGTATGGAACAGCTGTTTTTTTTTTTTGCGATTTCAAGGTTCGTCTCTTAGAAAAAGTATATTATAGATGACACCAAACCACTAGTTTCAAGGATAACGGTGTCTACCCTAACACCCAGTATTTGGTAAGCAGGTAAATTCCAACATCTTTAAGAGGGAGGCGAAATACTGGCTTCTTTACCACAATGCCATTTGATCTGTAACGAATTCGCTTATGGTCCGACGACCGACCGGAAAAAAGAAGGTAATTTTAAGTTTAACTTTTAACGTTATCTTGGTGTATTTACATTAAAAGATTTTTTTTCTCAATCATTTTTTCTCTTTTGCTTGGATATTCAAGCATTGGATGTTTAAAAAACAGCCAGTTGCAGGCCGCGCCAGTAATGTACTATTTCTTTTTATTTTTAACACTACACTACACTATTCGTGCCATCTGACTAGCATTTACTGCATACAGATAAACTAACACGGACTACATTTTCTACAAAAGCGTTGAAAAGCATTCTGAAAACATTTTCCATTAGAAAGCTGTTAAAAATTGCATCGTTCAAGATTTGTGAGAGCATTCCTCGGAGTCGGCAAACTCTATTTGTATTCCGAGGGACGGTTTCGTCTATAAATGTTAATGGTGTTACTAATGGAGATGTGATTATGAGGATAAGAGTGGGTGGCCATTTTGAGCTTCAGGATATTGTTGATAACAATATTCAAAATTGTGTATCCTACTAATATTATAAATGTGAAAGTTTGTGTGTTTGGATGTTTGTTACTCAATCACGCAAAAACGGCTGAATGGATTTGGATGAAATTTGGCAAACAGATAGTTTATAACCTGGATTAACACAAAGGATACTTTTTATCCCGATATTCCCACGGGATCGAGACTTACGCGGGTGAAACCGCGGGGCGCAGCTAGTAGTTTTATAAATGGATGTATTAAAATTAAAAAACACCACGTTACGCTCCAAAACGGGGATTCTCGACGTAGGCAAACAAGCTGCCAAGCTAAAATGAGATTGGGCGGGTCATGTCAGCAGCATGCATAGCGACCGCTGGGCAACAGTCTACGGATAGACGGCGCCACCGTCGCCGGCCTAGGAAGAGGTGGCGATACGATCTAGACGCGTACCGCAAGGGTTGGATAAAGGTGGCCTTGTAAAGGATGCATGGAAAGATTTAGAGGAAGCCTTTGCTCAGCAGTAAGACATGCTAGGCTAACATAAAAAGAGTATGCTTATATGGTTTAGTCATGTTGAGGAAATGAGTGAAGTGTGAAGGCCACTAACAAAAGGTTTAAGGAAGATGTGAGTGGAAACGTCGGGATGGGACGCCCTAGGAGGACATAGTGACCTTATTGGTGATGTTCTTCAGAGAGGACAGGTGCGTAGTACTCGCAACCGGCCTCTATAACCAGATATATGAACGTAAACGAAGCGAAAGCAGTATGTATGTAAGGAGCGTAGCTGGTGGCGTTCTGTAGTTTCTGCCGACCTCCATGGGAAGAAGGCGTGAATTTTGTATATGTGTACTGTGTATGTATCAATACACAATTATTGAAGGCAATAAATTAGCTGTAGTGGGTTTGGAAGACAGTATAAAGTGAAATGATGAAATGAAAATGTTAGGTATTTATTTTCCTAAGAAGATCTTTCAGGCACTTTTACAGGTAATTTTTTTAAACAAGATGTCGGCGTCTTTGCCTAGTTGACGATGACGAAGGAACTTACGGTTTTTTTTTTAAATCTAGACAAGACAGGAAGTGAAGTGTTTTATTTATATTCCATGGTAGTGCTAGTGATGAAGATAGTCTCTACAAAATTATTTAATTTCGAATCAAAAACCTAAGAACTAAAATACATTTACCTATATTATTATATCGTGAGACATTGCATCTTCTTAAAGGTATTATTTTCTTCATTCGTATATTTATTTCTTTTATTTTCATTAACACCCATCTAAATGCAGGGGCATGAAAAATAGTGGCACAGCTAGACTATTACGAAGATATGAGCATGAAATAAACGTTTGTTTTCTATCTACATTATTTATTTTACACGTCATTTGATAAGAGCCATTATGTGTATCGTTAGCAGTGAAAATATAATGGAATGGATACATTATTGATGACAGAGATGATTATCGTCAATGTAGCATGAAGTTAAAATATAACCCTAAGCATTTCATATTTTATCCGATTTTTAACCGACTTCTTCAAAAAGGAGGAGGTGCTCAATTCGTCTGTATGTTTTTTTTAGTGTTTTTTTTGGAAGTCGGTTGTTTTTTTTTTGTAAAAAGTTTTTTTGTTATTTAAAGCTATTATTAATCACACACATAATCACAATATTTTGTTGACTTGACAAAAATATATGTTGGGGTCGGCTTCCAGTCTAACGGGATGCAGCGGAAAACCAAGATTTTACATGGAGTGTCTGCCTATCTGACCTCCACGACAGTTACTAGGTAATACGTATGAGTTTATGTATGTATGTGTATGTATGATGGCAATGGACTCGCCCCCTATTTCATGGGACTTAAACATAACAGGCGAAATGTGGGTTTACTATACAGGGTGTTAGAGTAAACACCGTTATCTTTGAAACCAGTGGTTTGGTGTCATTTATTGAACGTAAAATCAATGGAAAATTACGACTTTTTTTTTGAATTACATTTTGCCACTCGAGTATTTCACCCTTTCACCTATGCGCTAGGGCAACGCACTTGCGGCTCAACACGGGTGGGGGTCGCGCGACGTGACCTGACTGGCCGCGAGCTCGACCCTCCCTCAGTCAGTCGTTTCGCTTGCGAGCACGGTGTCGGATAGAAACTTTTTAAAATCTTTTAATAAAAATAAGGTTTTTTTTGTTGTTACTCGGTCATTTATTTTTATATTTAAGTCAACTACCCATGGTTTGAGTGACAACGGTGTTCACCCTTACACCCTGTATACTTGAATAGGTACCTCTCTGCCCAACACTACGGGAAATAAAGGTGTGATGTTATATTACCTATGTTATGTTTTGATGAGCTTTTGCGTTTCAGGATGATTGGCTTCGTACGTCAGTGTAAATTCAACGAGTTAACTTTTTGTAGGTTCTGACATCAAGCGCCCTCTACACGTAACGAAGTTTCAGGGAAACAATAGGGCTTGATGGCTTGTTTGAGTAAATCAAGTGGTAGAAGTGGTTTGAATATAATTATTATTATATGTTGGAGCAAGTGGAAAATTATCGTAGGTTTGTTACACGCGATAATCATAAAACAAAATTTTCTTTGAAAGAAAACATTAATAAAAACGAAGTTCATTGACGTGAGAGCGATTAGGTACCGGTCATTTCAATAATAGCAGTCTCCAGAAATTCCATAGCATTGCCAAATCGTTTGACAAATTGCTTTAAAAATATTCTATTTTTATTTTATTAGCAATTCATCTTTAATATTTTTCTGCGAATTTCCCACGGGTACCTTAGATGTGAAGAAAAATAAATTAACAGAAAAATTTGGTGAAAATCTTAGAAACAATTTAAATTAATGGGTTTCTGCAAAACTGAAATATGAGAAATTAAGGATGTCCGCCATTTTACACCCCCGCATCATCGTTTCATAAAAGCAATTAATCTGACACCATAAATAATTTATATTATTTAGTGTTTTAGAATTTATATAGGCAGCACGAGATTTCATTGTGACGATTATTGGGCGACGCCTGTGTTCAGCAGTGGACGGCTGAGATAATTAAAATGATATATTTTTTTCTGGCAACTTAGATTTCGTATGATTATTTGCTCGTTTAGTTCAGATTAAAAATATTTTTTTCTTAAAATCCTTTCGATGTGAGAATAATTTCCTCAATGTAGATGGCAATCTATCCAATCAATCTGATCGTGACATCAATGTCTGCCTGTCAACCTTCACAGATAGCGACCTAATATCCGTCCAGGATTGAATCTGACAGGTCCTATCATTTCTTCGTGAAAACACCTTCATCATAAGTCAAATTGAGGACATTGCATTTTTTTGTTAAGGGCATCCTCCTTACCCGATGATGTAGCCCGGTGAAATTCAAAATCTTACGTTTTTGCAATTTGCTGGTCAGTGTCAGATTGTATGGGAACAAAGAAGTTAGACACGCCTTAAAACATTGCATTTTTTTGTTAAGGGCATCCTCCTTACCCGATGAGGTAGCCCGGTGAAATTCAAAATCTTACGTTTTTGCAATTTGCTGGTCAGTGTCAGATTGTATGGGAACAAAGAAGTTAGACACGCCTTAAAACACAAGAATCATGATTACATATATCTGAATACCAGCGCTGCGGTATTTGTTTATTTTTTCTCAAATATCGTAGCATTGTGTTTCTATGACAAATACACATATTTTTCTTTCTTTATTTACAACTCTCTGTGTTAGAATTGGCCACAAATACCATGTTTTAATGGATTAATTCTGATCCGTCGAAAAATTTCGAAGATAGTGATTTTGTCTGACTGGGAACAAGTATTGAAGATGCAATAGAAATAATTACAAAGTTGCAGTTTATTTAAAAAAAAGGAAAGAACTTTTTTGACTAATACATAATTATGATCTTATTAATTATACTAAAACCATACTCGAAAACCACTCTATCCATTGGTGAAAACAGCATGAAAATCGGTGCAGTAGTTTTTGAGTTTATCGCGTACAGGACGACAGACAGACGAAGTGGAGCACTTTGTTTTATAACATTTAAGGAAGGTGGCGGCGTTAGTTCCGATGATCAGTTTTCCATGCGTCAAAATAATCTTGAAGCGCTATCATAGTCCTCAATTCTAATCTTTAGTTCTGGAAAATGGCTGTCCAACATATGAGAGCAACAGAAAAACTATCACAGATCGCCCTTATCACGTACCTACCACCAAATCTATGTGACTAGGTAAGTACATGTTTTAGGAAGTCGTATAAAGTACATAACAGTTTCTGTTTTCATTGTTGCCGGCTGAAACTTTACTAATATCGAGTCGATAAATCGGTTGCCGACTACGAGTGGTTTCGGTAAAACAATGCTTGGCATTATTAGCTAGAAGAGAGGGTGAATTCTAGAGAGAGTGAGAGAGGTGTGAATTCTACGAATTGTTTTATACTTTCTCTCCCTTTCTGTAAGCTGATTAACTTGAAAATTTTCAGGGGAATATAAAGTCGTTTTATTTTGAAATTCGTTTTCAATTGTTTCTGATAGTGACTGTTCGTTGGGAAGCGCATAATTTGAGAACAGCTGGACCGATTAAGCTTATTTTGGTTTTAAAAAGTTTCCCTGAAAATGTTTAGATTCGGGAAAAACTAAAGGTCTTTTGTGGCTTTTGACTACTTTGTAAATGGGTATTTTATGTGTTTTTTTTTGTAATTCGCCTTTCGGTTTTGCAGACTAAACAATTTTCTTTTCCTTTTTGTACCTATTTTGGACAGGATGACGTTTGTCGGGTCAGCTAATTATTATTATTTTGCACTTTGCCATCCCATCGAAACCACCAGCCATCCAACCTAATTTAACCAACTTTTATCTTTGAACTTTCTCCGGCGAGATCTGATCATATAGTTCAAAACTTGGAAAAAGTTATTAAATGCGACTGAATATAGAAGTTATGAAGCGTCTCAATTTCAGTCGCTTCACATTCGTCCCTCTGCAGTACCGTATCTTTTCATCAAACAAAAGTAAACAATTTCACAGCTGCACAAACAAAACCCGCATAATAGACTTGGCTACACAAAACAAACATATTACTAAGTACACTATTCACAAAAATACTATACGGGACCTGGCAGGGTGCCTACAATCTCCACGAGATGACTTGCAGCATGAAACCTATTTATTCTCTCCGACAATAGACGAAAGTAATATTTGTCTATGATTTGGCCGAGTTCCACATGTCCGGGACTTTCCTAGACCTTGTTGTTTTCATTGTTAAAAAAGTTTAATCCCGGTTTGAAAGTTTTAGGTATATTAAGATTTTTTGTTCGGAGGTTTAGGTTTTTAATTTTAATCATAATCTATTTATTTGCAATAGGTATTGGTACGGTGTTGGTCTTAAAGTTAGTAAATAAGTTCCAAATACATCGTCAGACATTTGACATGCAAAGCATTACCTAATGTATTTGATGGTAGAGTTATAGGTATAATATTTATGCCCGATGCCATGCTAAATTCTAGTTTCTATTATCACTACCTACATTAATTATATTATCACTATATTATTTCTATTATCACTATATTAATTTTACAATACCTTCAGTATTAATTATCTTCACATTGATTTAAAACAGATGATTCAACATTATTAAAATTTATAAATTCATTTATGAAATAAAATCGTTTTCAAATTATGACTGCTCGTTAGTAATAATTTTAACTTTAGATATAAAAAATAAATAAATAGGTATATCTTTGGTATATTGATATTGATAAGGCCACACATATTACTTTGTGCTTTATGGTTTCCAGGAGAAGTAGCCGTCCAATGATCCCAGAACTTGGAGATAAGAACAGTGTCTTTTATTTATTTATATAAAACATTGATTTTAAAATTGATAGAAGACTTAATACAAACTTTTATTATTTTAAACATAAAATTAGTCGAGGATAACGTAAATGAACAAGCACAGTATTTATGTTTCTAATTAATTGAGATTAACAAGAGGTAGAGGGTCAACACTGGCCTCAGACGGACATAACTTTGTAATAATTATAAGGGTTTAATTGATCACACGAACATAGGTTTTTAGAGGAAAGGAATTAGATGACTGCTGGTCGATGTATGCGTTGAGTGTAATAATGTTTATTTATAAAATAAAACCTTTTTCTTATGGACTTTCCGCGGATTTAATAAAAAAAACATGCAAATACCCCCGTACCCTCACTATTAACATTATAAGGACCCTTTTTTTGCATTTTTATTAAGTAGGTAATTCATTTTTTTTCTGGTTAATTATGTTTAGCATTACCCAATGGTTAAAGTTAGTAAGTCATTCATGCATCTAAGGATTTATTTTTATTTATTTATGCACCATTTATTACCTTATGTATACTGTTGACATTACAATGTATAAGGCCGCCAGTACCAGTCTCAATTATGCCCCCTAGTTGATATTGTGTGGATGAAAATATAATCATGGCTACATTTCCATATTCATCAAAGTACATTACAAAATGAATGAAATCCGCTTACTTGTTTTCTAGAAGCATGTACACAACACGGATTACGGCGACTGCTCATGAACAAGTTGTAATGAAAAGACTTTCTCACGAACCGACTCATGCCCACATTTGAATACGGAATCAAAACTAATGTAGGTAAGCAGACCTCTTTGCGAGTTCCTCGTAGTACTTAGTAATTCTCTAAACGTACATTCAAAATGCGTTCACACACGGCGCCTTTCCTGAACGTCTGTGATTGTTGTACCTACATTTATACGAGTTTTTTTTTCTGGTAAGAGTGACTAAAAACCTAGGGACCAAATCTACTAATTTACAAACGTTGCAATGGTTTCTCCTTAGTGAGTGTAAGACAGATTTGCCATACAAATCTATCAATCAAATCTATCAATGAAGTCAATAAGGTGTGTGATACTAAGATGTTCTTTGGCATTCTCAATGTTTCTTTGATTCCGGCTTAGCGAAAGTATGATTTATTGAAAATCAGCTTTACTTCTTGCACAGTATTGTAGTGTAGTATTCTGTAGTTTCGATTGAAAATGTCAGCTTTGGATTACATTGATTGATTTTCTTTTCTCCACATCCACAGATACAGTAGGTCTCTTGGTTCTACAAGATTCTTACAGAGAACCTCTGGAACGTTCTACAAACCAATCACACGAGACTATACATCACAGCGTAATATCCGTATTGGCAGTACCCGTCGTTTCCATACCCTTATGTCGCGTCCAGTTCCAGCTCAACCAGCTTATTCTACGTCAAATTGAAAAAGTTCCCGCCAAAAACACTGTCATTGCCAGTATTCCAAGTTTAAATTGCATTCGAAATGGGTGGTTTTAGCAGGTGCACCTAGGACCGAGAAACTTCCAATCATATTTTTTTCTGAGTACGAAACTCCTTCTTTCATTCTACATAGTGGGTAGCTATATCTACCTAAAGGACATGTCCAAAAATGGTTGTTTATTATTCAATAATTCTAACCAGAATAAGTTAAATATATTTGGATAGACATCCAAAAAAGTAGTAGCTCTAACTATATCATAATTTTTTAAGGATCAGCAATTTTGAGAAAAATCTTTTTTTAATTTAGTATTAATTTACTCCTGAAACGAACAAACTTTCCTAATTATCTAGGATAATAAAGTGAACACACCCTAAAAATAGTAAACTTTTCAAAATTGACACATGGTACTGTCATTACAGTGTGTCAATCAATATTTTGTTGTAAGAATATGACAATGCAAACAAAAATTCTAATCAGGTTATTTACTTTAAGTACCTTATTATGAAATAATAAGATATGGGATATTTTCAGTCAAAAATGTGTAGCATAATTGTTTAAGACCTGAAAGCGCACTCTTTATGATTACAGCTACTAGGAATCTTTATGTGCAAGAAGTGCATGTTTCACCATAGTCCACAGGGGTTGCTTAGCAGGAGTAAAATTCTATTAGTAATCGAGATCGGAAGTGGATGAAAAGCCTTTCGACAATTATTATATTTAAAAACTGAATAATATGCTTTGGACGCAAGTGTTACAGTTTTTTTAAAATGAAATAAAACTTTTTTTATAGTTTTACATATTGATTTATTGATTTTCTTAATTTTCAATGTCTTCTCATATTAAGATACTGTCGAGAAACTGAGCAGGTGGAGATATATTATCATTTTGATGCCGACAATCCAAGATACCTACCAGACAAACAGCACCTTTTCTCAATTATGCAACTGCAATAATAATCAGAAATACAACTTTGCCAGCTAGTCTCTGCCACTTTCAATAAAATATTTATGTGTAATACACTATTACCATAGTGGCGTGACTTTATTCGTCCTCTGATCAAAGCCGCCTCATGTGATGACGAAATGCCTGGTATGTAACAGCTTCACAACTTCTACAATAAAAGTACCGTTAAGCAGAATTAGTTTTCCCCATAATAAGAGTGAGCCTGTTTAATTTGATAAATGCCTAAGCTAAATAAAACTAAATCTGACTTATCCATGTTGGAGAACATATTCAGTTGGGGAACATATTAGAGCATTTATTTGGATGAATCTGGCTCGGCCCAATCTGATGGTCAGCTAAATAATTTAGCATGTTTATTCTCTGATTAGCTCTTTCCAGTATAGTTTGGGCATCAGGACGGTCAGTCAAAACGGGGTGGAAACGGTGGCTCCTACAATTTTAAAATCATCCAAAAGATTTCTAGACCCTATAATTTTATTTCTAAAGATTTTAAAATCCCGGTACCGGCGACGGATCAGATGACGTCTGTCTGACTGTCTGTCAACATGAATACTCAAATAGGCATTGGTCAAAGTGTGTGTGAGGTTTTATTTGGGTTACCAACAACAAATAAAATATAATGTACTAACATTATTAGTTTATATTTTTTCTCTTTAACGGAGGTGTCTAAAAATATTATTTCAGTGGTTCCTAGTTCCATATTTTTGTCGCTTTTATATAGCTGTAGTTTGGTGCGGGTTAGATTTTTCTCGGAATAAAAAACCAACGTCCCTACAAAAAGCGGACATCTCCTTTTTATTAAAGTTGATTCTGTCATTTTGGCTGCCTACCGTGAGGTCACCACCACACCTCCTTTTTTGAAGTCTGTTAAAAATATTAAATGGTTTTTTGCGAGCAACATTTTGCCACTTCACAGTTCACACACATAATTACCGACATACCAAACTTCCTCGTTTCCGAGGCGATCAGTCATTTACTTCGTCGGCTCTACCGATGAAGTAAATGACTGATCGGCTTCGACTCCATATCTCAAGTTTAAATTACCGAGTCATCTTTTCAATATCGGCTTCAGGAAGTTTCAGTATCGTCAGCATTACTTGCATTTTTGTATAGATCATGAACTTTTATGAAGGAATTTTGGCCTGAAAATAGAAGTAGGTATAACTTTGAAGTTTCATGAAGTGAACTTGATTTGTGGACTGTAGATAGTTTGTTTTATTTATGAGATGAAAAGGGTATGAATTTAGACTCTAGTGTTTTACGATGATATTAAAGTAATATTTTAGTCTTTCAAATAGATATTTGGATTATATCGACCATTTATTTTTGTACTTATTAACGTTTTATAGGATTTAACGACTTTCGTAAGTTCTTACAAAGTTCCACTAATCCTTTTATTAATTTGAGCTTAAATTAAAGAGATTTGTCACGGCGTATTTCTGTTCAATCTTTGATTATATAAATATCCGGTAAAGTTTAAGTGATCTTAGCGTATAGATAGTCATAAGAACCTACCAAACCTTTAAAATTCTGAAAACTAACTTAATTACTTTTTAAGTCAAGTATTATGGGCAGTTTATTTAATTCCACTATATCTAGGAAACCTTAGGATTTCCTATCTTATTAACATTTTAAAACTACCCACATTCAAGAAAACCAGGTAGAATTAAAAGCGCTTGACCATAAAATCCCCGAAGCCTTTTTTCTTAGAATAACGACACAAATGCAATGCTTGTTATTTAGGTGACCTGCAATCTAGCTCAGCAAAGTTTGACCTGAGTTGCAAAAAAATGGGTTAAATTCGAAACAACTGAGCTTGATTTGTGAGCGAGAATAATGGAACAAATTATATAAAGAGAAGAAACGTACCTTTTTGTGTTAAACTAATAAATAATACAAATAAATATAAAGCTTGTAAAAATTAAAACTTTTATTTCAACTTTTTAACTTTTGCACCCGAATGTATTATAGTTGATGTAGTTTATGACATTGAATTTGTTTATACAATTTTATCACCAGTCCGTTGGAATGTAGACGACTTTTATTTACGGTCGAATGCCCTTAGGGGCATTTGTTTTTGGCCGTTCAGACTAAATACCCTAAAATACGAAGCGAGTGAAAATAAAAAGCATTTTTTAGCTATGTTAGTACAGGCAAAAGACAGGTTTTTTAAGTAATGTAGAAATGCTTTGTGCATTTCGTATCGAAACCAAATGCCGCGGCAATTTAACACCTCTACACACAATATTACAATGTTATTCACGGCTCACGTCTCATTTTGTTTTTCTTCACCCATCACGGCCATCACACATCCAATCTAACTAAGTAAATAGCAAAACACCTACCAATAATCCGTCAAACATAATCCATAGGACATGTTGACCGTCACCGAAGACATGTCCGGACTGACCGGCTATTGTTTCGGTAACCTGAGTACCGGACATCCTGTGGGGGAACAATAGCAGTCTTCGGATAAACAGGTCGCAGCTAATGGGGGTGACATCATCGCCGCATGTGTTTCCCCCAGTGACCTTCTGGCACCGTTATCGGATAAACATCTTAAGGGATTGGTGAATTGGTTTATTAACTAACTGGTTTATAAACCAATAAATATTAATTGATTTATTAAGTAACTGATAGATATTCTTGACTACAAATATAAAAGACGATATAAGTATTGTGGAATTTCTATAATGAAATGGATTGTTATTATACAGCGTGCCGCTACAATGGCGACATTAATCAAACACACGGGTAGGGTTTATGACCACTAAACATAAAAATAATATAAAAAATTCGTAAATTGAAAAAAATAAATTTTCAAACAAACTAAATAACAAAAACATAACCAAAATTGAGATCACTCTGTGTAAAAGATTCATTCATGAAGCTACCTTCCAGCTGGCTTACGTTCTATCGGTAAGATCTTTTGTCGGCATAATTTCTAAGAAATTGCGTGGCTTTCTTCTATTCACCTACCATATGATCCGTGACCCCAGCAAATGACCTCTTCGCTACAGTTCTTTAAGTACAGGTTGCTCCAGGATGGTAATTTAGAAAATTGTAAATAAATCAATAATTAATGACGTTTAATTAAATTAAAATATTTTCATAAAACGAATACGCGAAATCGTATAGCATAAGCATAATCAGCCTATAATGTTCCCACTGCTGGGACACAGGCCTCCTCTCTATGAGAGGGAGTGGGCCGTAATCCACCACGCGGGCCCAGTGCGGGTTGGTAGATGTCACATGTCTTCGAATTTTTGGTTCTAGGACATACCGGTTTCCTCACGATGTTTTCCTTCACCGTTTTGAGAGCAGTGGTGATGAAATAATTTACACAAAGTAAAGCGCCTGTCGGGGTTCGAACCTACGACCTACAACTCGTAAGTCGTGGCCGTTACCACTGGGCCACCACTGCTCTCAATCGAAGTCGTATGACGTGTGTTAAATTAATGTCGCCATTGTAGCGGCACGTTGTATACGAGTGTGATACGCAATAAGGGTACTGTAGCCTAATTCTGTGGTAATCTAGAAACAGGCACGCGCGAAATAACTGTAGATAATCGTGAGTGTTACCTACTATTTTTTATTTAATAAATAAAACGGTATTATGAAAAGCGGTTAGGCGATTATTAACTTTAAATAAAACAAATTATTTCAAAAACAAAAACCCCGCCTGCAAAAACGCATAACTTAAAAGAGAAAAACAAGCATTATAATCTTAAGAATTTTGATAATACAGGCGGGGAACAAAGTTATGCGTTTTTGCAGGCTGTATTTTTGTTTTTTAAATAATTTGTTTTTATTAATTTATATATTTGGAATTAACTCATTAATAGCTTTTATTTGATACCAATATTGAAATTTATTTTTTTTAAAAAACCTTACCTTCCCTTTTTTTTGTTTGCAGATGAAATATTTTAAAAAATATAGCTCATGTCACTCCCACAATTAAGACGAACCTAACGATATGTTAAAATCCATCAAGCCGTTTATGCTACAGAGCGTGGCAAAGAAATAGACATACATACAAACATACATACATACTCTCGAAAAACATTACCCTCCTTCTGGGGCAGTCGGGTTAAAAGTAGGGAAAGGTCTACAAAGTTAAGCAGAAGAATTTGACACATTAAAATAGCCTCACATTCTTCATTTATAAAAGCATCACCATAAACCTTGTATACACAACTAGTTGACGATAAAAATCGACCTTGACCTTCAATGACGTCATAAGAAGAATAATTTCCCGTGACCTTGAGAATGCATTTTCCTCATACTACCCTCTTTTAAGTAATAAAGTCTTAAAAGCTTTCGATATCAGATGGTTGTTGAGGAGAAGGTATTATTTGCATTAACAATGTAGGTTTATTAGGGTAACACGCTGGTAATAGGATAAGGGGAGATTACTCGCATTGGAAAGTTTGTAGTAGTGTTTTGTTTGAATGCATTTGTTTTTAGCTAGGTCCAACTTTCGGACAACCGCTTTCGGAATATTTTTAACCGACTTCTTCAAAAAGGAGGAGGTTCTCAATTCGTCTGTATGTTTTTTTTTTTTGTGTGTATGTTACGCGATTACTCCGTCAATTATGAATCGATTTTGATGATTCCTTTTTTGTTTGGTAGGTCATGCTTCAGAGGTGGTCCCATATAAATTTTATTAACTTTGCTTGCGTAGTTTTTGAGTTAGCTTAAATAATTACGTATTTTTCCCACTTAGTGTATGTGGACGATATATTGTTTGACTTCGTCACTGTTATTTACATAGCAGGTAGTGGTATTCGAATGTGTGTAGGGTAGGTACCACAACTAAAAAGTGAAAAATAAAAACTTTTTACAAAAAAAAAAACAACCGACTTCCAAAAAAAACACAAAAAACGTGAAAAATAACTTTAATTTCGGAAGTCGGTGGCAAAAAACAAAAATTGAAAAGCAAAGACACCGACTTCCGAAATTAAAGTTATTTTTCACGTTTTTTGTGTTTTTTTTGGAAGTCGGTTGTTTTTTTTTTGTAAAAAGTTTTTGCTGTAGATATTGCGGTCGGCTTTCTTTCAATAGGTACAAACGCGTTCCCCTATTTTTTTAATTTTTTTATTAAAATAACAGTAAAGGAAATATTTTTTGCAATACATCTTTTAAATATTTTATATGGTAAGTATTTATTTTCTGTAAATTATTTGTTTCTAAAATTAATTCGACCGCATCTCCTAAACAAAAGTTTATGAAACAGATAGTTTTGTGGGCCTTTAATCCGTCATTTAGGTTCCGTGCCCTGTCATTGAGGGTCTGCACCCTCGATTTAATTTACTTACAAAATAAGTAACAATTTAAATTAAAACTATTTAATCTAAACTAAAACTGTGTATAAGTTTATACCCCATATATAAATTACCTTCCCAATCGCTAAAGTTGAGTGTAGTCACAGGTTTAACGTGATTTGACGTCATGCCGGAATTCGGACACGCATCCGTTGTCGCGTCCAGGGACACAGACACGTTGACACTACTAGCTGTCCAATACTTGTCGATATATTGCCACCTAAACATCCACTGTTCTGTTTGGATGGGCGTAGAAAATTAAAAGCGTTGATCGTGTTTGAATTTACGTGGTTTTAAATTGAAATAGATCTGAATGTAATGTATGGTAGGTACTTGAAGGGAATTGCATATTTTTACGTACCGGAGGGTTAAATTAAGGCTATAAATTTTTACAATCTCTTCATAAACTAGGTACCTGTGACGTTGGTCCCAGACAAATTTCAACTCGCTCAGTTCATGGAGTTAGAAAAATGCCTAAATATTTGAACTCTTCTAGCCTAGTTCTATATCTCCAGAACTATATCTTCAAAGACATTACTTTTACCTAATTTATGGTGAAGTGTACTGATTTTATGAAGTACCTAATAAGTTACTTGACTTTCTACGCTTAAATCAAGAATAGAAGCACTAGGATTCACCTTAAAACAACATGTACAAAGGTAAAACTGCGATCTCACCTACCTTACAAAATGATATTATCTCATCTGTGAACATACCAATATAAAGCTTGTAACACATTTCCGCCACGTGTTTAGTGATGCGCGTAACGTCAATTGACATCGCGTTCCCGACGTCGACGTCGCTTTCAATCAACTCGACACGAGTGGGGTGCACGACGCACGTTAAGTCAATAAATTACCAACCTAAATATAATTTTGACATAGCTTCGGGTGAAATATGTGGTATTTGTGTTACTTGCGGAAACGATGCGTATAAGTCCTTTTTGTAAGATTTTGTATTGTATTGTATTGTAAAACGGGCTGCTGTACGCACCTCCACGTCCAATCAATCTGCCTAACCTTTTCCCAACTACTTATGTTGGGGTCGGCTTCCAGTCTAACCGGATGCATCTGAAACCAGTATTTTACATGAAGCGACTGCCTATCTGACCTTCACAACCCAGTAACTGGGTGTAGCCTGTATTTTTCTTTTTACCGAAAGCCCTTTCTGTATCCTTATATCTAAAACATAAATAGGCATAATACAAAGGTCAATATTTAAATACTTTGACTCCTAAACTAGGTGTAGGTTTCTGTGACTTAGAAGTCAGTGATTCTCACTAGTAACAAAGCCATGTACAATTTGAATAATTTGGAAAGATTTTACAATTATTTAGGACTAGCTGCGCCCCGCGGTTTCACCCGCGTAAGTCTCGATCCCGTAGGAATATCGAGATAAAAAGTATTCTATGTGTTAATCCAGGTTATAAACTATCTGTTTGCCAAATTTCATCCAAATCCATTCAGTAGTTTTTACGTAAAAGAGTAACAAACATCCATCCATCCATACTATCAAACTTTCGCGTTTATAATATTAGTTAGATGTATCTTTCCAGACACATGTATATGTTATGGACCAAGTGATTATTAGGGCATTATAAAAAATGCCCGGGCAGTTTGAAAAATGCCCAATATGAGAGGGCAATATGATAACAACTATTGAAGTAATCAAATCAACCGGGAATTAAAATAAGCTGTTCCCTACATTTTAACGAGCTATGCGAACATAAATGTAGGGAACAGCAGGTTTTTGGTTTGGTACCATAGTGAAAGTTGTTCATTATGATGAGTACAATGACCCATTAAGAGGTTTTGTGTATGAAAAGATACACCTTATAAATACTTATTATTTTATTACCCTCCTTCTGGGGTAGTCGGGTAAAAACACCCTGTATTCAATTTTTCTTCCACAAATATATTAAGGCCGTACAACATAACATAATATTATCAAGTTTTTTCAGCCTTAAAGTCTCTAGCACTCCATCATTCCTTCTTGGAAGGCCAGACGTCTGATATGGCTGAGTTAAGTCGTCTGAATAAATTACGAAGGTAGGTAGGGTCCTATCTGACAGATGACTTGGCGGGAAAGGCAAAGACATTTTAACTTAAAGGGATTATTTTATAATATGGCGTTTTTTAAAAGGTTTTGCTGAACATTGATAAATGCTCGTTCCTTTTTGCAAAGTTGCTTTTCCGGATCAGGGAGGAAAATGTCTTTAATACTTAGTCAACATTTTGTAAACGTGGAATTTTGCTTCCGGGAAAAAAATTGCCTCGGCTGGTTTTGGTTCGGCCTGTAGAGTTAGGGAAATTAATTGATAAACAATTAGCCGTGTTAAAGCCATTTCACACAACTGTTACAGAATGAGAGTTATGTGAAATCAACTGTCAAAGAATATAAGTTGGTAATTAATTTATAACAATGAATTTCCCTACCTTTACATACCTTAGTATTCCCGGTTACCCTATACAACTGTCCTAAATACCCTTATGAAGACCGAGTTTTGTAAATATAACAGTGGATTTGAACTCAATCCATCTCGCTCGTCAGTCTGCGCTGCTCCAATGCATACATTTATAAACTCATGCCTTATTCCCTTGGGAGGAAAATACACAACGCTACTTGCTACTGTGTTTACACACCACTTCAATGTTCTACCAATTCAGTTTAATTCAATACATTGTATGTTTCAGGAAGCAAGTGACATTGTTTCACTGTCGTGTCTCTCAATGGCGAGTAATGTGAGTAATAAAACTGTCGAGTTCACTTCTTGCAAGCGTTGTCTTGTACTGTCAGCAAAATAAGTAGGTTACTTAGACGGTGAAATTCTGAGAATAAAAACTAGGTAACTATTACTTGTTTGTAATAAATATAGAGACTATAGAAAATTAGAAACAATAGTTAGGCTCCATAGCGTCATCAACCTATAATGTTGAACTTTTGGGACACAGGCCTCCTCTTTTTATAAGAGGGCGCTCCCTCTTAATCACCGTAATCCAACACGTAGGCCCCATTGCAGGTTGGTGGCTGTTATGATTTTGATCGGTATGTATGTATGTATGTATATATGTATGTATGTATGTATGTATGCATGTATGTTCATCTGTTCCCTCATATCTACTAAACCACTCATCACAGTTCGACAAATGAGGTATCGTTGGAAGCATCTTAATCATCCGCTGGTTATAGGCTATGTGACGTCACATTGAATTAAAAATGGCGCCCTCTAGAGGACAAAAAGTAAGGAACTAAAAAAAAAAAATTGTTTAATCGTACCATGTTGGGTATCAAATGATAGGGCTTAATGAGCAAATTTAAAAAAATATATATATTATAACCACAAAATAATTAAAAAAAAAAATAAAGTAATAAAAACTAAAACCTAAAAAGGTATAAACAAGACACCACAGACAGACAAATTAAAAATCCGGAGTCACACGTAATCTGTTCGATTTATGCCCTAACACGTGTGACGCCGGATTTTTATTTTGTCTTGTTTATACCTTTTTAGTCGTAGTTGGGTTTTATGAGAGCAGTGGAGATAAAATAATTTACACAAAGTGTTGCTTCGAACCCACGACCTACTACTTGTAAATCGCGGCCATTACCACTGTGCCATCACCACTGCTCAATGCTCATCATGATATTTACTCCGAAGTAAATATAAATAAGTAAATTCCGAAATAACCAATTAATTTTGTCACTGACTGTACGAGTCGGATCCTAAGATGGGAGCGACTGAATGCACGATTGTTTAATTTTGTGAAACTATTGTAGTTTGCTGCGACTTTGTTTGTTTGGAAATTGTGTCTTAAGATAGGGTTTAAAAAAAAAATTAATTGCTTAGTTGTACTAAGCAATTAATTAGAGCTCTCTTCTAGCTAGCGTTGCATCACAAAATTATGATTACAGCATTTCAAACAAAACAGCTTTTTATTAAATATGGAATAAAATTCACACAATAAAATCTACATAAATAAGGAAAATTTATACTTACTGGGTGAAATTGAACTCATGGGCTTCCTCTTAAGGGGTCACTGTACTCATCATTAGGAACAACTTTCACTAAGAGACCAAAACTGAAATCGCGAAAAAAAATCATCTGTTCCCTACTATGTTCGCATAGCTCGTCAAAATCTAGGGAACAGCAGATTTTATTTCGCAACTGTTGTTCCTAATGATGAGTACAATGACCCCTTAAGAAGATGTCTATGAATTCAATTTCACCTAGTTGTCTGTCTGTCTATATGTTATCTTTTCACTCCTAAACCACTGAACGGATCTCGACAAAATTTGTCAAGAAGATAGATGGCACCCTGGGGAAGGACGACATAGGCTACTTTTTATCGACATACTGCGCGGGTGAAGCCGCGGGCGGGAGCTAGTCTTACATAACTTACAAAAATGGATATTAAGATTAGATGACTGACTTTAGAAAGGGCCTCCATAGCGGTTGTATGCCTACATTTCGCTAGTTATTTTAATTCTGCTGACTCTCACGGTAAAAGGCACTAGACTGTATAACCGCATGTCATCGGTAACGCTTAAACTACGAAAACAGATGTCATAAAGTCATAAAAGCGCTGGCAATGTCCCCATGAGACGTGCGGTTGGCTGTATGTATGTATGTATTTACAGTACAACTTTTTCGGAAAACTTCGTGTTTCGTCAGTCGTCGGATTTCTAAGAGTTGCCCTTTGCACTTGGTGTAGACCGGACGCTCTCAATCGACTTGGAAGTATATAGAGTTGTTAATACCCTTTTAACTCAATGTAATTTATTTAAAAAATTAGAGGAAATAGTTTAAGAAAAAATGTTTTACAGCTCTATATAGTTCACACGGAAATCAAAACAAAATAACAATAAAGTACTTAGTTCTGAATTCAAATATATTGTCCATCAATTATACACGATAAATCTAATAATTGATGGACATGGAAATTAGCATTCGTTTGTATTCGGTAACGCGATGATTCCCGAGGGACATTAAGAATATAGTTGGAGAGTACATGGTTCCCACATTACGTAACCATTTCAAAGGAAACAAAAGGGTTAACATACTTGATGGGTTTAAGCCCCATCCTGTCATGGCAATAAATTTGGACAAATCCCATTTGTCGGTTAACCTATTTCTGAATGTGACTGTTATGTCACAAGGCGAAACCAGGTGGAGTATAGAACTTGGCAGCATTCCAATTCCAATATCTTGGTACGTTTCTAAGTGATAATTTCAGGTCAAGCAAAAAGTGAAATTCTGTGGTTTTAGTTGCTTACTGAATAAATTAGGTTATGGGTTTTTTTTTAAATTTAAACCTAGAAAGCTATTTTTTAGTTACAAATTTTTTTTTTTAATGCTTTTTAAATTTCTTATTAGGATCAAAAGAGAAATTAAGTCTACAGAAGGGAAAATCAATAAATTATTTAGAAAAATCAAATTGCAGAACTTTATTGAAACTACACACGTTTTTCTCGCTATAAAATAACCGTTTTCAAACACGTCACAAAAACGTAGTCACGAACTTCAAATAGCTGTAAGCTACGAAGCTACGCCGTAGCACTATTGTTGACGTAGCACCGCGTAGCACGTCGTAACGTCGTAGCCACGTAGCTCCGTAGCTCATAGCCATAAATAAATAGCCAGTATTAATCGTAGCAACTGAATGTGACCAAAGGGACTGAAGGAAGTGTGAAAGTAAGTTGTGTCGTGACAATGATGGATTATAGCCTGCATGGCCTTATTTACACTTAAAGTGGCTATTTCGATAGGTTAAGTGATAAAATATTGTATTGAGTTTTATTTCGAGTAATGTTCTACCTTGGGTATCGGTGTCATTCAATTAAAATTAATTAAAACACTGAACATATGGCAGGTCTTGAGAAGACAAATATCCGAAGTATGGCAAGTGTCGTAGACATCTCTTACTCTTAGTTGAACTATCATGGACGGGAAAATTATTAAGTATTTTTTTAAGAAACCCTCATTTACAGCTGGAAGTCTGAATTTCTTTCCGGTTATGCCGCAATAGGACTTAAAACATTGAATAAGCATAATCAGCCTAAATTGTCCCCATTACTGGAACACAGGCCTCCTTTCTGTGGCCCTCCCCTGGGCCGTAATCCACCACGCGGGCCCAGTGCGGGTTGGTGGATAGTGGGACTGGTAGAGGACTTAAACATAACTGACAAAATGTGGCTGTATACTAGCTCCCGCCTGCGGCTTCGCTCGCGTGGTATGTCGATAAAATCCTACGTCCTTCCTCGGGATGCCATCTATCTCCTTGCCAAATTTTATCCAAATCCGTTCAGTGGTTAAGGCGTGAAAAGGTAACATACAGACAAAAAAGTTACTTTAGAGTTTATAATATAAGTATGGATTTTTTGTATACGTCTTTCACTTCGGGAAATACAGGCATTATGTTATCAACAATAGGTTTAATCTCCTTGAACCTAGTCGAGGTTCAAGGAGATTCATTCCAGCCCATTCTGAATCTCATAAAATAAACTTCTCGGTCCCAGTTGTTGTTTTGAGAACTAATAAAGTTACTCCGGCGTGTCGCAGCCAATCAAAATGTTTGACTTATCAGGAGTCAAATCAAATCAAATCAAACTTTATTTGTGAACATAGGTACATAAAAGGTCTTAAAATATACATTTTAGCGTAATCTCTATGTTCTACCAATGCAATTGGTATACAAATAATTCATTACATAATTTTAATAAGTACTTATAATGATTCGAAGCATGCCATAATTCCTAATAATCCAAAGAATTATAAATGATTAAATAAATGATTTCAAGTGTCTAAGTCAAATTTAATAATGTCAATAAATTATTCAAAAATTTCAGTGTCATAAATTATCATTTAAATAATCTTCTATGGAGGAGTAGGCCTTCTCTATTAGAAATAAGAATAATTTACTTTTAAATTGGCCAACATTTTCTACACTTATGCATTTTGGTAATCTATTATAAATTTTTGGAGCCATTACAAAGATGCTTTTCTTAAATAATGCAGTTCTAGATAAATTTAACTGGTCACATCGACGCTGACTTGATACTCGAGAAAATCTATGCATATTATTTTTAGGGTAAGGAGGGCACAGTAAGGATTTTCATATTTTTAAAATAAGGGTTGCAACTGTCGGTGGTTCGCACAATACAAATAGCTCTTATACATCTTTTTTGACACTTAAAAGTCAAAGTGGAGTTATCACATACCTTCTTTGTCAAGTCAACACGACCGCTCTCTTTATTAGTTGAGGGTGTAAATGGGTGTGTGTGAGAGTCCCTTAAAATATTGTAGTCTGAAATTGCTTAACATAACATCACGCTTGTAATCCTCGAAGGGTTAGTTAATTGATTCAGGCATGACTTTGCGGAAATCCATTATAAAATACAATAGACGTTGATATATTTAGTAACCTATTCCGCTTAACTATTCCTGAAGAGTAAAAAAAAACCCTGTAAAAAATCGACACATGTTTCAGCTCTCAACGAGGCATCCCCAGGATGACGATTGACCAGTCGCGAATCAGAACACGACGTGTTGCCACGTGGATTTCTTACAGGGTTTTTTATGGCTCTTGAGGAATAGTTAAGCGGAATAGGTTACTTAATATATCTACGTCTATTGTATTTTGTTCATATTTTATTTAATTTCTTTTGTATTTTCTTCCTTTCTTCTTGTTTTTTGTTCTGCCAATATTTCTTAAGTAGGTATATAATAGTCCTCCAGACCGTATTTTCGGCCACGGCGGCCAATCTCAACGGAGACTAGCCTTCGGCGCGGGAGATATTATAGTGCACAAGTGTGTGCGCAGACACAGGTGCACTCTCTCGTCCCTCACTCTCATAGTCCGATGGGACAGGATGGCGACTTTGTAAAACTGTTGTCAGGTAGGTTACGGGTTGTGTTTTCATTGCCCTCGGAACGCGCCACTGTCGGGTTCCCAAATCACGGTAGGAGGGGTTCACATCGGCGTCGAGTCGACGATGAAGTATCTAGGACTCGTCCTCGACAGCCGGTGGAACTTCGTGGAGCACTTCCGTCGTTTGGCTCCCAGGCTGGACCGGGCCGGGGCCGCCTTGGGGCGGCTCTTGCCCAATCTTGGGGGGCCAAACGCCTCCTGCCGGAGGCTCTACGTGGGGGTCGTGCGGTCTATGGCCCTTTACGGGGCACCGGTGTGGGCGCGTTCCATTAGGCTGCGGCCAGCCCGCCGGTTGAACGCGTCCCAAAGGGTCATGGCCATTCGGCTGGCCCGGGGATACCGCACGGTCTCTCGTGAGGCGGCGAGCCTCCTTGCCGGATTACCGCCATGGGATCTGGAGGCGAAGGTCCTCGCGCACATTTGGGAGTGGCGCGAGGAGATGAAGCGCCGGGGCGTAACTCCGCTGCCGCGAGAAATCGCGGCACAGCGAACAGATCTCCGGCAGGATCTCATGGCGGCATGGAGAGTGCGATTGTCGCAACCCAGTGCTGGGCACGCCACAATTGCGGCGATAAGTCCCCTCTTTGAGGAGTGGCTGGAGAGGCGCCACGGCGTCCTCACCTTCCGCCTGACGCAGGCCTCACGCCCCTAACCGCCGCCGCTGGAGACACCCTGGGCGTCGGGAATCCCAGGTGGATTCCCGGCCACCATAGGCGCGGGCTTGCGGACGGCGAGCAATGGGTAGCTCGCCGTCCGATAAGGACCAGGCCCGGGTCGATGGCGCGTCGTGTTCCACGCGCGCCTCAAAGAGATGTCAGCACACCTGACGGGGTCCGTTAATGACGTTTAGACAACGTTGACGTTTAGATAATGTAGGTATAATACCCACGACCAAATTGAAAGTCAATAAATACTATGAGGTATCGTCCAACAAACCTCATGCATAGACTAACACAAGCAAGGCACAGATAACAAACAATCTGCCAGTAATACTGTTCTGTGCCAGTAGTCCCACGTTGTTTGTACCTATAGTTTGTATACTGTGTCCGCTGTATGTCGTCTTGTGTACACTGGTTCTGTTTTATTACTCTGTCGAGAAGATTTACGAGATTAACTGCGAGTTTACAGAGCTAGCCTTGCAGTGAAGTTGCATTGTGATATGGAAAATAGTTTTAAACTTGAGGAAGAAGATGAAATAACTTCTAGAAGATAGTTATTTAAAGTTCTGTAAACAATCTTTATAAAGGTAAACTTGTTGGCTCAAAATTACGTACGCGTCAGTCAACGGAGAAGGCTTTTTTTAGGGGTTAGTTTATATAATCATCAATTAGATCTCACTTAGATCAGATTGCAGCAATTATTGCAAAACGCTAAAAACTTGCGGCCAGAGCTAAATCAGTACAATGCATATATACAAATAAATAATATTGAAGTGTGTTTGTAATGTCAAAATAACAGCTTTTTACAAAATGCATAAGAAAGTGTACACGGTAGTTACAAAAAAAAAAAGTTGTCTGTGTCTCTGTCTGTCTGCCTCTCTGTTTGTTCCGGCTAATCTACGAAACGGCTGGACCAACATTGACAGAACTTTCACTGGCAGATAGCTGACGCTACTTTTATTTTAGAAAAATAATAAGGTCGCGGTCGAAGCCGCGAGTTGCAGCTAGTTATTTTATAAGATGCAAATAAATGGCGAATGGGTAGAAAATGTGAAACAAAAGATAAGTTTACAGACTCCGTACTTTTACGATTATGAGTTCGTGGAATCGTTCAAAGAATGAAAAACCTTAACCTCTAATGTCTATTCATACCTCAGCTTTTATGCTCACCCGAAAGCCACTTTTTGAGCCTAAAATCTTTTAACCGCTTTTAATACTGAAGAAAGTGAACTTGAAGGTACGTGAGCATTATATTCAAAGCACAAACTGCTTTTTGAGAGTTCTAGACAAGCTCTTTTATTTATACCTACCTTAGTTTGTTGGTTTACTTTGGCATAAAGATGAGATGTTTTTATTATGGAAACATTCTAGTAACAATATTGTTGAAGACGTAAAGTATAACAAATAAATATTTTTTTTAAGCATATGCACACCCTAAAGGTCGATTCACACATATCAGTGAGGCCATAGTTCCGTTTGGTTAACTAGCTGCACCCCGCGGTTTCAGCCGCGTAAGTCTCGATCCCGTGGGAATATCGGGATAAATAGTATTCTATGTCCTATTCCAGGTCATGGTCTACTCATGTGCCAAATTTCATCTAAATCCGTTCAGCCGTTTTAGCGTGAAAGCGTAACAAACAAATAAACAAACAAACTCACTTTCGCATTTATAATATTAGTTAGGATTTACTTGATTATTACAAAAATCTGCTGAAAAATATTAAATAACTTGCTTAGATCTTGCCTAAGAAAATACATTAACTATATTTAAAATACATTAACTTAAAAATAATACCTGTAAGAGAGAAAAGCGTAAAAATCAAGTATTCATTAAAAACTTGTCGAAACCATTTCTTTAATTATTATGAGAGGATCTTAATGGTGGCACTTCGGTAACCAAATTAATGGTTATTTTTATCGCTTGTATTTTCAAATATTTAAGATAAGTATATTTATCATTTCCCCTTTTTTCTGTTCTGATTTGATTGATTAAATGCATGGATTTCACTGCATAACTCTCACTACATATTATAAAACAAAGTCTGACTGACCGACCCCTTGACAATTTAAAAGTACCTGTAATTGGTTTATTTGAAATAAATGCTTTGAGTTTGAGATTGAGTTTGAGTCCCCCCGCAGCGTCTGTCTTTCTGTCTGAACGCGATAAACTCAAAAACTACCGAACGGATTTCCATACGGTTTTCACCAATGGACGGAGTGATTCATGAGGAAGGTTTAAGTGTATAATTCATTAAGGTTTTGTGTATATTGGCTGAAATATGACGATGAATGTTGAAGACTGGGGGTTTTATTGGCGTGCGCCGCGTAAACCAATAAAGTTATATGAAAACAATGTGGCTGGCAATGCGATGCAACGCGGTAGGTCGGGGGCCGAAACACGCGAACGAAGTTTAAGAAGTATAAAGCTAAAACGTATGGATGTTCGTTAGGTATAGATAACTATGAAATTATCTTCATAATATATAACGCCTCTTGGTTCTAAAAATAATAAATACTTATCACATAATTTTATTATCCTTTAGTTTTCATTACCCAGGCAATCTTCTCGTCTTAAAAGAGCAATTTGCAGCGAGATGATCGTCATTTGTCGCTCGCATTTTCTAAAAATAACCATAATAAATGCGTAAAATTAAAGTGTCATAATTATGCAGAAGTTGTGAATACTGTATGGGGCACCCAAGCCAACACTAATGATGCACAAAATTACTCTTTAAGAGGCGGAGTCACATACGAAAACTAATTCTTTACATATTCAAGTTATTTTAGCGTGTTTTCATATTTGCATGACATTTTCAAGATACGTATAATGAAATATTTATGCGCTATTTGTTTGAATAATTCTAATATATTTCGTTCTGAGTAATCTTCGAATGGATAAATAAAAGTGTTTACTGTCTGTAATATTTGCGTTTATGTACCAATTGGCTGAATATCGGCCATATCGTCGCGAATTATTTGGTATTCAATTACTTTTTAACCGACTTCTTCAAAAAGGAGGAGGTTCTCAATTCGTCTGTATGTTTTTTTTTTTTTTGTGTGTTTATGTTACTCGATTACTCCGCCAATTATGAATCGATTTTGATGATTCTTTTTTTGTTTGGTAGGTCATGCTTCAGAAGTGGTCCCATAATTTTTTTATTAACTTTGCTTGCGTAGTTTTTGAGTTAGCTTCAATAATTACGTATTTTTCCCACTTAGTGTATGTAGACGATATATTGTTTGACTCCGTCACTGTTATTTACATAGCAGGTGTATTCGAGGCAGTGGTATTCGAATTTGTGTGGGGTAGGTACCACAACTAAAAAGTGAAAAATAAAAACTTTTTACAAAAAAAAAAAACAACGTTTTTAGTGTTTTTTTGGAAGTCGATTGTTTTTTTTTTTTTGTAAAAAGTTTTTATTATCTGTAATATTTAAAAACCGGCCAAGTGCGAGTCGGACTCGCGCATGAAGGGTTCCATACCATTATCTATAAAAACGGCAAACAATCAGGTTTGTTCTACGGGAGCCCCCTTAAATATATATTTTATGCTGTTTTTTAGTATTTGTTGTTATAGCGGCAACAGAAATACATCATCTGTGAAAATTTCAACTGTCTAACTATCACGGTTCATGACATACAGCCTGGTGACAGACGGGCAGACAGACTGACAGCGGAGTGTTAGTACTAGGGTCCCGTTTTACCATTTGGGTACGGAACCCTAAAAATAAACTGATGAAGAATAAGAAAGATAAATATAAAACTTATTGCGCATTTATTTCTAAATAAGAAATTACAAGGATTTCACATTTTTAGAAATAAAGTGTTATAAAAACACGCATTTATTTCACATGTATGCAACCCAGGGAATTATTCCAAGAGAATGGTAGTACCTAGAGATTACGGCGCGAAGCTTTTACCTGTCTCGGCTTATACTTAGTGGCTCAACCCGCCGTGAAAGGTTATGGAGATTGTAGTCAGTATATGCTCGTTGTATTTTATTAGAAGTAATTTTTACTCTATGGTCTTTAGTTTATTTAAAACTGAGTCATAATACATCGTGCCAGTACCAATTTAGTCTATAGTAATTAGCTTAGCTTCTTTATTTCTTATTACATTAAGCAAGGGTTCAAAATATTTGTAAGTTATATCATAGTTTATCATAATTGCAAGGTACAGATAAAATTACCATTGGTTTCCCCTTGTTATTTTTTTACCACAGTAATTTATTCTGTTTTTAAATTTATGTTTAGTATCTTCAGAAAGGTCAGATAGGCAGTCGCTCCATGTAAAATACTGGTATTCAGCTGCATCCAGTTAGACTGGAAGCCGACCCTAACATAGTTGGGAAAAGGCTAGGCAGATGATGATTTAGTATCATCAGAAGCAGTTTGAGCCGCTAGCAATCTGTGTCATACTGTTATTTTAACACTATCTCATTAGCTAGATTTCTTACCGATCGTATCGATTACGCCAGGTAACCTTGAAAAGATGGCTCGTGTCGCCAGAGCATTTGTACAGGTACAGTCACGGACTTTAATTGATAAGCCACTTGGCACTGTGCGCATTTTAGCCTTGTAATGCAAATCGGGCTTAGTCGGTTATACTCGTACACCCACGGAACACGGAAAGTCATGTCTGCGTATTATAGAAGAAAATTATATTTAATATATTTACCAGTTGGCTATCCTGAGAACAAACTTGACATCAGAGTGACTACCCAAAGTCAACGAATTCCAGGTCTAGCAACCGTAACCTACCGACGATTGTTTTAGCGTAGCCATAGTAACGTTAGCGTACGGAGAAATTTTTATTAGACATTTCAACTGTCACTGTCTTCGGATAGGTTTTCAGAAATATCGAGTTAATGAGCTCTGATTCAAAGGAGGTCAGTATCAAATAGATTCGATAAACATTGTATTTATTTTATATTGAGAAGTTATTACTCAACCTCTATGGATAACATTATTTCCGATTTTTCATCTTGTTTACGAGCATGCGATTTGAGTTCGTGTTTAATCGTGTAATCTCGTGAATGTATGAATCTGCAAAATTGAAAAGTTTGTAAGTGGCTCATCAATTAAAGTCCGTGACTGTACTTAACATGGACTTTTTCCGAATAACAACTTTACGACAAAGTTTATCCTTACAAATAAATGGACCGAGTAAACAAATGAATCGCAATTCTTCTTACTTTTGCCAAATAAGATCTTTCTAAGTTTATGATTACAACCATTTTGTTACTGT
Organism: Lithophane ornitopus; assembly: GCA_948473465.1. Taxonomy (NCBI): domain Eukaryota; kingdom Metazoa; phylum Arthropoda; class Insecta; order Lepidoptera; family Noctuidae; genus Lithophane; species Lithophane ornitopus. The sequence goes on from OX419622.1 coordinate 4,320,213, forward strand.
CACACTGTATATTACCGGAGTAGCTTTTACGGAGGAGCATAAATATTGTAAGAGTAATCAAGTTACCTGACTTGTGCCGGGTGTTCTAGTTAGAATAATACAAACGTATTGTCTAGACCAATCCTTATCTGGTAGACAGAATGAATATGTCTACAGTGAAAAATGAGGAGGGTTTGCGAGATTTGTTTCAACATACAATTTATCTACAAGATGCTGACCATTTTTCATAAATATTTTTCTTTTTCGATCTAAATCAGGGACTTGAAACGTTATGAAATAACGTTAAAATACCGCTATGTATACCACTAACGATTATTTCTACCGAATTGTAACTAAATTAATAGTTGAAGATTTTGTTCCGATAGTTTTTCGTTATATTGCCAAGAAATTAGTTCATAAATAGTTACTGGAACTATACATAACGCAAGTACGTAACGTTATCGTACCTCTATTTTGATCTAAGTGAATAAACTTTTTTCGCAAACTTCATCAATATTTGTTAATGCTCCAATAATTGACCTAACTATGGTGCAAGTTATTGTTAGTGCACTTCTTCACGAATCAAATAAATTAAGAGCTTTATACATACTGATGCAGCAACATGTTAAATACTGGTATTTAGTTTATCCAAGGAAAAAGGCTAGGCAGATTAATTTTTGATCAAAATGAGTAAGGTTTTTGGCCAGATTCTTCTATTATCTAAAATTATGATGAACAATGCACCGAAGAAAAAAAGAAAATAAGTTTGTTACCTAAGAATGGTGGAAATCAATGTTAGTGCACTTCTTCACGAATGAAATGTATTAAAGCTTTATATTTGTACTAGCTGCGCCCCGCGGTTTCACCCGCGTAAGTCTCGATCCCGTGGGAATAGCGGGATAAAAAGTATCCTATGTTATTCCAGGTTATAAACTATCTGTTTGCAAAATTTCATCCAAATCCATTCGGCCGTTTTTGCGTGATTGAGTAACAAACATCCAAACACACAAACTTTCACATTTATAATATTAGTAGGATACTGATGACTTACTATTTCATGCTATCATTGTATTCGTGCCTATTCCGACATAACTTGCAGTCAGAGTACCTTAATGACTGAGATAGGGAACATTCCCTAAATTCTATCATAAGACTTTATCTATTCACAAATAGCATTATCAGCCCGGACCGGATAAAGAAAGGTCAGGCCAATAATATTGTGAAAGGGTAGAGGTGTGCCACCCAATCTTATTTGAATTTCCCTTTCAAATCTGTATCGTTCAGAGAACCCATTTGGAATTTCATTCAATTCTATATTCTATGAAGAAACGCATGACTTTTACCTGAGGGCCAATCAATAACGTGGTTTAATTCTCTTTGGGGACAATTCTCTTACATAAAAAACGTTCACATTCAAGTCGCAATCTGTCAAACTGTCAAACCTGTCAAAAATGTTGGTAAATTGATGGTTTTTTTTGACAGATTGCAAATGAGATGCGAATGTGAACGTTCTTAAAAATAAGGGAATTGCAATATAGTACTAACTATTATAGAACTAAGTAAAGTTAACTTATCTTTAAAACCTACCTAACAATGTGATGGTACTTACCGTTCCCAACTGAGTCTCCTCGGCGTATCGATGGCCATATCCTCGGGAGTTCCCCGGACACCCTGTGTCAGCAACCTGGCCAGCCGGGACCCGGTACTTGTGCTGCCTGTGCTTGATACGGAGCCGCGAGGAGTTGGGACTCTGTAACAAAAGATAAATATAATAAGATCCATGATAAATGATATGCAAGAGATTACCTGACTCCAGTATTAATGTTTAAAACACATTTAAACTTTCACGGCCCAAAACTAGGCTTATCTAAAGACCCAGGCTTATAACATTGAGCCATTTTTTAATATCAAACTTTAATCCGACAAAGCTAAAGTTTCAATTTCAAAAATTGAAAGTTAAAACAGAGGTCAGATAGGCAGTCGCTCCATGTAAATTACTGGTATTCAGCTGCATCCGGTTAGACTGGAAGCCGATCCCAATATAGTTGGGATAAGGCTAAGTAGATGATGAGTCACTTTCTACTAACACTTAGCTTGACACAAAAAACAATAAATCCATGTTTTTGTCACCGGCTCAATAGAAATGGGTTGTAACGATCGCGATATGGACCCTTATCAAATGCTTGTGACAACTAGATGATATGGGCACACTTGGGACATGTTTGTCCTTGATTGAACTTGAATGTTATGTGTGGGTTAGTCAATAACTTTGTCAAGCCGCTTTTTAGCGTTGTTCATGAAATTTTTTAGTTTTTTGAACTAAGTTCTTTAAACGCGGCTTGTATTGCTTGTATTTGTACTTGCGACTGTCTTCTTCTAATTCAAAGAGAAAGAAGGAGAGAGAGTGCTGGCAAAAAAAAACAAAAGAAAAGAGGAAAGTGATTACATTGTCGTGGCATAAAATTGTACACATTGGCCCGAGAACACTGCATGCCGCCGGAGAGATAGAGAGAAAGTGTGATTTTGCTCATAATGAAAATCCAAGATGGCGCCTGCAAAAGCGAAAATGTTCAGATTTTTCGTCATGGGTGTCGTTTTCATAGTTTTCGAGGGCGCTAAAGCCGATCGTGAAGTTAAAATGTAAATCCAAGATAGCGGCTGCGAAAATTTCGGTTTCAAATCATACGTTAGAAGGAACGTTCCTGACGGTCCCCCGACCACACAGGTTTTTTTTCCTCTGGGGATGGAATTCACCTGCAATGCATTGGAAATGTGACATAGGCGATGGTGATCACGGACCACACCTGTTACAGGGGCGACCTGTAAAATATTTTTTTAAATAATTGAATATTAATAATATGATATTTGATCAAGCCAACATTTCTACAACTACCCTAGAAGTCCCGTGGTAAAATAAAGTAGTTTTTGTGAATCATAATAATAAACATACATAGACTGCTAAAATCATAACCCTTCCTTTTGCCTTTGCCGTAGTCGGGTAAACATGATCTCTGTTCTCTAAACAAAGCCGCTCTACATGTTTGGTTTCACAAGCACTGACTAATATGTAAATATACTGTACCTACTGTAATTAATTAAAGTACGAATGTATATTTGCATATTAGTGTACACGGATGCTGTAAATTCTGACGGAAGAACCCAACCCCATAAATATCTCCGTCCCAGTCCTCTTAAGCCTAGTCACGCTTTTAAATCACAGACCAATCCGTTTTCCTAGTTTTATTAGCAGCAATGATCATAAATCCTTAGATCGGCTGTTTGCCAAGAGCCGAATATTGCCGAAAATCAAGTTCGGCACTAGCCGAGTTCCATGAAGGTTACTAATGAAGAAAACTTTTAATATACAGCCTATGAACGTGACAGACTTATTAAGTTGTCAGAGTGCCGAATCTTTAGAGATAGAGGACAAGTGTGAAGAGGCTGCTTGTTGGAGAATGAGTAATCTTTTGTTAGAACATTTGGTGCCTAGGTGTGTTTATAATTTCGTTGTGTAACCGGATGCAGCTGAATACCAGTATTTTACCAGTATATTATCTTTTTAGTTGCGGTACCTACCCCACACAAATTCGAATACCACTAGCTGATATAAATAACAGTGAAGGAGTAAATGAATACATCGTCTAGATAAACTAAGTGGGTAAAATACGTAATATTGAAGCTAACTCAAAAACTACGCTAGCAAAGTTAATCAAATTAGTATGGGACCACCTCGGAAGCATGACCTACCATACAAAAAAGGAATCATCAAAATCGATTCATAATTGGCGGAGTAATCGAGTAAAAAACATACAAAAAAAAAAAAAACATACAGACGAATTGAGACCCTCCTCCTTTTTGAAGAAGTCGGTTAAAAATTAATATTATATTCGTTGCTCCAACCTTGTATAAGTAGTATAATTTAATTGGTCTCCGCAAGATATTCAGTGGGTGGTCATTCCGTACCAAAGGACGCAAGATAATTACACTAAGCCACACATATAACTTGCAAAGTTTATAATCCTATGTGTGTGACAGCTCTCGTTAAAACCGGTTTTAGAGTACGATGCTGTACCTACATTATGTCTAACTCTGGAAAACGTGACATGATAAAAATCTTAAACACTTAATATTTGCAGCGTGGTTTAATTTCAGCATTTGGTCTATTAAAACATGAATCATCATCATTATTTCAGCCGAAAGACGTCCACTACTGGACATAGCCCCCAAGCACCGCCACTTCGACCGGTTCAGTGCTTCTCGCATCCAGCGGATTCCTGCGGCCTTCACCAGGTCATCGGTCTTCACCACATGAATAAATAAAACATCATTTTAAGGTATCGAAACACTTATGTTATGGAACTACCAAATCATTTATTATTCACGAAATAAACCAAAACTAAGTAAATTATATTCATACAAATGAAATAAAAAACGCCTACATACCTTCTACCATATGCCAGCACGTGACATACCTATTTACCATAAAGGTACGGAATACTAAAAAGCCTAAGTATATTCTAGACTTTTAGAAAATAAAAGTTTAGGAATAAAGTAACAAAGCTAGCAGTGTTTTACTGTTAGGAGTTTTCTTTTTTTATGAAAAAGGAAGCGATAATGTGTTGTAGGTAAGTAGGTATTATGTAGGTACCTACGTGGGGGTATTTCTTAATCTGCCTAGCCTTATTCCAACTATGTCGGAGTCGGCTTCCAGTTTAATCGGATCCAGCTGAAAACCAGTATTTTACATGAAGCGACTGCCTATCTGACCTCCACAACCCAGTAACTAGGTTATACGATACCCTTTGGTAAGACTGGTTGTCAGACTATCGGCCTTCTGTCGATCCGTTACGACTGCCAAACATCCACGAATGACAGCCGGGACCAACGGCTTAACGTAGTTCATCCTAGGCACGGAGGAGTCTCGGTATGTAAAGATGGTCAGTTATCACCCATCCACGGACCAACCCCGACAAGCGCAACTTAACCTGATGAATCGATCCGTGCGGCTGTTATTACTTAGGCATGAGCTCTATGTTTATTTAATAAAAATAGCTATTACTCGTATTAACCTTTGAAATGCAGGAACGCAGGCGCCCATTAATTACACACTAAAAACGAAAAACTTCGGAAACAATGAGAAATTGCTACTGAAGGCTGCGGGTTTCGACCTCAGGACGAGCTGCTTCTCACACGGACAACTGTACGTCGGTTGATCCCGCGTGACCGCGTCACCAGTCCTGACCAAATCTACAAGCATGATGTGCAGGAAAGTTTTATAAAAACGTGGCTGTTATACTTAATACGAAGCACGTATGAGCACATATACACACTCTGAGCACGTATACACTTTTCCATACGTCTGAACCAATTGGAAAATACCTCTGACACCTCTTTAGACACCTCAGCAATCTCGAAATTATAGGCAGTCGATGCATTCCTTGCTTTCAAAGCTTTTGACCTTTAATTTTTCTTTGTTTCTGGGAAACAGATAAAAATCACAAGGCACTAGGTCAGGGGAATATGGTGGGTGAGGAAGGATAGACACGTTTTTTTAGTTAAAAAATTCGAGTGACGTGTGGGGCACCGCAATTTCGTGGTGCCCGAGAAGGTGCCAGATTCCTGATTGCGGTCGCTTGTCACACCAAGCTACTATTACAGTTCGAGGACCAACTGTTTCAAATATGTCAATAAATAACCAGCCTGTAAGATAGTGAATAACTTGCCAGTGTCAAACAAATGAGAAAAGAATATCTAACTTCTTTTGGCATGACCCATGTACTGTGTTGTCTTGCGACTTCCACGTGAATGAATTCCCGGGCTGAAGCTAGTATCCAATAAACGCCGAGCACCCACAACATTCTAATAAAACTAGGAGCTTCCACAATGTTTAATATAGCACGCCTCGATCGTTTGTTTGAACGGATTATTGTAGCCTAGAACTACCATTGTTCTAACAAAAGATGCTTATCAGTTTTTACCCGACTACGGCGAAGACAAAAGGAGGGTTATGATTTTGCCGGTATGTATGTATTTATTAAAACTGTTTCGCTTCTTCATTGAGCTTGGAACTTGGTGCTTTTTTGGGAAAATTCATGCCATTGTTTTTAGGGTCCGTACCCAAAGGGTAAAACGGGACCCTATTACTAAGGCTCCGCTGTCTGTCTGTCTGTCCGTCTGTCACCAGGCTGTATCTCATTCTCATGAACCTAGACAGCTGAAATTTTCACAGATGATGTTGTATATCTGTTGCCGCTATAACAACAAATACTAAAAATCTGAATAAAATACATATTTAAGGGGGCTCCCATACAAGAAATGTGATTTTTTTGCCGTTTTTATAGATAATGGTACGGAACCCTTCGTGCGCGAGTCCGACTCGCACTTGGTCGGTTTTTTAATTACTTGCACGTTGTTTTAATAATAAATTAACCCTTGCCGGGGATTACTGGCGTGATGTTATGTAATTTATTTACTAAATAAATAAATATTTTACTTACAACCAAAAACGACAGATACATAAATTACAATGCGAGATCGATGAATTATTTGATACAATAGACGGGTACAGATAAGTTCGGAGGGTAGTGATGCATAAAATAGGCCAAAAAAACATCCTTCTTTTTAACCGACTTCTTCAAAAGGTTCTCAATTCATCTGTATGTTTTTTTTTTTTTTTAATGTTTGTTACACGATTACTCCGCCAATTATGAATCGATTTTGATGATTCTTTTTTTGTTTGGTAGGTCATGCTTCCGAGGTGGTCCCATATAAATATTAACTTTGCTTGCGTAATTTTGGAGTTAGCTTCAATATTACGTATTTTTCCCATTTAGTTTATCTAGACGATATCCTGTTTGACTCCTTCACTGTTATTTACTTAGCAGGTAGTGGTATTCGGATTTGTGTGGGGTAGGTACCACAACTAAAAAGAGAAAAATAAAAACTTTTTACATAAAAAAAAAACAACCGACTTCCTTTGTAAAAAGTTTTTATTTAAATAAATATTTTTTTACAAAAAGGACACTGCTCAAAAAAAACCAGGCCCGGCGAAAACCAAATGAAACTCATAAAAATTAGTAATTCAATACTGCATCAGCGAAATCGTTTATATCTGTAATTTGTATGTTATACGTAATAAAAAGTATTCCACTATCTGCTGCTGCTATATAGGCTTCATAGTAAAATAAACAATCATAATTCGCTCACTATTCACATCAAATGAGTGGTTTATTGGAACGAAGTTCTTTATCGCGGTTTGCGGTAGGAGTCATCATCTGCCTAGCCTTTTCCCAAGTAAGTACAACTCAGTAACTGGGTAATACGATACCCCTTAGTAAGACTGGTTATAATAACTGTTAATTATGTAATAGGGGTAAACTGGTAGAAATCGTCACGTACCTAACGAAGAAGCGTAAGGGCCAGGCCACAACAGTGCGTTGCGGCGTCGCATCGCAAAAACAACATTGCACAGCTATGCGATTAATTTAGTTTAAATCGTTGATTTTTGCGATGCGACGCCGCAACGCACTGTTGTGGCCTGGCCCTAACACCGAGAAACGGATGACGACGCAGAAGTATCGACAATACTTTAACTATGGCGATGGCGTCGTCATATATTTTTCGTTGACGTTCCAATGCCCGGTGCAGTGGACAAACGGCCTTATAGTCGGCAAAGTCAGTTTCAAGTATCAAAAGTTTTTGTTTTGAAGTAAAAAACAAAAAAGATTGACACTTGAGACCAAACTAGATGGCTCTTTAGTAATACAGCGAAAATAATTAATTTTATTTTTGGTTTAGTAAATCTTAAAAATGTTTATAAATTTGTGTGTGTGTGGCCTTAAAAAAAGACAAAAAAAAATATAAAGCTTAATGCTTAAATATTAAGCTTTATGTATTTATTTAAGTATATGTTAATTTTCTTGCGTATATGTGTAGGTATATTTAATATTTTAGTTAAGACTTCGCATAATCATGTTTTTCTCTTCTTGTTCTCACACACTATTGTCTACATTTCTTTCTCATTTCTCCTTTCGCAGGTCTGCTGGAAGAAATTTCTTAAGAAATAAGCAGTACCTTTGTACTCATATCATAATTATGTCATATCTCTTTGTATTTTACTGTGTGTACATAAATAATAAATAAATAAATAAAGCCACAAATACGTAGATCCGTGTAGAAGAGTGCTAGCAAACAAATGTGTTTACTTTTGACAGCAAATGCAATATGATATGCAAAGTTTGTTCAGGAAAACGTTCTCTGAAAACGTTTTAAGATGCTGTAGGTGCGGTCAGCAAGAGAAGTTGTTTGACACTTTTAGCTAGGTACATAAGTTATGAACTGCACACTATTATATTTATGCTGCTTTGCTGCTTTTACATCTGAAGGCCAATTTTCGTACTTACTATATTATACAAACTGTGTTCCTTTTGATGTCCCATAACTCAAAATAATACAAAAAGTCCTATTAAAACATTTGTTCCAAAAATACATAGAAAACATATAATAATACATATAAACGATGTGTTAACACATCGAGAGTTTAGACTATCGATGTGTGTATTTAATTTCACGTTAAGGTGTTTTACATAAATAATCATGGCTTTGTCGAATTATTTTGTATGAAAAATAAAACTTTTTTTTTTTTTTTTACCTATATTTCATATCCCTGTTGATTCTTTGACTTTATCTCATTTATACCCTAGAGTTAACAAAACGAACACGTTGCATAGTACATACTACTTCCGTGGGTAAAATAAATACAGTTTGTTAACAGATTGTGATTAGAATTCGAACGTCCAAAATATGGCAATTTAAAGTGTTAACTGACTTTCGTCGCTGACTGTACAAAATCTTTAGAAACAAAACTATTTAACCTTTCACGGAAGTCTATTGACTACTTGATCAACTAAAGCTGATGGAAAGCCTTTCAGATTAGCCTATGTAGTGAACAGACTATCGGACGCGGTCTAGATTGGTGAGCTAGGGTTGCAAGAAAAAACTGTTTAAAGACCGAAATTTCATTTAAAAAAAAAACTTAATTTATGCATGTAAAAAGTCGGATCATAACATCATTAAAAAGTGCAACGTTTTTTCGTCAAAACACGATATTTTAACGAAATTAATAAAATATGAGACATTTCATCAGCGATAACGATGATGGCAAACTAAAAAAAATATGGGACCGACATAAGCAGGAAACATTATGTCAATCCCGTTGAAAGTCGTTGTGGACATATGAAACGCTTTGAAAGCGATTACCACATGTCTTTCTTCTTTCTTTCTTTGTCTAGTAACCCTAAGGGCCGGCGCACATCTGGCGAGGCGGCGTGGTTGTCACTGTCAAACAAATATCAACGTTGCCTACCTAAAAATAAAGTGCAGAATAAATAATCTGAGACGCGCGCCTCTTACCGCTTAGACGCTCTCTCGAGCTAATGGAAGTTTATTTAATTTCAACTTTATTTCAACTAGTGCAGGGTCGATATTTGTTTGGCAGTGACGAATGCGCTGCGCTGCGCCTCGCCAGATCAGATGTGCGCCGCATTCCATTTCCCTGAAGATGGAAGAAACTTAGTTTACAAAGCTAATTATTTTCTTTCTCAGTCAGCTCATTATTTCCTTTCTCGTAAAGCAGACAGGATACCCTCTACATAACCGCGGGTTTCGGATAATAGGTATTAAATTGGAAAGAAACCCATTCTCATAACTTCCGCATTAACAAGAACTAACAGTTTCCACATTGGTACAAAAACGCCAAAAAAAAGAACTGATCGCAAAAATGAACCAAGAGCGAAAAAGTCTTTCGCTCAGCCACTGCAAATATTATACGCCGTCAAATTCAATCGCGGTATTGTCTAAATTTTGATACAAAATACGTGTTGACAGTTTTGTTACCAATTTTCTCCGCGGCAACCCTATCTGTAACAATTTGTCGCTGGTTCCGACTCAAAGCGTCCGCTGTGCTCGACTTGATTTCTATAGACGTGGCATATGGATGCATTGAGGTTACTTTGTTTTCAATTCTGGAAAAATGTGGCGTATTGACTGAGAAAAATAAAAGTTAAGTAAATAAATCCGGAGTCATACGTAATCTGTTTTATTTATGCCCTAACACGTGTGACTCCGGATTTTAAATTTGTTTGTCTGTGATGTTTTGTTTTGTATTTTATTTGACTTTTTTGCCGTCGTTGGGTTTTAGGTTTTATAAGTTTTATTTAAATTATGTTGGGATTATAATATATATGTATAGGTACATATATTTGAAATGTGCTAATCAAGCCCTTTCATATGATATACAACACGGCACATGTTTTTTTTATGTCCTTTAGTCCTCGCCATATTCAATTTAATGTGACATCACATAGCCTTTAACCACCGGACGATCAATATGCTCCCAACGATACCTCATCTGTCAAATTATGATGAGTAGTTTAGAAGTTATGAGGGAACAGACGAACAGACATACATAGACATCGGTCAAAATCATAACCCCTTCTTTTTGCTTCGCCGTAGTCGGGTAAAAAGGTGCTAATTATTGTTTTAAAACTCATTGGTAACCCATCATCATTATGCTCCCACTGCTGGGACAAAGAACTCCTTTCTGTGAGAGGATTGGGCCGTAATCAGCACAGGTCCATTGTGTGTTGGTGGATAACTCATTCGTTGACTGTTAGATGAAAATCGTTATGCACGTTATCGACTCCTAGGCGCATATATTGCGCATGTTGACTTTACACTTGGCTCACTGGTCAAACTGAAACTCAAAGAATTTATTTCAATTAAATCATTTCAAGCCTTCATCAGAAAGATGAAGTTAGTTAGCCCATTCCAAAGCGTAGTAGGTTCTTATGGAGAAGAACGGGCAACTTCACGGACACTCTTCTAGAGAAACGTGGACTAGGGTCATTATCAGAAATGCGGCAGAGAGGTCATGAGGTTCCAATGACCACCAGCTCTTGAGTTTTACGTGTCCGCGCTTTGATAAATATAAATCTATTAAATATGTAAATCCCACTTAACACGCAAAGGTCGAATCTATTTTGGAACACCACATGCATTAGTAATGACGAACCTTTAACCCTAGAAAACGTAGACTTTTCGATCGCCATGGCACCATGGCTAGGTTTACATTTAATTTATTGGAGACCACTTCTTCATCTTTGCGTGTGGTTGGTGACTAACCTGGTGTCAGAGTTTTAAACTCTCTGACTTGGCTTCACATGCCGTCGAGAACCACAACGAAGAAGATTGGAGAACACAGAATCCATAAAAAAACAAAAAAGTTAATACAAAAAACATACAATAAAATCGCACTTATATACACACAAACATAAAATCACACATTAAAAATAGAAGAAACTAGCTACGCCGCGCGGTTTTACCCGCGTAAGTCTCGATCCCGAGGGCATATCGGGATAAAAAGTATCCTATGTCCTATTCCAGGTTATGGTCTACCCCTGTGCCCATTTAAATCCGTTAAGCCGTCCAAAGCGTGAAAGCGTAACAAACAAACTCACTTTCGCATTTGTAATATCAGTTAGGAAGGATTCCAGCGTTCAGCCTAGCCTTCACGAACATTCCAAAGGCACTACAGTAGCGAAAGTGTGTTCGTTTGTTTGTTACTACTTCATGTATAAATAAAACCCAGAAATGGATACACATTACACATAATTATCATAACATAACATACCATCTCGCCTGTTTCCCCCAGAGGATTAGGTAGAGGTGTACCTATATTACACCCACATTTCGCTGGAATCCCAGACGGCTGCCTAATGCTAAATAGATATCATTTTATTATTCGGGTTTTTTACAGGGTGCTAGGGGTAAACACCGCTATCCTTGAAACCAGTGGTTTGGTTTCATTTATAGAACGTAAAATCAATGGAAAATTACATAATCATAATCAGCCTATAATGTTCCCACTGTTGGGACACAGGGCTCCTCTCTGTGAGAGGGAGCGGGCCGTGATCTACTACGCGGGCCCAGTGCGGGTTGGTAGATGTCACATGTCTTCGAATTTTTGGTTCTAGGACATGCCGGTTTCCTCACGATGTTTTCCTTCACCGTTTTGAGAGCAGTGGCGATGAAATAATTTACACAAAGTAAAGCGCCTGTCAGGGTTCGAACCTACGACCTACAACTCATAAGTCGTGGCCACTGAGCCACCACTGCTCTCGGAAAATTACAACTTAAAAAAAAAAGTCAATCTACTTTTTACCACAAGAGTATTTCACCCTTTCACCCTAGGGCGCTAGGGACACGAACTTGCGTCTCAACACGGGTGGGTGACGCGGGACGTGACCTGACCAGCCGCGAGCGCGACCCCTCCCTCAGTCAGTCAGCTGATTCGCTAGTGAGCGCGGTGCCGGATAGATTTAAAAAAAAATCTTTTAATGAAAATATTGTTTTTTTTTATTGTTACTCGGTCATTTATTTTTATATTTAAGTTAACTACCCATGGTTTGAGTGACAACGGTGTTAACCCTTACACCCATTTAGCTGTCAAGCAAGTAAAACCACATGTAACAGCTAGTTTATCTTTCTTTAATTTTAATCTGGCAGTTTGAGTACTTTTTGCGGCCTACCCAAATGTCCTTTCTTTGGTATTGTTCGTCGAGTCGTTGAGCTCCTTAAGCTCTGAGTTGAGCTCCTCGGTTACTGACAAATGCTTGCACTGACTGGACAGGTCCACTCAAATCTGTGTGGTTCTTTCCTCAAAAGACCATTTCAGACTCTAATCTACATGGTCCTCATATGGCCTGACCAAGATTATGTCTGGACCTTAAAAGAGACTGCGACCTCTGAGTTTGTTTCGGCCTTTCTTCTCAGAGTAGTCAGATAGAAAACGCCGACCTCATCTAGCTTATTTTATTTTTTTAAATATGACGTGTAAAAGTGATTCTGATATCCTATTTACAGAATAAACAATTTCATTTCATTTCATTTTAAATAAACTTGAATGTTAACTGAATTCCATTGTAGTTAAAACCATGTCCAAAGGGCCTCTAATAACGTGTTAATTGACGGTCCAATTGATCTCGTTGATTCATTAGCGTGATTAGTGACGAGACCTGTGGGTTTTGACCCAGTTACATGCAGTTCGATTTGGCCATTACTAATTTGATCAAAATGCGGGTTACGGCATTGTAATTACATTCTAAAATTTAATTATAGAGGTCTGAGGAACAGGGTGTAAAGTTCACTCATCCTTTATAGAAAAGGGAGGATCCTCCGACCAGACGGGTGTGTCTGGTGGACTACTGCCCGACGAATGCTAGTTCCACGGTAAACTCTGCTCACAATTGGACAAATTAAGTATCGTTGGAAGCGTCTTGATTGTCCGCTGGTTACAGGCTATGTGACGTCACATTAAATTAAAAATGGCGACTTCTAGAGGACATAAAGTAAGGAACTAAAAAAAAATATTGTTTATCGTACCATGTTGGGTATCAAATGAAAGGCCTTAATGAGCACATTTCAAATATATATATATTATAACCCCAAAAGAATTAAAAAAAAAATTAAGTAATAATAACTAACACACGTAATCTGTTCGATTTATGCCCTAACACGTGTGACTCCGGATTTTTATTTGTCTGTCTGTGGGGTCTTGTTTATACCTTTTTAGTCGTAGTTGGGTTTTAGTTTTTATTACTTAATTTTTACTTGTAGTTACGTTGTGTTGTCTTTCTTCTTTCTTTCAGTACAATTATGTCATGCCTATAGTTTGCATTGATGTATCTAGCTTCGAAGAGTTGACTGAGAGGGATTTCCTTCATCTGGGACAAATATTATGATAGACGGAAGAGGGAACTCTGTTCATCTGGCCTTTTTGATGTACGGTCCACTTTTATCTCAAGAGTTTTTTTTTAAATTAAGGCCTCGCTAAATTGAAAACATCACTTTGTCATAATGTTGAACTATGGCCATATTTCACTCTGGGTGTAGCCAATTTGATAAAACGATACGACTGCCATATCCATCTCAATTAAAAGTTCATGTTTACTTTTTATTAAATCTTTAAAGGAAGGTTAGTACCTTCATTCAGTGACTTTAAGATCTGTTTTATCTGTCTGCAGTGAACTGCAGCGTTATAAAGTGAATGTTAAGTACTGCATTGGTATGCACGATGCAAAGGTCGCCAAATTAGCTAAGCTAAAGCGCACAGTACAGACATTCTAGAGTGGAGACTTAATTAAGTAAATAACTTGAGAAGATATACGACTCTGACGTGGTATTTTAGAAAACTAAAATGGAGACGGAAGATAATATATAACGAAATAATTTTAAGAGAATTTACCTATGCATGAACTGTAAGTAGAGATACAACTAATTGATGCAAATTCTGCGCGCTTGAGAGCAGCTTAGAGAGCAGTGGTGGCCCAGTGGTAACGGCCACGACTTACGAGTTGTAGGTCGTAGGTTCGAACCCTGACAGGCGCTTTACTTTGTGTAAATTATTTTATCGCCATTGCTCTCAAACGGTGAAAGAAAACATCGTGAGGAAACCGGCATGTCCTAGAACCAAAAATTCGAAGACATGTGACATCTACCAATCTGCACTGGGCCCGCGTAGTGGATTACGGCCCACTCCCTCTCACAGAGAGGAGGCCTGTGTCCCAGCAGTGGGAACATTATAGGCTGATTATAATATGATATGTCTGCGCGCTTGTGGAAATACAGTTTCACAATTGATCGAAATTAAAGCTTAAATTTCTGACATAGATAGGTAGGTATATTTTAACAAGCTTGAGAAAGTTAAACAATAGGTTTTAAATATAACCACGGATTTAGCTTCAAACATGCGATACTTAGATAAACATATTTGTCAGCAAGTATACCGGTTAAATTTTCAAACCGGTACCTATGTTTTACTTGACGCAAAACCTTTACATTCGGTTTCATTTGCATATCCCGTTTTTTTAAACCGGTATTTGGAAGAATATTATGTATTATAGGTTTTTAGGATTTACCGGTTTAGAGCAATAAAAACCGGTTAATACTTCGGTTTTTTATTCAGCGTGGCATCCTCACAAGTAGTCACAAGTTGCAACGCTTTAACCGACATGCCGCTCGTCGAATAAACCGGTTAATTTAGGTTAAAATAAAAATCTCTAAACGTTCGCGTTCTTTAGAAACGTTAGAAGTAAAACCGAAATAGACTGGTTTCGAGGCTTGTTTGTCACCAATTCTTTGTAGGTAACAGTCAGGAAAATTTATTGTCTATCAAGTTGACACACTATGTCAATGTGCCGTGTCATCAAATTGTCATTTCATACAACTATCAAAGAATGACAGTGTTGTGATTTGAATTTACGAACAATTTAAGTTTGGTCGTCAATTTGATAAACAATAAATCTCCCTGTCTTTACGTATCATATAGGTAGCTTAGATTTAGCTTAGATTTGAAAATTTACTAATTTAGATTTTTATCTTTATTGACGTCATTTGCTGATTTTATGAGAGAAATAGCCGGAAATATGTCACTTTGGAGAAATATACTTGACCAGGCTAAGGCTCACCCGCGGATGATGACGCCTTTGATGATAATGATGATGATACTTTTTCTGTCTTATTTACAACCTCTCATCATTATTTCAGCCGACAAGACAAGACCGATCAAGACGTCCACTGCTGGACATAGCACACACACCTCCCCCAAGCACTGCCACTTCGACCTTTCGACCTTCAGCTTACAAACTCTACTCACTTAAACAAACTTGGTCGTCTAATAAAGGAGCCAACCTGACCCTATATCCCTTATCAAGCTCGTAAACTAAGTTTAACGTCTTAAACAACAACGCTGAACTTCAGTTTAACTTAACCGGTGACTTACACGACCTCACACGTTCGCCTCACTAGGTCACGCTGTTTATAACGTTGGTACTTGGAATCTGTTACAGTGTGGAACGAAGATGACCGATAAAGCCTAGATGACTCACATGAGAGTCACTATTTGGCCTTACTATAAATCCCAAGTTACTATTTTTTGAAGCAGTGATAACCTAGTGGTGTGACCGTCGGACTGCGAAGTCATAGGTCTCGAGTTCGAACCCAAGACACGTACCTCTCACTTTTCGGATTCATTGTATAATTATCACTTGCTTTAAAAACGGTGAAGGAAAACATCGTGAGGAAACATGGCATGTCTGAGAGATATTTCTCGACGACATGTGAGGCACACTGCGCTCCTGCCAGGATTGCGGAATAGTCCGAAAGGGATACCGGGACCCAGGCAACAGGCAACTGAAGGAACACGGGTGGGTTTTAGTCAGTAAAACGCAACATAAAAAAAAAAAAAAACAAAACAACAAGGCACACTGCGCTCTTTCTGAACAGTGAAACTGAACCGTCACGCTCGTGTTGGTGACGCTGAATCGGGTATACTCGGCTGCAGTCGGTCGGTGAAGCTGAATCGGCTATACTCGGCTCCAGTGGGTTGGTGACGCTGAAACGGGTATACTCGGCTCCAGTCGGTCGGTGACGCCGATTCGGGTATACTCGGCTCCAGTCGGTCGGTGACGCTAAATCGCGTATACTGGTCGCTGAATCACTTATACCCGGCTCCAGTCGTAAGTTTTCACTTCTATAGTGTGGCGCACGCCCCTACATGGGACTAAACGTAACTAGCGAACGAAAAGTGTATGTAGGGTAGGTTACACCTCTGATTAACTCTTTGGAATACAGTACGTCGATTCTGTAAAATTCAAACAACAACTCGCATCTGACATCGCTATTCACTCTCACTTCGAATTTTGAATCGGTTTCGAGTGCGAAGTGAGCGTGGACGGGGGAATTTCCTTACTGAATGCCACTTCTTACGTCATCTCATACTTTATATGTCAAAATCTCACGGTCAATTTAGTTCAACTCGCTGACACGCTCGCAAGGGTAGCGCTAGTGTATCAACCGAGTTTTTAGAATGCCAATCAAGAAACTCACCGTGGATTCAGATTCGAAGTTTAGAATGAGGTTTTACAGAATCCCACCCCAGGTGTGATGTTATTAATATGTTATGATGCCTTTTTCAGAATCAGGTATAAGTCTGGATTTGTACCTTATTGATGGCAATAGGCTCTCCCCCTATTACACAGGACTTGAAAACAAATGGACAAATGTGTATGTGCTTAATAGGTACACTCACCCTGTCATTTCTGCCTACTCCTACAGGTATAATATAGGCTATTGTAATTTTAGTAAAGACACCAATTTTCCTCTTTAAGAAAAAATAATATTCTGACCTTCTAAGACATACCATTCGTTAATCAACGTTTTACAACAAACAACTTCAGAATTCCCGGAATTACTTAGCATTTCTCAGTCGCAAACCAAGTTAATAGGACGTCATCGCTTAGGGTTATTATCAAAAGTTTTAACATAATTAACATACTTTGCATCTTAAATCCTGGGTAACTTCTGGTGAAAACTTTTTTATTTGATAACGGAGTGAAAGGGAAGTCATCGCAAAGAGGTTTTATTGCGTAAAATTATTTATCTGTGTAATAGTCGGTTGGATAAAAACAAAGAAGTTTCAAGCTCGAGTTTTGATTTATTTAATCCCCTGATTCGCACGGTTTTTACTACTTGGCAAAACATCGAGATTTCTATATTCGATTTAATTTTCATATAAATGTATACACATAAGCCTTCCGGAATAAATTCTCTAGATGATGCTGAAAACCCCATCAAAATCTGTTGCGTAGTTTAGAAGAAAAACGCGGTTACACAGACAGACTCGAAGATACCTATAGATTCTGATAGGATGGAAGCAACTCTTGTACTTATTTGTACTGAAGTGAGTATCTGGCAACAATTAATCTTCAAAAGATTATTTAAAAGTTCATAATGTTTGTGTTAATTAATAACTCAATAACTACTTAGTATATTTTCAGTCTTAAGAATAATAATTATCACGTGCTTTAAAACGGTGAAGAAAAGAATCGTGAGGAAATCGGCATGCCTGAGAGATATTTATCGACGACATGTGAAGCCAAGTCAGTGGCCCTTGGGCGGCTTTAAAACTCTGACACCAGGTTAGTCGCTAACCACACGAAAAGAAGAGAAGAAGAAGTCATAAGAAGTTTCTTAGTTAACATCAAAGAGAAGTTTTAGCGACAATAATTTTCTAAAAGCAAACAACTTAGATTCTTCAGTTAATATTTTTTAACTATTGTCGGAAAGCGTTCAATTCTGGCAATAGCGAAAATTCGTCTTCAATCAAATCAATCTGCCTAGCCTTTTTCCAACTATGTTGGGGTCGGCTTCCAGTCTAACCGGATGCAGCTGAATACCAGTATTTTACATGGAGCGACTGCCTATCTGACCTCCACAACCCAGTAACTGGGTAATACGATACCCCTTGGTTAGACTGGTTGTCAGACTTTCGGGCTTCTGACGATTCGTAACGACTGTCAAAGATCTACAAATGACAGCCGGGACCAACGGCTTAACGTGCTTTCCGAGGCACGGAGGAGTCTCGATATGTGAAAATGGTCACCCATCCACGGACCAACCCCGGCAAGCGTAGCTTAACCTGATGGATCGACCCGTGCGGCTGTTATTACTTAGCCACGAGCTCCTCAGCGAAAATTCGTCTTAACTTATCAAAAAGTCTAACCTTAACCTCAAATATAAATATAGTCATAAAGGATCATACGAATCAGTTTTCATTTCTATTGCAGAATTCATTTCTATTCCTCTCAGCATTCTTCACAATAGGTATAATCATACAAAGTAGGGTAGTTTCATACATCATACGTGTAACAGTCTGCCTTATAGAGGAATTATGGCTATAAAGTTCAAGTTGAATACAATGTCTATTCTGAAAAATTATAACTTATTTTCGACTTTGTGTGGCTAAATACACGATTTCTAGCATTGTGAAAAATGTGGTGAAACTGTTTAGCAACGTTTTGAAAATAATCATAATTCAATCAATCTGCCTAGCCTTTTCCCAACTATATTGGGGTCGGCTTCCAGTCTAACCGGATGCAGCTGCATACTAGTATTCATAACAGAAAATAATCATAATTATAGTTCAAATTTTTTTAATAACATCTTCTATGAAGAAATTATTTCGTAATCTGCATAAATTCAGGGTCAACATTTAATAGTTAGTAACGATTATTTAGTAACGACATAAAAATTAATAAAGCAGGCGGCGTTTTTTATAACCTTTTACAGTCATTCGGTGTTCTGACGATCCGTAACGACTATCAAAGATCCACAAATTACAGTCAGGACCATCGGCATAACGTGCTTTCCAAGGCACGGAGTGGTCTTGGTATGTAAAGACGATCACCCATCCACGGACCAACTGCGGTAATCGTAGCGTAACCTAATCGATCGACCCGTGCGGCTGTTATTACTTACCCACAAGCCATTCTAAAAGATTCAAACTAATTCAATTTAAAACACAACTCAAAATAAAATACTGAAAACTTACTAGAAGTCAGCTCCGTAAGTTATTCAAGAAATATAATACTGAAAACTTACGGAAACTCAGAAGTTGTTGTCACAAAATATTTTTCTTTAAATACAGGTGTGTACGAGAATTCAAACGTTTTGCTTATTGTTGTTACCTACCCTACTTGATATTTCACCGGGAAAATTCTCTGTGGATTTATTATTTATATTCAGGAGACACTTGGGAGGAAAAAGAAATATGACTGGGGTTTTTTCGTTTCACTTCGTTAGTGCAAAGATTGCGAGGGTCTCTTGGTACTATTATTTCAGATGTTCTTTTTCAAGTTGTGTTTTACTGAGTCTTACTTTAAGCTAAGAAGGATAGTTATAAGGTATACCTAAGTCTTTATTTGCTTAGGTTTTACAGCTTAGCTTATTCAACCCGTTTTATTTAGATTTAATAGGTCAGAGAGCCTGGACAAGTGACAATCGCTTCGAAAGCGTTTCGCATTTCTGCAACGACTTTCAACAGGATTGACATAAGTTTTTCGATAGCTTATGTCAGTCCTATACATTTTTGCCTTTTCCATCATCGTTATCGCTGATAGAATGGCGTGCGTGTATGACCAGCTTTCTAATTACGTGCGTTTATTTTCGTAAGCGATTAAGACTAATCCGTTTCATTTTGACAGTTCAACTACATTCATTGCGTTGTTTTCATTGTTTAGCAGATTTTTTTTCTAACTTATGAAGCTATGGATTACCAATTTGTTTTAAACCGATTCAGATTGTGATTGATCGTGTATTACGCAATTAGGGTGCTGATTTATGAACGTAAAAGAGGCAAAAGGAGTATGTAAGGATCGTAGCAGATGGCCCACTGTAGTTTCTGCCTACCCCCACGGGATGAAGCCGAGAGTTTATGTATGTATGTATATAAATCGTCACTGAAATAACAAAAAGAAGTCAGTAAGGTCAGATTTACCTACCATTAACAAAAATGCAAACATTTTGTCTATATTTATTTATTTGTATGTTTAAAACCAGTCATTACTGTTTCTAGTCTAGTGAATAAGTTGTGCAACATATTATGCAACAACGACCAACTTTTGTTTTGCAACATTGTTGGTACAACGAAAAGGCGCCCCACCAAGTCAAATTCCATCTCACAGCATCGTACAATATATCGCCTGGTTTATATGTTGACAGTGACTGGACCCAGTGACTCGGAATTTCGGACCCAGTCAGTGGGTTAATGTAGACGAGATCGGCAGTAAGTCAGTAAGTCAGGTGGGGGACGCTACTGGGCCCGAAAAAAGACAGGTAGGTTAGTCAACTGGACTGACTTGAGGGCGCGAAGTCTGCACTGGACTGTATTTAAATTAGTGTCTACACGAGCCCAATTGCAAGTGAGCGTTGCTGGACTGACTTACTGTACTGTCACATTACTGGGCTCATATAAACCTGCCTCAATACAACTTAAAAAAAAAGTAGATCGTCTCTTGCAGGACCGGATTTATAGGTGTAGAGGCCCTGGGGCAACCAAAAAGTGGAAGCCCCGGAAAATTTTATGGAACAAACGAAAAAATAAAGATACGCATCATTTTTACCCGACTACGGCGAAGAAAAAAGGAGGGTTATGATTTTGACCGGTATGTATGTATGTATGTATGTATATATGTATGTATGTATGTATGTATGTATGTTCATCTGTTCCCTCCTATCTTCTAAAGCACTCATCACAATTTGACAAATGAGGTATCGTTGGAAGCGTCTTGATTGTCCGCTGGTTATAGGCCTTGTTGGCCTTGCTGGTTATAGGTATGTGGGGGTCTTGTTTATACCTTTTTAGGCGTAGTTGGGTTTTAGTTTTTATTACTTATTACGACCATCAGCCCAGGACATGAAAAGAAAATTTAAAAAGGTTTTTTGTAAATTTGAACATTATTAGGTAAGTAAATTGTTGCCCTGCCTTAAATCCGGCCGTGCTTGGTACCAAGTGAATACATAGCCTAATATTATCAGGCTTTCAGTATTATCAATTACAGTGACATCAATGTCATTGACAACTAAGTGAAGTGAACTTAAAACCACGTACGAGTATATAAACATGCACTTTAGAAACACTTAACTAGAGACTACACTTGAAATTGACAAGTCAAGCGTGTGACGATTCTAGAGTCTAAAAACAGAATATATCTTTGATCAGCAGTGCATTACAAAACGTTCTGTGACCCTTGAATGACAGGGCATGACTCATTTAACTCGCTGAAGATAACTGAAAGGATTAAATGGTTTAAGCGTTGTTCAAGTTTTGGATCAGTTACTTTAGAGTTTAGACCGCTAAATGCCTTTTGCCATCACGCTTGTATTCCCCGAACGGTTAAGCAGAGGTGCCACACATCGTTATGTTTAAAGGCTTGTGCAGACTAGCGCGACTTGTCGCGCGACGCGACACTTGTAATGGTTCTACCGTGAAGTTTTCTCAGAAATTGTTTTCGAATCGCGCCTGTTTGCGGGAGCCTTAAGTCCCATGTTACACGGGGCGAGCCTATTGCCATCAACCGGGTACAAATCCAGACCCCGGGCTGCTACTAAGAAATTCCAGATAGAAAAACCGAATAACACTTTGCCCGACCCAGGAATCAAACCCAGGACGCGCTTGCGACCACTAGACTAACGAGGCAGATAGTATTTAATACCACCTATTTAGTAGTTTCTTACAAAAACTTTGTAAATAACCCGGGTAACCATACGGCAGTGGGCAGGGCACATTGCTCGCAGAACAGATGGCCGATGGGGCCTAAAGTTCTAGAGTGGCGACCGGGTACCGGAAGGGATAGCGATGGAAAGCCTCCCCCAGAAGTGGACTGATAACCTTGGGAAGGCTGCAAGAATCTGCTGGATGCAAGCGGCTGCTTAAAGTGCTTTCCGGGGCACTGAAAGGCCTCGGAATGGTCACCCATCCACGGATCGACCTTGGCAAACATATCACTTATTAACAGTTTCACAAATCTAAATAAATCCTCATTTTATTGGCGTCTGACACCTACAAACATTCCCTGTAGTTGACAGACACGATATAAACGTAGAAATCGCTCAGAGCCGACGTGATAAACTAATTCCGGACGAGAGCGATAGCGATATGATGTTGATGTAGTACGATATTGAAGGCAACCGTATTCTACCAACGATATTTGGGTCAATCACTTTGAAGATAGATATTGTGTGTTTTTACCGGATATAGCTTCATTTCGATCTTTTTTGATACATACAACCTCATATAAAACAATGTCAAATCATTTTGGGAATAAAATATGTTGATATTAAGCTAAGTGCACATTATAGCCGGTGCGGACCGTAGCACAACGCAGTACCTAATAGTTTTAATTCGAAATTTCAATTTGAACTCACAGTGAGTGTGCGATGGTTATTTACAAAATGTAGGTACTAAAGTGATGCAGTTTGCGATGCGACATGGCCCACCTAAATGTGCGCGAGCCTTAATACACCACCGCACCGGTTTAAAGGTGGTGGTTTAATTACCGATACATGTGACAATTCTACTCTGTCCCTTGGGGGCCAAGTCTGGTAACGCAATTATGTCATTCGGGCGTCAAAATCAACCGTGTGGGCGATACCGACCACATCAAGCCGCAGCCACAACGCAACCACCAGCGAGACCGCGCACTAGCGGCCGGCCACATCGCAAACACAACGTTGCGTCGACGCGACGACACTGTGTGCACAAGTGCTGCCTGCGCCCTCATTCATTCTTTGTGATAGCCACAACGGAACCACACAGCGACTACTAGTGACAACGCAACCACATCGAAATTTATAACCACTGCTTGCCCACATTTTGTCGCTGCGATGTGATGTGGATGTGGTACGTGTGATCGGGCCCTTATCATCAAGTGGGCTTGTTAGCCACCATAACAAAAATAATTCAATTTGATTCTATCTCTTTTGATAATAATTATAGCTGTATTGTGTACAGCTATGCTATTGAAGCGAAGCAATTGAAGTAGCAAAATGTATGTCAATCAATTTGTTTGTTGTTTTGGTATTTATTCCATAGGATAGTAAAACATTGACATATATTTTCTCTGATTTTTATTTGCTTTACTTTGTATTTAAATATATTTTGCCCGCGGCTTCGCCCGTGTGGAGGTTGAAAGAATATCCAACACACGGGTTCGTACTACCGATGTAAAAAGTATCCTATGTCCTAACCCGGTCATGGTCTAGCCGCGTGCCACTTCCAAATCCGTTCAGCCGTTGAGGCGTGAAAAGGAACAGATAGGCAGTTACTTTCGCTTTTATAATATTAGTATAAAAGTATGGATTTGAGGATTTGAGTTTGGAAACGGACAAATATAAATGGCTTAATAGCAAAGAGCCTCGACCAACATGTTAGGAGGCTCTCATTGCGCGGCTTGATTCAGAAAGCAGTACTCCTGGACACGGCACGCATAGTGAGGACGTTCCTCTCTCTAGAGCCCTGCCCACCGGCTACTTGGACCCTGATCCTGATTCCGATGGGCTACTAGATTTTATATATTTTTTAATGTTTTTTATAAAAAAAAAAAATGTAAGGATAATGTATTTAAAAAACTTTTTACAAAAAAAAAAACAACCGACTTCCAAAAAAATAACTAAAAAATTTAAAAATAACTTTAATTTCGGAAGTCGGTGTCTTTGCTTTTCAATTTCCGTTTTTTGCCACCGACTTCCGAAATTAAAGTTATTTTTAAATTTTTTAGTGATTTTTTTGGAAGTCGGTTGTTTTTTTTTTTGTAAAAAGTTTTTATTTTTCACTTTTTAGTTGTGGTACCTAC
The DNA here is from genome assembly GCA_948473465.1 of Lithophane ornitopus. Lineage (NCBI taxonomy): Eukaryota > Metazoa > Arthropoda > Insecta > Lepidoptera > Noctuidae > Lithophane > Lithophane ornitopus. Next base: position 4,344,440 of record OX419622.1, read on the forward strand.
CCCACACAAATCCAAATACCACTACATGCTATGTAAATAACAGTGAAGGAGTCAAACAGGATATTGTCTAGATAAACTAAGTGGGAAAAATACGTAAGATTGAAGCTAACTCAAAAATTACGCAAGCAAAGTCAATAAAATTCATAAGGGACCACCTCGGAAGCATGACCTACCAAACAAATAAAGAATCATCAAAATCGATTCATAATTGGCGCAGTAATCGCGTAACAAACATACATTGAGAACCTCCTCCTTTGTGAAGAAGTCGGTTAAAAATAAATAATGGATAATAGTAGGTATATAGATTTTCAATCAAATTACCGAGATAGGAAAGGACTTTTGAACTCCTTTTTTAATGGTAAAAGTAAAATAAATATGTGGACCACGATCACACAGTTTATTAAACTTAGAGTAGCCACAGATAGGTATATTTTTACCAAGAAAGTTTATCTGCCAAAATATCGAAGGTCCGACCCGAATAAATTAGCACAATCTTATTTATGAGACGAATTTATGAATAAAAGCTAGGTTTTTTTCAGTTTTATTTTATTTAGGTTACGTGTAAAAGCGAATTTAGACTTACGGTCTAGTTATATAGAATCAATAATATACAGGGTGTAAAAAGACACATACAGCCGGTTTCTGAACTCTTCTTAAGCGTTACTTAAGGTGATTCCTTTAATGTCACCCGCAAAATTCAATACGTGTTTTGCAAATCAATTTTAGGAATCAACTTAAGTAATGTTTAAGAAGAGTTTGAGCAATTCTCAACTTCAAATACTTCAATCAGAAACCGGCTGATTGCCGTCAACTAAAAATTAAGTAACATAGCATAAAAATCATTACTGGGAAGCGACTTTTATTTTTGGTGTGCAAATTCGCTGTTTACGAAGTGTGCAACGTAACGCACGCAAAATATTGTGTTTATGGGTGCATGCAACAGTTCAGGGTTCGTGGGGGGTATTTAAAATTAAGTTATAACATTTAATACTTAATTTCTTTAAAAAACGTATGGTAAAGTTGGAACTTTGACCTTCAATATCTCCGTAACCAGACGGTTGCACGGTATGGTCCAGAACAAAAAAATGATCACAATGACGGGAATAACAAGTGGCTTTCGGCTTCGTTAAGGGTCATTTTACAACCGGTATAAATGACTGAAGCAATTTCGTCACAATTTGTAAACGTTTTGGATTGGATTATGTCACAATCTTACTATAATTATTAATTTCACAACACCTAAATATTAATCAACGATTCCTAACATAGTTGTTTGTTATTAATTATCACTGTGTTGAAGCAAGCTTACTGATCGAATCCATAGCTATTGTTGCTCGTTGTTGTAATTGCTGGTTTCTCGTCAACCAACCGCAACTAACACGGTGTTGCTCGGTGTTAAGCCTTTTAATTAAGCAATAATAACAACCGAGATAGTTATTATTAATTATAAGTGGCTTAGATTCTGATCACTGAAATAGAGGCTAGAGAAATGACATAACATCACGCCTTTATTCCCCGGGTTATGCAGAGGTGTTTCTATAGAAACTACACCTACAAAAAATAGAAAAAAAAACATCAGTCATTTTAGAATCAATCTGCCTAGACTTTTCCCAACTATGTTGGGGTCGGCTTCCAGTCTAACCGCATGCAGCAGAATACCAGAATTTTACATGAAGCGACTGCCTATCTGACCTCCACAACCCAGTAACAGACTGGATAATACGATATCCCTTGGTAAGACTGGTTGTCTGGTTGTTAGACTTTCGGGCTTCTGTCGACCCGTAACGACTGTCAAACATCCACGAATGACAGCCGAGACCAACGGCTTAACGCGCTTTCCGAGACACGGAAAAGTCTCGGTATGTAAAGATGGTCACCCATCCACGGACCAACCCCGACAAGCGTAGCTTAACCTGATGGATCGACCCGTGCGCCTATTATTACTTAGCCACGAGCTCCTAGTTCAGTCATGTTAGAATCATAGAAATATAATAGAGAAATATTCAATAGATTTTCTATTGCTATTCCCTAATTGAGAGATGAGCTGGACTCTTTCAAGGACTGATCCGCTATCGCAGTAGACTGGAAAAGTGGAGGCCTTTGCCCATCAATGGGACAGCATAGGCTTATAATAATCTAATGTAATTCCCTTATATCCGTTGTATTTTAAGTATACAGTGTCAAGGGTTAAATTAAATTACCTAGCAAAACTCCGTAGACGTGATGGGTGTCGATATCTAAACATAATCAAACAAAATGATATTAATGTGATGAGTTTTTTTTTGGCCTCCTCTACCTTAGTTGTAGTCCATTGAAATATCAGTTCAAAAAAAATAAAAATATATGCGGACTGCCGACAGAAGTGAAAACTTAAAACTGGTATTAGCTCCATCTAAATTCTATAGTACAGCACTACCTACGGCGCGTCGGTAACTCGAATCCATTATCATCACCTGCCCAGCCTTTTCCCAACTACGCTGGGGTCGGCTTCCAGTCTAACCGGAGGAAAGATGATGATAATATTACATTAAATTAACAAAATACGGCTATTATGAGTAGGGGAAGATCAAAGAAACGATGGATGGACTCTGTGAAAGATGATATTGGCTAGAAAGGGGGAGACGGCTAATACAGAAGTATGGAAGAAAGGGACATGTTGCGCCGACCAAAAATAAATTGGGATAAGGACAAGAGAATAAATGGTCTATTATAAAAAGTGAGTCTTATTATCACGTTTCAAAAAAATATAATTATACAGGGTGTTAGGGTAAACACCGTTATCCTTGCAACCAGTGGTTTGGTTTCAGTTATAGAACACTTTTTAAAATCTTTCAATGAAAATATCTTTTTTTTTTGTTGGTTTCGGTCATTTATTTTTATATTTAAGTCGACTACCCATGGTTTGAGTGACAAAGGTGGTTAGTTACCCTTACACCCAGTATTATAAACCCAAAAAAATAATATATAAACCTAAAACCCAACTACGACAAAAAAGGCAATCAACTAAAAAGGTATAAACTAGAACATCACAGACAGATAAATAAAAAATTCGGAGTCACTCGTGTTAAATAAATAGTATAATATAGCATAAATCGAACAGATTACGTGTCGTAGTTGGGTTTTAGTTTTAGTTTTATAACTTATCTTCTGTTATTATCAATTAATTTTCTGTTATGTACTTATATAAAATAGCCTTCCTATACGTATTATTCTAAAATAAGTATGAGTACTTCTTAAACGCACGCATTAAACTAAGTTTCATAAACCATTATTTCGCGGACATTTTGTGTGGGTTACAGGTTTACCTAGTTCTTAATATATTCTGTCACACTTAAATGTAATGTGTAACTGTTTTATGTCACAATAAAGTAAAATAAAAAAAATACTTTTATATTTTTATTCCTTGTATACACAATACGATCATGATTGCCATTTCCATTTATTTTGAATTTTTTTTGTCCATTCCTACTTTCCATATCAGGATTACAAATGCTACGCCGTGTACATTTCAGTGCGTATAACTGTCGAAACAAAAACAAAACAAAAGGGAATCGATGTTGCATGAATAAAACATTAGATCCACTGTATCTTCAATGGGTCGTGTAACGAATTGTCAGCATTAAACCATTGGTTTGACGAACCACTGGAAAAATATTAGGGTTAGAATTACGCAGGGAGACTGTTCGAGAAATAGAGTAAACCGATAATAATGTCTGGTAAAAGGGGATTCACATTTACTTATTATGCAACTATTAATCAAAAATGTCATTTTATACCATTCCCCCTCTAAAAAGCTTATTTTATTCACTGCAAACAGTGAATAAAGAGCACTTATAGTCACTGTTTTGATGTTTGAATTTAGAACACTCCAATATATTCGAACTCCATCTTAATGGGAAAGAAAAAGAAAGAATGGGAAAGGCTTTTTTTGCTGGCAACACTGGCAGCCGGCCGTCAAAAGTTTTCGTAATAGAAGTAAATTGTAAAATTAATATTTTTAGTGTTTAATTATTGATAAAAGTGAATAGATTCGATAGATATATAATATTATTTTTAATCTCATTTATTGTTGACATAATCCACTCATTACAGTGTTTTCTATAGGAGTTGTATTGCAATATGTGGTTAGCTAGTGACCTCGACAATTGATCATTATTTTTCTTGCCTAAGCAACCGGCAGCAGGTTCGTCATGCTCCCTTAGATGTCACTGCTTGCGGTAGCGTCGGGGGTCGGGTTGCCTCCTTCCCTCAAATATGGCGAGGAGGGTAATGGCTGATCTTTGCGTTATGCTCGTGAACGGGTGGTGCTTGTGGTGACTGGTCGTCTTGCTGATCTTGGTTTTGTTATTGTTATTAGTAATTAACTTTTTATTTATTTTTACGTCGATGGTCCTAGTTTATCATTTATAACTTCTAGTTATAGCTATAAATAGCTATATGTAAGCGGGCACGCCCTTTGTGCCTGGAGGCTTTTATTTAGATATTATTTTATGTTTACATTTACTTTTTATTTCTGCTTGATTATATAGTTCTTGATTTTAATAATAATATATGTTTTTTATTTATTTTTTGTTTGGTATAGTGGCGTGTGCTAGCTGACATATGGCTAATAAATAGATTTATGTTTTTGTGTTCCGTAATGTGAATGATTTTGCATACTATTGTATAGAATCAATTTTTTTTTCTAACTAAATAGACAGCTGTGCTTCTGGGGAGTTTGTTGCGCCACTTCTTCTTCCCAGCTAAAGCACTAGGAAGTGGTGAGGGATGGGCGTTTTGGGGGACTGTCTTATGTAATATTGACGTTCGAAAAGTGGTGATTCTCAGCCTAGTTTGAATAAATGACTTTTGATTTTGATTTTGAATACCATACAACCTCCTCGCTATCTATACTCGATAAATAAAAATACTCGATACAAACTCCGATTTGAAAGGTTGACATTTTCGACAAGGAGTTTAGCGTTAGAATAAAAACTGTTTTGTGTTCTTTGCTGTCATTAGTAAATTGGCGCTATTGTAAATACATCCAGTTGTATGAACACAAAGTTTAGTGTTACTTAATAATAAATCGATTGAAAAAGCATTCAAGTGATGAATAAGATGTGTTAACACCTGAGTTTATGAAAGAGAGGGCGGCCGATATAGTAGAAAACTTGCTACCCACGGCTAATCACGGCTGGCTTACATCAAAGCCTACGATCAGTTTTGCAAATGGAAAAATGAAAATCAACCTTCTGGCACATTTTCAGAGTCTGTTTTCCTAACCTATTTTAATGAGTTATGAAAAAGAAGTACTCGAAATTATGGAGTATGTATTCTATACTACAGTGTACTATAAAATCAAGGCATAACATTGACATAATAACATACTCGAAGTTGCAAGTTCTTTTTCTCGTAGTCATGGTATAAAGTATATAGTATGCAACTCTTGAATAAAACGGATTTATATCGAGGGCCATGAATCATTCGCATCGCTCAGGATTCTAACACTTGATGAATGACTCCCTACGGTCGTGATTCAGACGTTAGAATCCTTCACTTGCTCGTGACTCATCTATGGCCCTCGCTTTAAATCCGTCCTTTATTCACGACGATATCAGGGGTGCGGCCAGGCTACTGTTCAGCAGCGATGTGGTGGCGCCCTACTCTACAGAAACACTTTCAGCCCTGAAGAGCAATCATCCAGCGCCTGCGGGTGGTCTCACCTTATCAAAGTTTTGGAAAAAAGTTCACTGCACCTCCTAGGTTCCCCAATCCTAGAAGATAGTTTTTCACCATTCGTCGAGGCAAAAATCAAACATTTTAACGATATTTCGGACAGACTCTCTAAAATTAATTTACATTCGGCATTCACCCTTATCAGACATTGCTGTTTCGGTCCAAATCTTATGTATTTTCTCCGCTCTTCCTCTTTATGGAAGCAGCCCAACCTTTTAGAAAAAATCGATCATATCATTCGAAGCACTTTAACATCCATTTTAAATGTGGCACTGGACGACCGCGCGTGGCTTCAAGCAACACTACCCATTCGTTTTGGTGGGCTCGGCGTCCGCAAAATTTCCAGTGTAAGCCTACCGGCGTTCCTTTCCTCGGTCCACAGCACCGAAAAGTTAACCGCAAGAGTTTTAGCCTCTTCTCGGGTTGACTCTGAAGTGCCGTGTTTGGCCGATGCAATGAATGCCTGGAAAGTGGCTTACCCGGACACGGTTCAGCCCGGGAACCCGTCTTCCCAAAGACAGTGGGATGAGCCGCTCTGCACGTTGGTACGGAATAAACTTATTAATACGTCCACCAATACTGCTGAGCGTGCGCGCCTACTGGCTGTGGGACAATGGGAGTCGGGCCTCTGGCTTCAGGCGCTACCTCACCCAACGTAGGCACTATGCTGGGTGACACCACATTCCGGCTCGCTACATGTTTGCGTCTGGGCGCTCCTTGCGGTGCTCCACATCATTGTCAATGCGGTGAAGGAGTCGACTGTCTCGGATACCACGGCCTATCCTGCAGCAAGAGTGCTGATAGGATGGCACGCCACGCCAGCATTAACGACATTATCCGTCGGGCTCTTGTCACCGCCGGGTGCCAGCTGTTTTAGAACCCAACGGCTTGGCACGCGACGATGGGAAGAGGCCAGACGGAATGACCATAATGCCTTGGAAGTTGGGTAGACCTTTGGTGTGGGACGCAACCTGTCTCGAAACCCTGGCGCCATCCCATCTTCCTAGCACGGCGTGCTGTGCTGGGGCAGCTGCTACAGAAGCAGAAAACCTCAAACGGCGCAAATATAACAACCATATTGGGAGCTATATGTTTGAGCCGTTTGGGGTTGAAACACTAGGGCCGTGGGGTCCGAGTGCTCATCGAGTATTTCGGGACACCGCTAAGTGATTGGTCGACTCTTCACGTGACCAGAAGGCTGGCCTATTTTTAGCCCAAAGAATCAGCATTGCCATTCAACGTGGTAATGCTGCCAGCCTTTTGGGCACTTTTTCCATTGACAGCGATGCGGACGAATTCTTTGATGCCCAATGAGAGTTATTTGTTTTTTTTTTTCTTTTTTTTTTCTTTAATTAGTTAAATAATAGTTAGTTGTATAATAATTATAATGAATAAATTGTGGATAACATGATAGTATAAAAATATATAGTCTAATTGCATAATATACTATTATCATATACCTACTTTATTTTGATACTATGTACTTTTTTTCTTACCTATAATAACCAATGTACTTTAATTCCAAAAAAAAGGTGACAACCCTAAATACAGACATAGTTTCGTCTAGTTCCAATACGTTTGCTGAACAAATAAGTACTAAAATTTACGATTCCGTTTAATGCGGCAGTTAAACAGTTTTACGATTGTCCGGAGTGTGTTATCAAATAGACTCGTGTTACGGTACATTTTATTTGCCTTGAGAGATCTCTAGTATGATGGCGACGAGTTAATTCATTATGCAACTAAAATGCTGATATTCTTCTTCTTTTCGTGTGGTTAGAGACTAACCTGGTGTCAAAATTTTAAAGCCGCCCAACGGTCTCTGACTTGGCTTCACATGCCGTTGAGAAATACCTCTCTGGCATGAAGGTTTCCTCACGATGTTTTCCTTCACCGTTTTTAAAGCAAGGGATAATTATATAATACGCACATGAATCCGAAAAGTCAGAGGTGCGTGCCTTGGGTTTGTTCGAACTTGAGACCTATTACTTGGCAGTCCGACGGTCACACCACTAGGCTATCACTGCTTACTAACTGCTTTACGCTGACTCAAAATCAATCTGCCTAGCCTTTTCCCAACTTTGTTGGGGTCGGCTTTCAGTCTAACCGGATGCAGCTGAATACCAGTATTTTACATGGAGTGACTGCCTATCTCCACAACCCAGTAACTGGGTAATACATACACTGGGTATACTGGGTATCGTAGGTTAGACTGGTTGTCAGACTTTCGGGCTTCTGACGACCCATAACGACTGTCAAAGATCCACAAATAACAGCCGGGACCAACGGCTTAACGTGCTTTCCGAGACACGGAGTCTCGATATGTGAAAATGGTCACCCATCCACGGACCAATCCCGGCAAGCGTAGCTTAACCTAATGGATCGACCCGAGCGGCGGCGGTGCTTAACGCTGACTGTGGCTATGAATTATGATGTGATAATTCATAGCCACAGACACATCGCCAAAAAACCCGCCGTCAAGAGCCGCCGGCAAATGCGGCCGTGGATCGATATTCTCAGTTGTCTTGTGACTTTCGGTGAAATGATTTGTACGCAGGTACTGGAGACGGCGGCTTCGCGGGCAAAATGGCCGCCGGCTTTGTTGCGTTTGCCACACGAAAAGCCGAATGGCGGAATGGCCGCCAGCGCATGCCGCCGGGATGTGTGGATCCACCATAAGGCGACTAACAAAAGATAATTTTTCGATTTTTTTTTATTTAACTATTTATGCACACACATATAAATACAGACAACAAGAAAGGAACAGAAAAATACGTACAAAGGCAATGCTTATTTCTAAAGAAATCTCTTCTAGCATACCTGCGATAGGAAAGTAAATAGAAGAGATGTAGACAACGTGTGTAAGAGTAGAAGAGAAACAAAATACATAAAATAAGAAATAATTTACTTATTTAAATAAAAACATACAATATGGGAATATACTTACATACATACTCCTAAAATAAATATCACAAAAAAATATATAATATATATATAATTACAATGTACTTAATTTAAAAAACTATGCAACTATGACGAAATGGATAGGTAGTGTTCTGTCACTCTTCTTTTAAATACTGCTTTACAAGAAGATGTGAGTGGAAACTGAGGGCACGCGAGAAAGGAAGAAAAAAACACGTGCAAATAAAAAGATAAGTGAAATGTAATAAAAATAAAAATAATATTATTACAAAAGTATCGTCGCCACTCGTGAAGCCTCGATTTTACTCAATTATGTGTAGGTACCGTGCCGTGTACTGCATTTATTATGTATGATCATACACAACATGACCGCAAGCTGATTACGTGGTTCGATAAGAGAAATCAATCTATCTTTCATACCTACGTACGGTAATTAATTCACCATCGACGCGGTACACACATGTGTTATGTTTATTCATAAATTGGAAGTTCGACGCTCTAGAATCCTAACTTCTTATACTTAATATAAATTAAAGTAGCTTTTCGTGTCTGTCTGTATGTCCGTGTTGTTCTTCTAAACCACGCAACAGATTTTGGTGAGGTTTTTACCATCGTTTAGAGAATTTATTCTGGACTTATGTGTATAATATGTTAATATTAAAGTAACATATAACTAAGATAATTATCTCGATGTTTTGTCAAGTCGTAAGAACCATAGAAATATATAAAAACCGGCCAAGTGCGAGTCGGACTCGCGCACGAAGGGTTCCGTACCATTCTCTATAAAAACGGAAAAAAAAATCACGTTTGTTGTATGGGAGCCCCCTTAAATATTTATTTTATTCTGATTTTTAGTATTTTGTTGTTATAGCGGCAACAGATATACATCATTTGTGAAAATGTCAACTGTCTAGCTATCACGGTTCCAGAGATACAGCCTGGTGACAGACGGACAGACAGACAGCGGAGCCTTAGTAATAGGGTCCCGTTTTACCCTTTGAGTACGGAACCCTAAAAAACAGATATCTATGGTAAGAACCGTGCGAAACAGAAGCGGGCTAGTGACCCGCTTCTTAATAAATTATGTTAACAAACTTGTTACCGACAAACTGTTTTGCAGTTTGCCAAACACAGATTACTGTTGGAGGTATTGATTAATATTTTGGAAAGCAATAAACAACCTTTGTTTCAACTAAATAGTATAGATTAACTACAAATTTGTCTTGTCAAATAGTTAGCAGTGTTGGTCTGTAAGGAGACCGAACTTTAGTACCTAATGACCCGTCTCTTGACTGTTATTAATCTATATTAAATACTAAATAATGTAATTTAGTGTACAACCATTCCAGAAGAAACTTTATAATTATTATTTACATGCTTTTGCCTGCGGAGCTCGTGGTTAAGTAATAACAGCCGGGTCGATCCATCAGGTTAAGCTACGCTTGCCGGGGTTGATCCGCGGATGGGTGACCATCGTTACATATCGAGACTCCTCCATGCCTCGGAATGCAGGTTAAGCCGTTGGTCCCGGCTGTCATTCGAGGATCTTTGACAGTCGTTACGGGTCGTCAGAAGCCCAAAAGTCTGAGAACCAGTCTTACCAGGGGGTATCGTATTACCCAGTTACTGGGTTGTGGAGGTCAGATAGGCAGTCGCTCCATGTAAAATACTGGTATTCAGCTGCATCCGGTTAAACTCAAACTCAAACCATTTATTTCAAATAAACCAATTACAGGTACTTTTGAATTGTCAAGGGGTCGGTCAGTCAAAAAAATGAAGCTAGTTGCCCATTCCAAAGCGTAGTAGGTTCCTATGGAGAAGAACGGGCAAGAAACTCCACGGACACTCTTTTAAATCAAAATTTTGTCACAATATATTGGTTACATCATTCATTTGAAATTAAACATGTGAAAACAATGTAAAAAAGAAAAAAAGAGACGTACACGATAAAAGCGTCCGTAAAGATAAAAAAAAAATCAAAAATTAAAATAAATTAAAAATAAGCCGTGGCAGCTTAGAGATGACCAGTCCCTACTGGCGGCGCCCGTTCACGAACATGACGCATGGATCAGCACCATTCAGCTCAACCATTTTGAAGGGAACTTAATGATCCAACACACACGCCACCACCAGCGAGACATTTGAGTGAGCATGACATACTCTCAGCCGCCAGGGCACATTCAAGTCAATGAACGACGTACCTAGTAAATGGTAGCTTTAAGGTAGGTAAGTACATAGTGCTCACATATGTGCTATGAAATTATACAATACTAGGAGATTGAATTTATACAATGTGAAGATAGTCTTTACAATCTTCAGCAGCTCCAACTATATTTTCGAATGCCAATCAATTAGTTTATGCGTCCTTGTGGAGCTGGAGCAGCGCTAAGCCAAGCATTTTTGTCAGCGATGTAATCCCCCAATTTATAATATGCTTGGCGGCATAGTGTGCGATTTACCCAAGATTTAAATTTCGTTTCATTCATTTGAAGTATGTGGAGAGGTATTTTATTGTAACATTTTAAACAGTACCCCATGAAGGATGAGTCTACTTTAGCCAGTCTGAAACCCGGTTGAACTAATTGGTCCCTATTTCTAGTCCTATAAGTGTGTCTTTCACCTCTTTTACTGAAAAGACTTAGATTTTTCCTTACGTACATGATGTTTTCATAGATATATTGACAAGGTACCGTTATGATGTTAATATCTTTAAACAGTTCTCTTAGAGAATCGCGCCTGCGGAGCCCATATATTGCTCTGATGGCTCTTTTCTGCAGAATAAATATAGACTCGATATCTGCAGCCCGTCCCCACAATAAAATACCGTAAGACATGATACTATGAAAGTAGCTGAAATAAACTAGCCTCGCGGTATCTACATCAGTAAATTGACGGATTTTTCTCACAGCATATGCTGCTGAACTTAGCCGTCCTGCAAGAGATGTTAAATGAGGACCCCATTGCAGCCTTGAGTCGAGGGTGATCCCCAAGAAAACAGTTTTATCGTCGAATTCTAATTTCTCCTTATCCAATACTATGTCACAATCACTACTTTTAACATTCGGTAAAGCAAATCTTATGCATTTAATTTTTTTCCCATTTAATACTAAATTATTAGCAGTGAACCAACTATGGACCTGCAGTAAGGCGTTATTTACGTCGTCCAAATTTGATGCACGTCTATTTATCTTAAAAATTAATGAAGTATCGTCAGCAAATAACACCATTTGTGGTTGGTTTTTTAATAAATGGGGTAGATCATTAATATATACTAGAAAGAGGAAAGGACCCAATATCGAGCCCTGTGGAACACCCATTTTTACTTTTAAACCGATTGAATGGACCCCATTTATTTGAACTTGCTGTTGTCTATCGTCTAAATAAGATTTTACTAAACTGAGCGCAAGTTTACCTAGTCCGTAATGCGCAAATTTCAAAAGTAAGGTTTCGTGATTTACGCAATCAAATGCCTTGGAGAGGTCACAAAAGATTCCTATGGCATCTTGCGCCTCCTCCCACGCTGTAAATATGTGTTTTAATAAGGTGACACCGGCGTCAGTCGTACAACGTCCTTTGGTGAAACCATTGCTGATCGTGTAAGATCTGGTTGGTGTTAAAATGATTAAGCATCTGATTTAGCATTACCTTTTCGAACACCTTGCTGAATACCGGCAACACGGATACTGGTCTATAATTGTTGGTGTCTTTACTGTTCCCAGATTTAAAAAGAGGTACAACTTTACTATATTTCATTAAATCTGGGAAGACTCCTTGATCCACGCACAAGTTAAATATTAAAGCTAAATATGGTGCTATAGTCTCAATTATGGATGCACAAACTTTGATAGATAATCCCATAGATCTTCGGTCAATTTGATTTTTATTTGCCGAAATGCTTTTATGACTATCATTGGGTTTATATGTTTAAATTAGAATTCAACCGGGCAGCCTGGAACGTTCGCTCTTAATAAATCAATTGAAACACTGGGTGAGGAATTTAAAGCCTCCGTCGTTTTAGAGGGTATATTAGTAAAGAAATGTACAAATTCCTGAGCTACTTCTAAGTTAGAACTTATGGCACCACGTGAAGTCTCCAGTGTGAAATCGTTGTTTCGTATTTTTTTCCCATTAGTTTCATTATTTATAACTTTCCAAACCCCTTTTTATTTTATCTTCTGCTGATTTGATCTTGTTGCTGATATACAGAGCATTAGCTATTTGGCAGGTATTTCTAAAAATTTTGGAATATGTAGCAACATACTTGTTGAAAGTTTCAGTATTTATGTGAGGCTTAAGGCCATATAGGTCAAACAGTCTTTCCCTACTTGTCCTAATACCTCTAGTTGCCCAGTCACTAAATATAAAATTAGGGAAAATATTTTTTGTTTTCTTTTCAAAAGTTTTATTGAATTCAGTGTGCACTACTGAAAAGAAATCTTCATACAATTTGTTTGCATCGTTCATATTATAGCCCAGAACATTTAACTTATTATTTATGGTACTATTGAATCTACTTAATTTGCCAGTTGTTATGGGTCTAAATTGTATTTGTACTTTTTGCAAAGGTATTTTAAACTTAAAAGTTACCGTTTGCCCACTATGATCGGACGGCAAGTAATTAACGATGGCTTTATCTAAATAATTACAATCGCAGAAGACATTATCGATACAAGTAGCAGAAGTTGGAGTTACTCTAGTTGGTTCTGTAAAAATATTAGATAAATTGAACGATTTAAAAAGGCTTAATAATCTACTGCTATCTGAATTATTTTCCAGAATATTAATATTAAAATCACCACAAATAATTGCAGCTTTATTACTGGATGCAAGTTTCGCTAGGACATCTTCCATTATTGACTCAAATAAAGAAAAGTTCTGATATTTAGGGGGTCTGTACACGCACACTACAACATGCTTATCCAGCTCAACACAGGACAGTTCGACGCAATGTTCCACTGATAAACCAACTATGTCATTACGTTGTTTAGATTTTAAACAATTTTTTATCAAGATTAGAGAACCGCCACGCAGCATAGATTTACGGTTAAAACAACTGCCCACACTATAGTTCTCATAATTAATTAGCATTTGGTAATCCTTTAGCCAATGTTCAGTAAAACAAATAATATCATATTTTGTTTTTTCTATAAACATTTCAATTTCTAATAATTTGGAAGAAATACCTTGAATATTTTGATGAGATAATTTCAAGACATTCTGCTGATCTCCTTTTTTGTTATTACTTATTTTAGAGCCAGAAGACACCTTCTTGTTGTTAGTTACAAGAATATTCTTACATGTACCTTCTGTTGTCTTATAATCTAGTTTAAATGACTATCCGGAGTTGACCCCAAGACTTCAATGTCATCACCAGGCTGTGAACTCATACTGAGTGAGGGACATGGAACCTCCTTCGTACAATCTGTATAAATATTTGTAACAGTTGAGCTACATTTATTCAGGCTCACTACCTCATTATTAGTACTATTACTAACTTAGTTAGACTGGAAGCCGACCACAACATAGTTGGGAAAAGGCTAGGTAGATTGATTTTTTGATACTTTTGCCTGCGGCTTCTTCCGCGTGTATGTCAGAAATTATCCCACGGGAACGTACTACCTATGTGTTAATCTAGGTTATAAACTATCTGTGTGCCGAATTTCATCCAAATCCGTTCAGCCGTTTTTGCGTGATTGAGTAACAAACATGTCAACATCCAAACATATAACCTTTCACATTAAATAATTGAATATGCAGAAATTCGATTTTATAAAGCACAATCCTAATATTATATATACTTATATCTATATTATATTATATATATATATATGACGGCATCAACGATGGCTAAGCGATAGTGCCGTCATCATCTCGATTCGGTGGTACAGAATCCATAGTGCAAACTACTACTAAAGAAGAAGTAGAGGTCTGCATCCGTTCGTTGCCCTCACAAGACTGACTCGTCGCTCAGCCACTTCCCTTACCACGACTCTATCCACGTGACGCCCCACTCTAGCGAGCGCATCATGGCGTTTACACTCATCTTAGTACTACAATAATCAATTGAGAGACTTTATCGCTCAACTTTTATAATCTACGACCTATAAATGTATAGGTATTATAGTAGGAATGTACTTTATAAAATCGAATTCCTGCTATGGTAGTTATTTGTAACCGCAGTACCGAAGTAAAATAGGAGTAGAAAAGTTATTAGGTTATATAAAAATAATATCACCACGTTCATAAATAAAAATATATTACTGTTTATTTATACCACAATAAAAATAACACACGACCTGAGACCTTATCGTAGAAGTATTATTTGGATAGAAGAAAATTGCTCTAAACTGAATGATTTATTTATGACCTAGAAATTGCTTTTCCACTTTGCTTTACAAACCTCTCTAGTTCTTTAATTGTTGGATTTGTTTTTGTGTATGTTCACCTCAGGTATTTCCTAAATGATTTCTGATCGAGAAGTGAGATGAAAGATGTTACGTTACGTTATGTTGTTGTCCTCTCGCTTTCCTGCTATCTGAGGGAGTGATTTGGTGAAAAGCAACGGAAGTGTGTAACAGGAAGCCGGGGAAGCGCGCGTTATTTGATTTGACCAATGAGCGCGCGCGGTGCTGGAGTTGACCGCCAGATGGTACCAACTACTGCAAGCCTCGCCTGTCAGTGTCTAAATTCAACGCGGTTTAAATGTTCTGATCAAGTTTAGTTTCATTGGTGAAATTCGCCATTATACAGGGTGTTAGGGTAAACACCGTTATCCTTGAAACCAGTGGTTTCGTTTCATTTATAGAACGTAAAATCAATGGAAAATTACAACTTTTTTTTAAAGAAAATCTACAGTTTACCACAAGAATACTTATTTCA
Organism: Lithophane ornitopus; assembly: GCA_948473465.1. Lineage (NCBI taxonomy): Eukaryota > Metazoa > Arthropoda > Insecta > Lepidoptera > Noctuidae > Lithophane > Lithophane ornitopus. Next base: position 4,359,959 of record OX419622.1, read on the forward strand.
CACTTTCACCCTATGCGCTATGGCAACGAACTTGCGTCTCAACACGGGCGGGGGACGCGGAACGTGATCTGACCGGCCGCGAGCGCGACCGCTCCGTCAGTCAGCTGTTTCGGTAGCGAGCACGGTGTCGGATAGAAACTTTAAAATCTTTTAATGAAAATAACGTTTTTTTTTTGTTTTTACTCGTTCATTTAATTTTATATTTAAGTCAACTACCCATGGTTTGAGTGACAACGGTGTTTACCCTTACCTGTACACGATGTGTCAATCAACATATAACTCGCTTCCATGATACGTAAGGCAAAAAAATAATTTATTTGAATAATAATCCCCAACACACAAAGATATCAATATCGATACTTTGCCATCATCGATCATTTTACTTTAGGTAAAGATTCGTTGATTTGTGTGCGCAACACAATGATGGATTGTGATTGGATAACTCAATCCAGGAGGTTTCTTGTTGCCTTGTATAATGTATAAGAGTGTATGAGAGTGGAAGGCACGATAAGCGATTGATATATGAGTGTAGGTGCCTATGTTCCTCTTTCAGGATTCTGTACTGAAATTCAAAATAATGTGGGTTGTGGCTGAGGGTGATGACCAGGAATGCGCGTTCGCTGCATGCTGGTGGTCAGGATACCCGTTGAAGCCTTGGGTGTTGGCTGGTTGTGTGACTCGCCTCACGAATGCTTGCGGGAGTGATGATGATGACGTCACGCTGGAGTAGTTGCACGAAGGAAGTCACCAATTTAGGGTTATGAGGAACAGGGTGTAAAGTTCACTCATCCACCATAGAAAAGGGAGGATTCTCCAACCAGACGGGTGTTGTGTCTGGCGGACAACTGCCCAACGGTTGATGTTGGGTTCTTGTATATATGTCCATTGCACGGTAAACTTTGATTGTGCGATGCAGGATTTATGTGACGTCAGGATTTTTGTGTGACGTCAAGTCTTTGATGCGTAGTTCGCATGTGGCGATGTAGATACCACCACATAGGAACACGTGAAAATGTGTAGGATTAAAAGATTAAACACCTATTTGACGTTTAGTTATAATTTATTTAGGGATACACGCGAACATCAAACACTTACCTAGATACTTTGGTACATACCTACTCTTATCGCGCTTGTACGTACCCCAAAAATATAGGCAAGATGTAGGTAACATGTCATGTAAATATTTATTTACTATTACCACTGACATTTGTTTTTACAGATGGGAACCCAATACAACAATGTCGTCACAATTTCCACACTATAGAAATAATATTATACCGGTTTCGGATACGGTTACGGATATGAAATTATTTCGGATTATCAGTTAGATTCGGTTACGGTTATATAGTTTTTAAGTAATCGTAAAGGCTCGTAAAGTAAAGGCTCTTACATACTGGCGCGATTTGTCGCAAGACGCGACGCCGCCGCATTGTTCACCGTGAAGTTTTCTCAGAAATTGTTTTGTTAAAGTCGCGTCGCGCTGTCTGTCGCCTGTTTGTGGGAGCCTTTAAACGGATCGGCCGCCCGGCCGGACAGAAAAACATATCATAACGTGTCTCATTTAGACTCCGCCATTATCCGAAATTATACGAAACTTTTATATTGGACCGGTTACGGTTATGGATCGAATTTTTATTTCGGATATCCGATAGTTTCGGTTACGGTTGCGGAGGTACTTAACATCCCTGAACGTAAACAACAAATGATTACCTATGCCATTGTGTGGAATATTGTTATCAAGCACCTCTTAGCCAATCGGAGCGTACTGTCTGGAGCACCGCTTCAAACGTTATGCAATAACAAACTTTATGACTGGTAGTGTACTAAACTGTAATTTGTGGTACGTTATCGAAGTTTTCCACATTGAAAATAACATCATCATCTGCTTAGTCTGTGCTGAATAAATGTATTTTCTTTCTTTCTTTCTTTCTTTCCCAACTATGTTGGGGTCGGCTTCCAGTCTAACCGGATGCAGCGGAATACCAGTATTTTACATGGCGCGACTGCCTATCTGACCTCCACAACCCAGTAACTGGGTACATTGAAAATAACAATGTTCATCTTATTAGTGGTCTCTTAGGCGATGTATGTACGAATCTAATCTATTCTGTAAAATGTATTAGATTCGAAGCTCACTCAAAATTCAAAAGCAAAATCGTATTGCACCTCTCTTTTGAAATTATGTTTAAAAGTAGTAGTATTGCTAGGTAGACTCAAAACGCATTATATTTCAATTTTTAAAAAAACGTGTGCTTTTGAGGGCCCCCTTCAGGAACGTAGTTTCTTCTTACATTTATGATTTAAAACAAAAACAAAATTTTCGCAGCTGTTATCTTGGATTTACATTTTGATATTACTATCGGCTTTAACGCCCTCGAAAACCATGAAAAACGACACCCATGACGAAAAATCAAAGATTGATTTTCATTTTGACTAAAATCACACTTTCTCTCTCTCTCTCATTGTCTTTCTGTAATACAGGGTGTCGCGAAAAAAAAATCAGCTGTTCCATACATTTGTGTTCACTTAAATCGACAAAATGTATGGAACACCTGATTTTTTTTTTGTGATTTCAAAGTTGGACCCTTAGAAAAAGTATATTATAGATGACACCAAACCACTAGTTTTAAGGATAACGGTGTCTACCCTAACAGCCTGTATATAATAGAAAGAGACCGAGAAAGACGCATGGAGGGGGCATAACGCTTTTTCCTTACGTGCCTGTTCCTACGAGTTTACTCCCACCGCTGCTGATTTTACCCCAAGCCCGTTAAAGAACTTCGTTCCAAAAACTAGATAACCTAATATTTCTGCATAGTTCAGAAAGGCATCCTTTACTATTTCATACAGATCATAAGTCAAAATGGGAAGACTACGGCCTAAAAAGGAATAGGAAAGTACTTTGTATGTCGCTAGTGAAGCCAACAGTTTTCATTTTCCATTTAAACCTTCTCAGTAAAGAAAAGTTTCATCATACCAAATCGTCTCTCAAAACTGCCAACCTATTTCAAACTTTAGCAGGACAGAATAAAGTTCAAATTGGAAAGTCTTTCAGCATAACCGGATGCGTTTCCTCACGTCGCGTCCTAGGACATTCGGAAGGAATTTCGTTAACTTAGGTGTCACAGTAACATGGTTGCATAAATAATATGAAATAGGACCAGTATAAGTAGACCTATCCCGTTGGACCAGATTTGAATGCATAATAATATAGTTTTATAAAATGGAACCTTATTACAGTCACTTAAAGTTGTTTTTGACAGTTTCAGAGATTCTAAAGCTCTTTTTTCCAGCTCTACAAAATTGAACCTAGTCTTTATCAAATTAAGGTTGTTTTTATGTTGTTGTTTCTAGAAGCCGATAACGAATGCAATAGGAATTTCCCTACGGCATGCAAGTCAGTCGTGCAAGCTATTACTGCAGTAATACAACAGATCATCCACGACCGAGGGAAACCAGATTGTATGCGAATGCGATTTGAATCAATTGCACTGAACATGATTCAGTTTATACTTATGGTTGTGTACTAATGCCAATAATTTAGCTGTTTGAATCTATTTTATGGATATCGGGAAATTTCGTGGAGAAAATATTTGCTAAGTACTTAAAAAGTTTTAAGTGTAGTTGACTACCTGTCTGTTGAATACCTACACCTAAACCCCATTTGAAATAAGATTAGACATTGAAACAAACCCTTTTACAGTCCGTTCAACCGATTTTGACTTTTATACCGTAGGCATAAGGATAGCATTAAAAGCAAAAAAAAGTTACACAATACCAACTATCTACTGCGGCTGCCATTTGTCATGCCACCAACGCAATAGAATTCAAAATCGGTTGAACGGAATGTAAAAAAGGATTATCTATACGTCTAATCTTATTTCAAATGGAGTATAGGTATCGTTAATTTGGACGCTGATCCTACGTAGACTCATGTAAGTACAGAAACTTACCTTACTTAACCATAACCGTTGTTATATTTTGGTTGGTTTATTGGCGTGTGCTAGCTGACATATGGCTAATAATTAGATTTATGTTTTGTGTTGCGTAATGTTAATGATTTTGCATACTATTGTATAGAATCATCTACCGGGGAGTTTGTTGCGCTACATCTTCCCAGCTAAAGCACTAGGAAGTGGTGAAGGGTGGGCGTTTTGGGGGACTGTCTTATGTCATTTTGACGTTCGAAAAGTGCTGATTCTCAGCCTAGTTTGAATAAATGACTTTTGATTTGATTTGATTTGGTTTTGTAGACATCATCCATTGCTTTCCATCAGGCGACATCGGAGCAGGCTAATTCTATACTAATATCTAAAGCATTGAAGTGTAGGTATTCAATGCTTTACCTTATTCTGTCATATCATGTCATACCTAAACCTAAACACGTAAAAAAAAAAAAACGCATTCCTACATAATAAACAGTATGTTAACTAACGAAGGTCGTTCCCGTTAACCCGCAATAGTATCTACGCTACAGCGTCCAAAGATGCAAAAAAAAAAAAAAAACATTTTTTTTTAATCAAAATTATTCACATCACAATGCATCAATGTCAAAGTCAAAGTCAAATCATTTATTTCAAATAGGCACATTAAAGGCACTTTTGAACGTCAAAACCTAAGAAATAGAACTGATTCTAGTTGCCCCTTCCAAAAGGTAGTTTTCGTATGGAGAAGAATGGGCAAGAAACTCCAACGTTACTCTTTTAAAAAATGTTTTACAATATTTTGTATACAACAATTATAATTACACGTGAATACGATGCACCTAGAATACGATTACTGTATAACACAATTTGTAAAAAGAATTAAAAACGGAGCAATGACAAATAAATTAATTAATAAAATTATGTGATAGATACATGGTGCTCACATTTTTACAAATAATACTAATAAGAATGGACGCTATTCTATTGCTGGTTAACGGGACCGCCCTTCGTTTGTTAAGAAAAGTATATGTGATTTACTAAACTCATAATGTCAAATTAATACTACAGCTAATACGGGACCAAAAAGTGCTACTAAACTATATACAGTTTCCACATCACTGACGTAGGGCGAATTTCACCATCGAAACTAAACGCGATTAGCATCTGCACCGTGTGTAACAGCTGTCAGTGTCAATATTTCCCTATCAATTATGACACTGACAGCTCTTGAACGCGGTTTAGATGAGTTGATCGCGTTCAGTTTCGTGGGTGAAATTGTCATCGACACAAATAACTTTCGGGGATCGAATTTGGGGTCGACACCTTTTAAACCGTCAGTTTCATTCAAAATATTCTCACATTTAAGTTGTCCATAAAATATTTGAATAAAAACTTTTTACAAAAAAAAAACCTACTTCCAAAAAACACACTCAAAACTGAAAAATAACTTTAATTTCGGAAGTCGGTGTCTTTGCTTTTCAATTTTCGTTTTTTGCGACCGACTTCCAAAATTAAAGTTATTTTTCAGTTTTGAGTGTTCTTTTTGGAAATCGGTTTTTTTTTTGTAAGATTTTTTTATTTTTCACTTTTTAGTTGTGGTACCTACCCCACACAAATTCGAATACCACTAGCTGATGTAAATAACAGTGAAGGAGTAAATGAAGACATCGTCTAGATAAACTAATTGGGAAAAATAAGTAATATTGAAGCTAACTCAAAAAAAACGCAAGAAAAGTTAATAAAATTTATATGGGACCACCTCGAAAGCATGACCTACCATACAAAAAAAGAATCATCAAAATCGATTCATAATTGGCGGTGTAATCGCGTAACAAATATACAAAAAAAAAAAAAAACATACAGACGAATTGAGAACCTCCTCCTTTTTGAAGAAGTCGGTTAAAAACTAGATGAGGTCGGCGTTTCCTATCTGACTACTCTGAGAAGAATGGCAAGTTAAAGTTCAGACATAATCTTGGTCAGATCATGTGACCATTCCATGACTTTATCTACGTAAAAGAATTAACGAGTTTATATGGACTTAAGTTATAACATGAAAGTCTTCTTTCGTAAATAAGTTACAGTAAACTTATCTAAATCATATCATAACTTCAGACCTTAACTTTTGCGCTAAGCTGAGCTAAGCCGTTAATCCTAGGATTTGCCGGTAACTCCTCGAATGTTCCGACTTTTACTTTAACTTATGGGTTACAACTTTGCCGCAGACATATTTATTCATTCTCTAAAGACACTGCCCACGGATTCGCCCGCGTGGACCCAATTTTTTTTTTCTAAAATAAATATAGTCTAATCTCCTTTTATCATATCTGCCAGTGAAAGTCCAGTCGATCAATCAATCGGTCAGGTTGGTTTCGGAGATCAGGTTGCCGGAACAAACAGACAGATAGACAATTTTTTTTTAAATTGTTTTTTTTGTTGGAACTCAATAAAGGCTGTTATTTTGACATTACTCAGACACTTCAATTTTATTTATTTTTATAGATCTGAGGGGAAATTCCCTCATAAGAAAACATAACATAACATCTCGCCTGTAATCCCCGCAGAGTAAGGCAGAGGTGTACCTAAAGTAAACCCACATTTCGCCAGTTATTTTTAAGTACCATATAAATCCCCATCAACCGAGCAAAAATCAAGACCTCCGGATTGGGTTAGAAATTACAGAAAAAATAATTCAGCGGAAAAAATCCAGGAGAAATGGTGAGACTCTTAACAAAACTGTTTCTTTTTTCTTTTCCTTGATTTTATTAATAATAGCAAAAACGTTGAACAAAGAATCAAATTAATTGTTTTGACCATTAAGTATTTGTTTGTTCCGATTTCCTTGAGGAAGTAAGCGAAATCAGAAACGTAACCTTGAATAGTCGGGTAAAAAGGCAATAAAAAGGTACAGGAAAATACCCCAAGGGCCTTACTTAAAGGTTCTATCTAAAAAACAATTTTCAAATTCGGTACACAATTGAGGAACATAACGATGGACATAAAAAAAAATGCACTACGAAGGGTGGGTCATGTAAGTGCATTGAATGACTATTATCATGAAATCATGATATTTAGCACTTATATGAACTTAAGGAGTTGTATTGCTGATTCTAATGATTATAATTCTGTAAAACCATATTTGTTACGGCCGCAAATCATATTTAGATCAACATACAACCTCATACTGACCTGCAAATTGAAAAAAAGTAAAAAAATTGGAATTTCGCGGGTTACTTTAGCGCATCCCCCTTAACTTTACTCACTTTGCGAAGTTCTCACGGTTAGGTAGCTCTTCGTACTACAGGCTGTACTCAAAAAACACATGCTCTCTCAGCTTTTGTAGCTATCATCGTTTCTATTGTAATTATGTCAGTTTGTTGTACAGTCACGAGCAAAAATATGTATACACTCAACAAAATTAAATAACGGTTTTCTCGTGGAATAACGATTGCAACTTTGAGATGATACCTATTTCGTAATAATATGGGTCCCAAAATACTATGTTCCATATAACATAAAATTACAATCAATACAGTAGGAGAAAATCACTTTTAAAAGTTGCTAAGTGTATACATATTGGTGCTCGTGACTGTACCTACCTATAATATTTAGTTCCAAATAAAAAGCTTTTACTTTTTACCTTTAACAAAATTACCTGTAAGTCTGTTACACTAATATAAATAGAAACCTAGTAAAATAAGACCAAGGAAATAGTAACAAAAAACTGAATTCTACATGCCTAAAGAAAAATTTCTTCGTAAGTAAACATTACAAAAAAAGGCTTCAAACGAATTCGGGATTAGGACAAAGTCGATCTCGGCTTACAAAAGAAAATTTTATTTTCATAAGAGAGCTACAAAGGGATATAAGATAATGTTGGAAAAAGTAGCAATATGGGATCCGCGCCCCCAGCTATGTGATCATCTTAGAGTATCGACGGATGTATGACAAGGATTCAATTTGTATGTTTCTTTACTTACTTTAATATTATAAAACTAGGTTTTACCCGCGGCTTCACCTTCGTGGATGTCGGAAAACAACCCACAGAAAAGTGCTACCGGGATTAGAAACACCCTATGTGTTAATCCAGGTTATAAACTACTAGCTGCGCCTCGCGGTTTCACCCGCATAAATCTCGATCCCGTAGGAATATCGAGATAAAAAGTATCCTATGTCCTATTCCAATTCATGGTCTACCCCTGTGCCAAATTTCATCCAAATCCGTTCAGCCGTTTTAGCGTGAAAGCGTAACAAACAAATAAAACTCACTTTCGCATTTATAATATTACTAGCTGCGCCCCGCGGTTTCATCCGCGTAAGTCCCGATTCCGCGGAAATATCGGGATAAAAAGTATCCTATGTCCTATTCCAGGTCATAGTCTACCCCTGTGTCAAATTTCATCCAAATCCGTTTAGCTGTTTTAGCGTGAAAGCGTAACAGAAAAACAAACTCACTTTTTTTTAAATAATCATTTATAGTAAGGATATGAGTGCCCGCAAGACTCTGATTTTATTAGTAAGACGTTTATAGGAGACTTCACGCTATGCAGAATGTTGTGAGCGAGGCGATGGAATTTGAGAGAAATCTCTTGCAAACTAGCATTGAGTTTGGGGATAAAAGAACCCAATCTAGCTACTAGAGTAACGTACCCAGATATTGTTTCAGCAGCACAGCTAACAGGCGAAAGCTTAAAAAACCGGCCAAGTGCGAGTCGGACTCGCGCACCAAGGGTTCCGTACCATTATCTATAAAAACGGCAAAAAATATCATGTCTGTTGTATGGGAGCCTCCCTTATATATTTGTTTAATTTTTATTTAATTATTTATTTTTAAAGTGCATATATATAACTAAATATTCTGTGAATATTTCTAGCGTCTACCTGTTGCCGTTACCAATGTCGAGCAAAAACGAGCAAAAAACATCACGTTTGTTGTATGGGAGCCCCCTTAAATATTTATTTTATTCTGTTTTTTAGTATTTGTTGTTATAGCGGCAACAGAAATACATCATCTGTGAAAATTTCAACTGTCTAACTATCACGGTTCATGAGATACAGCCTGGTGACAGACGGACAGATAGACAGACAGCGGAGCCTTAGTAATAGGGTCCCGTTTTAAGGCTCGTTCAAACAGGCGCGATATCGCAGGCGCAACAGGCAGCGGTACCTTTGCCGACAAAGGTACCGCTGCCTGTCGCACCTGCGATATCGCGCCTGTTTGTAAGAGCCTTTACCCTTTGGTTACGGAACCCTAAAAACCAACATAGCTTTGGCCATAGGACTATCGGTGCAGTATAGGTTGGGAGTTAAGCTTACATTTTTACCAGCAATTAAAATGGGGTTCCGACCCCAACATCGCTTAGAAAGGCTATGCTGAGTACCACAGTCGATTAAACAAGTTCCATCTAATGCATCTACATAAATTTTCTTTACGATGACGTATCAGGCGCTATTCTATCCACTTTCAATGGAGCAGATAGGATTGCGCCAAGGGATTCCCTAATAATATTTGCAGTACACTCCCAAGGCAAATGCTCCGCAATTTTTGTTTTTAAAAGTCTATGTACTATGTAGAACTACGTGAATGTATTCGCTGCAGTTGGTGTAGGGTAACCCTGTATTACTTATAAAAAAAACAAAACTAGTTGAATTTCTCATGTATCTCACATCTCCTAAAAAGTTAATTTAACTGTGTAAAATTGAGCGAGTTCAGAAAGAAAGAATTCTTTCTTTCTTTCTGTAGTAGATACTTCACAGTATCGAATGGGTGAATCATAAGAACATCTTTTTTTTTTAAAAAAAAAAAACGTTGCCCCTAACTAGGAATTTCTTCCTGTATCGTGGGTGCGTTTACAAACATAGAAACTCACATACACTAACACCCAGACCCGGAACAACTACTTGCAGATCATACAAATATTTGTTCCGTGCGGGGATCGAACCCGCGACACGTTGCGCAGCCATCCATCGCTCAGCCACTGCGCCAACCGTGTCGTCTTTCAGTCATCATTTGTAAGAACGGTTTCTTAACAAACCCATAGACTACTATACTTCTTCATCGAGTAAATCATATTCTAAAACTAAAAGGTAGGTACTTACCTAAGTGCAATACCATCAGCTCGATCCTCGCTAGCGATACTACTCCTAGGTGAGCTTCCGAGGCGGCTGCTCGCAGATTTCCGCCGCAGTTCGTGTGGGTCCGGCTCATCCTTACTGGTGAACGAGATACGTGGCGCGTGCGCTCGAAACCCGCCAACTTTGTGACCCGACACGCCGCGACATAGCATTTGACTTTGAGTTATGTCTGTAACAAAGAAAATTTAAATTAATTAAGGATGCACTATACGGCGTGTTAGGAACTGGGTCCTTGGACAACCATCACTGAAGATTTAAACTTTTCAATTGGTCACACCAAACCCCAAACACCCACCTGGGGGCCTAAACCGGCCACATTAGCAATTCCTCTAAAAGCAGTTCATTTCCTGAATCCCAGCTGTCATTAGCAATTCCTCTAATTTGACATAAAAGCAATTCGTATTTTGTGGACTATTTTACGAATCTCCATAGAAAACTGTCAAACATATGAATTATTTCGTAATATGAATTACACGTAGATCATATTATGAATTGTCAGTTGGTGAAATTATACGATGATTTTCATATTATGATTCTGCTAAAGTGACCGTTTTAAGCCCCCTGCTCGGATCCTCCCTTTTCTATGGAGGATGAGTGAACTTTACACCGTGTTCCTCATGGCTCTATAAATTTCTAATCTGTGTGTTTGGAAAGTTCCTCTACTCGACAACGTAAATAACACAATGAATAATGTTGAGTTGTCAAACTGAAGATATGTTTTAATGGCGTAGGTGTTAATTCGCATGATGAAAAATTCGCCAACTGCCAGTTTATAACCCCTCTTACATAATTTACACTTCAAAGAAAAATTATAAGTTCGTCTATCAAAATGAATCAGTCGCTCCATGTAAAATACTGGTATTCAGCTGCGTCCGGTTAGCCTGGAAGCCGACCCCAACATAGTTGGGAAAAGGCTAGGCAGATTGATTGATTTTGTCTATCAAAATGAATGGCCTAAGGCATATGAGTGTATTACGCAATTGGCTTGGCTTGATATTGTCCAGAAAGTACCGAACAAACCATAGATTCTGAATATTATTTTAATTGTATCCTTTAGTTTATTTCTCTAATTGGGGTATAAATCTAAAACTATTACTGATATTAATTAAAACTAACTATACAAATTCTGAATATTCAGGTGCTACAACATCATCAGTCTCAGTCCAAGGTAGAATAGAATAAAATAGAATAGAATAGAATAGCATATATTAGCAAATATGGGTTATACATAAGTAGGTAGTAGTAGGTTTTCATCAGAGTTCTGCCATATTTCACCATTCGGCATGCAAAATTTAAACTCTTGTTGGAACATTAAATTAGTTATGTCAATCTCATTAAATAAAATTATTAAAATTCAAATATTCATTAAAAATTTAAATTGTCAGTAACAGTAGGTATATACAACCTAGGTAGGTGTCGATCCTTCATTAATCTAGTATCTATCTATAATCTATTAAATCACTACCGGCTTAGCCGAATATCTTCTTACCCTAGGAAGTGTTAGGTGTTATAACCTCTGATTAGCAATTAATATTCACCTGGAGGCTTGTGGCTCAGTGACAGTAATAGTGCCATTAGTAGTTATTGTGAGATCATTAATTCAGAACAGTCTTCCTGAAATTGTCAGGTAGATTACTCGGCACATGTGTAAAGGTGTGTCCAAACATAAAGCGGCAATCGTGCGCGGCTACCGCATGCCGCACTACTATACTAAATCGAATGGCGTATTGCCGCGCTGTGATTGGAATACTGCCGCGCGCGAACGCTTCTGTTTACCTGCCGCGAACGAATTTTTTTACATACCTAACTAGAACGCGACAGAAATTGTCTTTTTCCGCTCAATGTACACACCTTTAGAATTTTAGAGGTTTAGATGAGTTGGAATAAGGTGTTAAGTGCATAGAACGCATTATTGTATGAGACTTCGGAGCAACAAAAGTGATTGTGATGTTTTTGCTTCAGTGGCTTGTTTTAGGAAAAAAAGCCGTCGAAGGCGCTGAAGTTATTAAAGAAAGGAACATGCAGAGAAAGTCATTAGAATATATAACATATACCTACACAACAACCTTTTTCCCCCAAGGGTTAGCCAGAGGTACATCTAATAGTACACCCTCATTACCGACCAACATCAGACATTTTAAACTTGTTTTACTGTCTTTGAAGAGTAATAATGAAACAGTGCGGAAGTTTTTTTTCTTCAGGCGTGACTTTGTGGAAATCCATTATAAAACACAATAGACGTAGATATATTTAGTAACCTATTCCGCTTTACTACCTATTCCGTTTCCGTTATTTCCGTTAATAACCTATTCCGCTCGGTGTGGCAACACGTCATGTTTTGGTTTGCGACTGGTCAATCGGCATCCTGAGGATGCTAATCGTTGAGAGGTGAAACACATGTCGATTTCTTACAGGGTTTTTTTATGACTCTTGAAGAATAGTTAAGCGGAATAGGTTATTAAATAGATCTACGTCTATTGTATTTTTTCTTAAAAGAGTACCTAAGTTCTACAAGAGCCGAAATTCCATTTGTTTATTTACTTATTCATATAACCCTCGAAAGTAGCTCAGTACCATCATCCGGAGTATTGCTCCGGATGAGGGTAAATAAAATCATACAAAACCGCTTATGCAGTGAGCATATTGGGTCCCATTATCCCGAACATTTTGGCATAGGATAAGACAAATATTTGAGACGGCCAAAAAGCGAGGGAGGAATTTTTTTATTGCCTCCACCAAATAGATATTGGGATAGTTGTTGGATTCGGTTGGTTTTCTTCGGAAAAAGGATTTTCTCTGAAGTTTCAGGGGCAGAATGAGAACCTTTTATTTTCAAGAACAAATGGTCCGCAAGATCAAGCCGATGATGATAATGTAGGCTTAGATTATAGTTCATGTTTGTCGTTGTATCTGATCTACCAATTTAATACGGGGAACCTGGTTTATACGATGGCAGTGACTCGGAATTTCGGACCCAGTCAGTGGGTTCATGTAGACGAGATCGGCAGCAATTTAGTAAGTCAAGCGAGGGAAGCTATGGGCCCGAAATTAGACGTGTAGGTTAGTCAACTGGACTGACTTGAGGGCACGAAGTCACCTGCCAGGGTTGTGGGAAAGTCCTAAAGGGATACAGGGACCTTGGCAACAGGCAACTGAAGAAACACGGGTGGGTTTTAGTCAGTAAAAGTCTGACAAGCACCCGCTCCGCCCGGGGGAAGTCATTTGATGATTTACCAAACTCAAAATAAAAGTTAAATTAAAAATTTAAAAAACCCCCGACAAAAACAAAGCATTTAAAAAGTAAACAAATAATATGTATTGGCCCTTTAAGTTTAATATAAAAGTTGTAGGTAATATTTTGATCCAAGCGCCGTCGCGTCGGGGGACGGCTCATGAAAATAGGAAATTAACAGCAGCTATCCTTTCTACAATAGCATATATTCATTATTCCTAGTGTATGTTGGCGTTTTCATTAGCCGTCCCCCGACGCGACGACGCTTGGATCAAAATATTACCTACAACTTTTATATTAAACTTAAAGGGCCAATACATATTATTTGTTTACTTTTTAAATGCTTTGTTTTTGTCGGGGGTTTTTTAAATTTTTAATTTAACTTTTATTTCCAGCATTTTAAATTTCATATTATATTACTAGTAGAAACGCTATGATCAACCCGCGGCTCGCCGATATCTGCGTAGCTGTACGTACTTTTGCCACAGTGAAGCTAGTTTCTAATTTAGTCTCATTACTCTTTCCTACTCCATCATCAGACCCTGATCACCATCCATCTGTAACTATTTTTTGAGACCTTTCCTATGAGCCCAAACACGATACCTCTGCTGTAAGTTGGTGAGGGAGTTGGGTATCCTGCATCCAGGTGATGCTGCAGCATCAGTTCAAGGTTACTATATTCTTCTAATATCATTGAAGTAACAGAATTCTAAATTTCCAATCGATTAGACCTGTGAAAGATGCTCACATCCATTCATCAACTAGAAAAGAGCTGATAGTCTTCAAATGGCTGAACCGATTTTCGTGAATAATAGCTAAGAACACTCTCGATCAAGTCACCTTTCAAACAAAACAAAAAAAAACAAAATCGGTTCAGCGGTTTGGCAGCTACGATGGAACAGACAGACACACAGATACACAGATACACAGATACACAGATACACAGATACACAGATACACAGACACACAGATACACAGATACACACGTTAAACTTATAACACCCCTCTTTTTCAGTCGGGGGTTAAAAAAAGGGCACGAAGTCAGCACTGGACTCGGTTGTAACTAGTGTCTACACGAGCCCAGTTGTAAGTCAGCGCTGGACTGACTGATTTACCAAACTCAAAAAAAAGGGCACGAAGTCAGCACTGGACTCGGTTGTAACTAGTGTCTACACGAGCCCAGTTGTAAGTCAGCGCTGGACTGACTTAACTGTAGTCATATTACTGGGCTCGTGTAAACCTGCTTTTTGTAACTAGAGCTGATTGGGGTTAGCCTCGATTTTACCCGTAAGTAATTGAGTTTGGGTCAGATTAGAGAAAAGAAGTTAAATTCTCGTGTTATATCACATGCTGCCGTCACGTGTAATGTCTTATTTCTCTCTCTGTTCAACGTAGTACGTTGAAGGAACATATTCTAATTATATAAACATATTCTAATATATTCTAATTTTTTAAATGTAATTTATAAGTGTAGATGTAGATGAAATAAAATATCAAGCGGTCTGTGAGTTATCACCACTCTTACGGACCGCGTGGCGATACTTTAGAAAGATTGATGCTGTGTGAATTTCATAAAGGTTGTCTTTTTCATGTATTAGGTAATAGATATGTTATTTCATCTATACACGTATAAATTACGTTAAAAAAAATAGAATATATAGTAGCCCACCGGTATGGGGAACAGGGTCCAAGCTAGCTAATAATTATTATATGTTTTCATTGACTACACTGCGATACTGAGCAGAAGGCGAGGTGATACGTAAAGTTCACTTTCAAAATCCACAATAGTTGTTCTTTTACATTTACAATATAACCATCACCATCTTTCCTATACTAGCTGCACCCCGCGGTTTCACCTGCGTAAGTCTCGATCCCGTGGGAATATCGTGATAAAACGTATCTGTTAATCCAGGTTATAAACTATCTGTTTGCTAAATTTCATCCAAATCCATTCAGCCGTTTTTGCGTGATTGAGTAACAAACACAAAAATACACAAACTTTCACATTTATAATACTAATATTATAAATGTGTAAGTTCGTGTATTTGTATGGGAAATTTTTAAAGAAGTTGCATTTTTCATATTACATTTTCTTAATTTATATAACCATGAACACTATTGTTTTAAAACTTTTATGGACTAATGTTTAAAAACTAAGATAACATATGCCACTGAGATTAAGCGACAAAAATAAGTTATGGCTAAGTTAAAAAAAAATAGTGGTAATTTCTGCTAATAAAATGAGGAGTCATTTTTAAGATATTTTTTATGTTTAGAAAACTATAAGTACCTAATAAGATTTTTTTTTACTATTGGTAGTTGTCTATGATGGTCATTATTCGATATAATACCAAGCAATTGATGAATATTTTAAATCATAGAAGTGACGAGGTTCTCTATGTGTGAGAAAAAAACGCCAATTACATAGGTGGGGACTCAATATTAATAGAATAGTATAGTAGGATTTACACAATGCCATACTACAATCGTGCCCTAGGGTTTACAACTTTTTATAAATAAATATCTAAATAACAATTGAAGGCCCTACCCTACCTGAAACTTAGCATGATCCTCCGTTATGCCGAAAATACTGCAGCATTCATTTTGAAATAAATATTTCTGCCTAGGCGGTTTGGTATAAACACGATTACATAAAAAAAAATCGATGGAAAAAAAAAATACAAAGTTACCTCTAAACCGAATTATAAACCGCTGGTATTCAAAAACTACTTCAAATTAGGTCATGAAACTTTGCATAATAACTGAAATAATTATAAAGCAGGTCTTATGTTTTTTTTTTATAATTACCGTTATTTTCACCGTAAAAAGCATTACCTAAGCTATCGAGAGCCGCCAGCACCAGCCCGTCTCGCTCTCACTCAGGACACGAGTGGTGCGAGCGAGATAAAATCTGAGGTAGGGTACGGCCTTAAGAATAAGTAAGTTTCTTTGTTGCTTTAACAATTAATTCAGGATTAAGCAGAAATAAATAGAAATTATTGTTGCAGACATTTTCTCTTAAGAAATTACTATCAAGAGACACTTACTTAATAAACTTACTTGGAGTAAATGCAATGGTCTTCTTGGTTTTATCTTTATTTTATTTATTTCTACAAGAGAAAGAATTTGGGCAAATTCTTTGATCTCTGAACACTCATCTACATTTGCCACTAGACTTTTATTCAAGAGAATTCGAAGTGAGAAAATGCTACGAGCATTTATTTCATCGTCCGTTTTATAGATGAATTTTATTCTTATAGGCCAGGGGTTCCCAATCTTTTTGTCTGCGTTTCAAGTTTAGTATTTTGTGACGGCGCCCTACCCTAGGGTAGGGCGCCGTCACAAAATACTAAACTAGCTAGCTACTTGCTACTAGCTACTTGAGAAAGATACAGTAGGTACTTTTCGGCGAGTGAGCGTCGGCGACGCGCGCGATTTTAATTATGTAGGTACCTATCGTTTTTGCAAATTTTACATCTCTTATGTGTCATTTTGGTCGAAAATTTGTTTTACAACGCTATGTTCTTTACCGATGCGAGCGCTCAAAAAAGGTACCCGTGAATATTTTTGGTTTCGGATAATGACAGAGAATTGACTCAAGGTGCCCCTCTACTTTCTACGGCGCACCAGTGGGCCTAAAACGGTCACATTAGCAATTCCTCTAAAAGCATTTCATTTCCTGAATTTCCAGATGTCATTAGCAATTCCTCTAATTTGACACAAAAGCAATTCATATTGTGTGGACCATTTTACGAATCTCCATATAAAACTGTCAAACAGATGAATTATTTCGTAATATGAATCGCACGCAGATCATATTATGAATTGTCAGTTTGTGACAGTTTACGATGATTCATAATATTTTCCTGTTATGATTTTGCCAAAGTGACTGTTTTAAGCCCCCAGGGCGCCGCGGCGCACACTTTGGGAACCCCTGTCATAGGCTATTCTTTCTTCTAGTTTTAGTAGCATTTGGAATGAATTGCACAAAAGGGACAGGGGTTATATGCTCAATAGTTACGATAATGATTCTTTTGAGAATTTTCTCGGATTTTTATTCTTGAATTGTGTCTTTCATATATCATTTTTTATAGTCACTGCTTACAATAGCAGATATTTTTTAATGTTAGGTTTTGAATAGACATAACCTTACGTGCGTAGAATGTATATAATAATTCCTACTTTACCACTATTAATAATTCCGGCGTCAATTAATAATAGTATTAAGATATATTCAACGCGTCTTCAGATTCTGATGAGCTCATTTATATCTCATTGTATATTCAATTGTTCCTCTTAATACCTCTCTTCCGTCGATCTGTGATGATCTGGCACCTTATAGATTCTGTATCATTCGAGGATCATTGGAATTTAATGATTTTTAGTTAGTTTACTCAAGTGTTGACTATATAGCTACAGCCAGGTTTCACCCGAATATGTCTCGATCCCATGGGAATATCGGGATAAAAGGCCTATGTCTTCCTCTAGTCCGGTCGTGGTATACCCAATACCCATGTGCCAATTTTTTGTATTAAAGTAATAATAAAACACAACTACGACTAAAAAGGTATAAACAAGACACCACAGACAGACAAATAAAAAATCCGGAGTCACACGTGTTATAAATCGAACAGATTACGTGTGACTCCGGATTTTTAATATGTTTGTCTGTGGTATCTTGTTTATACCTTTTTATTCGTAGTTGGGTTTTAGTTTTTATTACTTTTTTTTTTTTTCATTCTTTTGGGGTTATAATATATATATATTGTTGAAATGTGCTCATTAAGCCCTTTCATTTGATACCCAACATGGTACGATTAAACATTTTTTTTTTTTAAGTTCCTTACTTTATGTCCTCTAGAGGGCGCCATTTTAAATTTAATGTCACGTCACATAGCCTATAACCAGCGGACGATCTAGACGCTTCCAACGATACCGTTTGTCAAATTGTAATGAGTCGTTTAGAAGATATGAGGGAACAGATGAACATACATACATACATACATACCGGTCAAAATCATAACCCTCCTTTTTTCTTCGCCGTATTACATCCAAATCCATTCCACCGTTTTAGCGTAACAAACAAACAAACTAACTCACTTTCGCATTTATAATATTAGTTACGATTAGAACACGAGACTGAGTGATTTCCCCTGAACATAAAATGAATGAGAGCAGGTGGTGGCCCAATGGTAACGGCCACGACTTATGATTTGTAGGTCGTAGGTTCGAACCCTGACAGGCGCTTTACTTTGTGTAAATTATTTCATCGCCACTGCTCTCAAAACGGTGAAGGAAAACATCGTGAGGAAACCGGCATGTCCTAGAACCAAAAATTCGAAGACATGTGACATCTACCAACCCGCACTGGGCCCGCGTGGTAGATTACAGCCCACTCCCTCTCACAGAGAGGAGGCCTGTGTCCCAGCAGTGGGAACATTATAGGCTGATTATGTATAAAACGAATAGAAAGACGTTATTGGACAACTTCTTTATTTTTAACCGACTTCTTCAAAAAGGAGGAGGTTCTCAATTCGTCTGTATGTTATTTTTTTTTTTTATATGTTTGTTACGCGATTACTCCGCTAATTATGAATCGATTTTGAAAATTCTTTTTTTGTTTGGTAGGCCATGCTTCCGAGGTGGTCCTATATACATTTTATTAACTTTGCTTGCGTAGTTTTTGAGTTAGCTTCAATATTACGTATTTTACCCACATAGTTTATCTAGACGATGTATTCATTTACTCCTTCACTGTTATTTACATCAGCTAGTGGTGTTCGAATTTGTGTGGGGTGTAGATACCACAAAGAAAAAGTGAAAAAAAACCGAATTCGGTTTTTTTTTTTTGTAAAAAGTTTTTTATAGTTACTTAGCAGTTTAAGTTATATTCAAATTGATTGCTAGATTTTAAGGCGAATAAAGTATCACAGTTGGTGGTATTATAACATGACAGCTCGTTCCACGTTCACTTCACCTAACGTTTCACGTTGAGATGGTTACAGAATAGCACAACTGCTCTCCAGCTTCTTGCAGTGAGTTCATTATGAGATCTCTTGGGAAATAAGCGGCCCGCGGACGGAAGAATTTCACTTATATTGTAACAGTTATTGTTATTATTAATTTAGCTTTGACTTACCTATGTAGTATCAGGAACAATCCGTATGTTTCCCCCTGGCTAATTAAATGTTTACTCCGGTCAGATTCATTAGTTTATTTATTTTTTGCGACTTGAAAAAGCCCACCTGCCATCTAATCTCTTCACCACCCTTGGTTGACTGGTAGAGAATGCTTAAGACATTAAGTCTGCCTTTGTACCTTTTTTTGAGTGCGAAAAGTTAAAATACCTAAATAATTAAATATAAAAACGTTCCGGAATAAATTCTCTAAATGATGGTAAAATCCGCATCAAAATTGAAGAACAATGCGGTCACACAGACAGACACGAAAGCCGACTTCAATTTATTATAATAAGTCCTGTAGACCGTCCTTCCTGTAGATAGGTACATTATTTTCTAACTTTAAAAATTCCATAGTACAGCAATGGCCGTAACTTGAATAAAAAAAATAGAAGAATACAATGGAACTTTTTGCTTTGATAGACATAATTACTTAAGTATGTTCTAGAACATACGATGATTGGCTCCGAGGCGAATTACAATAAAAGATGGTGAGGTTTTCAAGATAAAATACAATACAAAAAATAAATAGTGGTTCCAGCTGCTATCCAATTCAGTATTTACAATTATTATAAAATTATTTGACATTCACCAAGAAGTAGGTACTTACCGAAGGAAAAATAAGGACACTTACGAGCCAATCATTTGAATTTCCAAATCAAGTTAAAGGAACCTTTTGCTAAAATAAATTCTAAAAGGAACCAAAAAAATAACCTGCCTAATAAGCTGCTTGACGAAAAAATACAAAAACGTTTTGCCTTTCGGAGTGGATTCTAAATATGTAACAATACATATCGGGCCCTTTTAACGAATTGAGTAGATTTTCAAGCGATATTGGCAACACAATGTGGTTTGTATTGTAATCAAAAATGTACCCTCGAGTCGGAAATTGCACAGTGGAAACATTTTGTCCAGATAGGAGTCTGGAATCGTAGCGTTTACGATTCTAGAGATATTTTTTTGTGGAACAAAATATTCGTTTGCCAGACGCTGACTGGGATCTATTTGAAAGGAATTATAAAGAGGAAAAAGAAACTGATAAATATATTATAAAACTTTGTTTAAGACTCTATCTTTTACAGAATCATCCATAAGTATAGTACCCATAGTAAACCACAAAAATAAAACAAACAAAATCACATAGACACATGGAGTGCGATCCAGTGCCTTAGAAAAAGACCGTCTAACCGGTCCGCTATTACTTTCAGGATGCTGTTGGAGCTTGCTCGAATACGGTGCAATATGGAGGCCGCTCTCTTTCTCATGATGGCATGAAAGCCATCAATCTGAGCCTCCATAAACATGCCACACGCACTACAGCAGCTCGGCAGCCCCAACAAAATTCTAAAAGCGTTATTTTATTGAACACGAAGGGCGTTGAGTTAATGACTCCCAAAATTGCATAGTATTCCATTACCTATTAAACATTTAGATTAAAGAAAGAAGGGAAAACCGTTATCAAAATGATCTAGTACGTAATATTTCAAAGAGAATTTCAATTCAATTCTCAAATCAACGAAGAAATGGAGAAACTTATCAATCTCCGCCAAAGTAAACATCGGCCAATCCTGCTATTAAACTGAACATAATCTAAAGCACTTGAAACTTGGGACAATGATAGACACGTTCCAAACCGTCCAATGTCATCCACGTCCCACGAATAACATCAAATATCATGTACTTCAAGATAATAAAGTTTGTTCCCCAAAACTACAGTCTCTTGGGACCCTAGCTTTATTGTATCGTCAATATTTTTTTCTGCCCTGATGGATTCGACTTTGCCCTTCTGACATTTTTGAAAGTTCACTGAGTTTGCGTTCGAAAAACATGATTACATTCAATTTTCTCTATAGAAATAAAATCCAAAGTTACCTCTAAACCAAATTATAAACCGCTAGTATTAAAAAAATACTTTAAATTAGATTATGAAACTTTGCATAATAACTGAACTAATAAAGCAGGTCTTATATTTTCTTTTATTACAATTATTTTCAGCGTAAAAATAAATTACCTATACTATTCGAGGCTTGAGAGCCGCCAGCACCCCACTCCGTCTCGCTCTCACTCATGCCGCGAGTAGTATGGTGCGAGTGAGACATAATTTGAGGTTGGATAGGCCCTTAAGATTATTTCTAGCATAAATTTAATGTGTGATGTGGCCGTGCTTTTTTAAATAAATAAATAGACTTAGGATGATGTTAATATAAAAAAAATTACAAAAAAAAATCAACCGACTTCTAAAAAAACACTAAAAACGTGAAAAATAACTTTAATTTCGGAAGACGGTGGCAAAAAACTAAAATTGAAAAGCAAAGACACCGACTTCCGAAATTAAAGTTATTTTAGTCGAAGAAGTAGGTTGATTTTTTTTTTGTAAAAAGTTTTTATTTTTCACTATTTAGTTGTGGTACCTACCCCACACAAATTCGAATACCACTACCTGATATGTAAATAACAGTGAAGGAGTCAAACAATATATCGTCAACATACAATAAGTGGGAAAAATACATAATTATTGAAGCTAAAAAAACTACGCAAGCAAAGTTAATAAAATTTATATGGGACCACCTCTGAAGCATGACCTACCAAACAAAAAAAGAATCATCAAAATCGATTCATAATTGGCGGAGTAATCGAGTAACAAACATACAAAAAAAAAAAAAAAACATACAGATGAATTGAGAACCTCCTCCTTTTTGAAGAAGTCGGTTAATAAGTCTAAAATCGCCAACATGCCTTCTTTGTATGAGAAGAGACCTTTGCCCACCAATGGGACAATATTAGACTAGTATTATTATAATGTCCTTAAAAGGGAGTTCGTGGGTAAGTAACAACAGCCGCACGGGTCGATTCATCTACGCTTGCCGGGGTTGGTACGTGGATGGGTGACCATCTTTACATATCGAGACTCCTCCGAGCCTCGGAGAGCACCTTAAGCCGTTGGTCCCGGCTGTCATTCGTGGATCTTTGACAGTCGTTACGGGTCGTCAGAAGCCCGAAAGTCTGACAACCAGTCTTACCAAGGGCTATCGTATTACCCAGTTACTGGGTTATGGAGGTCAGATAGGCAGTCGCTTCATGTAAAATACTGATCTTTAGCTGCATCCAGTTAGACTGGAAGCTGACCGCAATAAAGTTGGGAAAGGGCTAGGCAGATTGATTATTAATGTCCGACTCTATAGAGATTTCCGAATGACCAACGTGAGTGAATTTACAAACACGACTCTAGCCTACGCCTAGATTCCGACAAAAATCTCTTGATTTTCCTAAACAGGTACTTGAATAAGTACCTGTTTAATCGTACCATGTTGGGTATCAAATGAAAGGGCTTAATGAGCACATTTCAAAAATATATATATTATAACCCCAAAAGAATAAAAAAAAAAAAAGTAATACCCAACTACGACTAAAAAGGTATAAACAAGACACCGCAGACAGACAAATTAAAAATCCGGAGTCACACGAAATCTGTTCGATTTATGCCCTAACACTGACTCCGGATTTTTAATTTGTCTGTCTGCTGTGTCTTGTTTATACCTTTTTAGTCGTAGTTGGGTTCTAGTTTTTATTACTTTAATTAAATAAATAAATAGACTTAGGATGATGTTAATATAAGTCTAAAAGTATTTACCTATTCATTTACTGAACCGGCAGAACCACTAATTGTAAAAGCTTGTACAGACATCGTTTGCTCCTTCAGTCAAGTCTTTCTAATGCAAATTCAAGATGAAAAGACTCGTCTAATTTAAGATAAAGTTTTTTAGGTATTTTGAAAAAACCACGCCATTGTAGTCCAGTGTGGCGTGCAAATTCATTATCTTGGGCCCTCGAATAACTTTGTCACGTTCCTCGTTAAAAATGCAGAGTGTGGCCCATCGGCCTTCTATTAGACGTAGGGATGCCACCCGCCAGATATCATTAAAGTTTTCTTTCATAAATCCAAAATATGTGATTTCTGTTTATAGTAGCAGCTATGTTCTCAGCACTAGCCGGATAAATGAATATGTATTTAGCATCACTCGTAAATTATATGAGGTATTTTGTCCACACCACGCATTGAACACGGATGAGTAATTTTATGACGTCACTAACGCACGGCTGGTTGATTCCGATTCCAGCACGACCACAAAACTGTACACAGCTTGCCAATAGAATGGTACCGTGCCACCAATCGTTTGACTATTAGTTTTGGTGTACTAAAATCCAAACAAAAAAACAAACTGTGATTGATGAATTTCCTGCAATCTGTGGGAATGATTTCGTGAAAAGGGACGGAAGTGTGTAACAGGAAGCCAGGCAAGCGCGCGATATTTGATTTGTCGAATAAGTGCGCACGGTGCTATAGTTGGCCCTCAGATGGTGCCAACCCATTTTCCGAGAGGTGGGTACTGTCAGCCAAGATGTCAAATGTTACACATTTTATGCGACTAAGTATGTAAGGCTAACACGTTTTTTTTTTTTTTTATGCTCTTGCGACAGCCCTAATTTGATGGATCTCATTAAATCTTGCCGCGCCATCGATCCTGTTGTGCATTATTCCCGTATCTGCGGAGTTCCACCTCAACCTCAAGTGTACCCAACATAACTCGGAGTTCGTGCTCGTACCCTTGCACATAATTGATTTATTTTTTATTTAAGGTATTGGGTAATGCGACAAAGGTTTGAGTGAAAAAACGACCTACTTTTCGTATAAAAGGATTTTCAAATAATGTATTACTAGATTATAGGTATGTAGTATTATTATAGTATTTGATCTGAGGGCATTAAACCATTGCCTATTTCAAGAGCAAGAACAAGCTTATTATGAAATAAACAGTACCTAACAGCATCCTATACACTTTATATCACCACCTCTACATGTGTGTATTGTCCATAATTACTAATCAAGAATTCCCATCTAGCTTATTTTTAATATTATTTTATTTGACGTGTAAAAGTGATTCCAATATCCTATTTACAGAATAAAAAAAAAATAATTTCATTTCATTTCCCAAATAGGCTGATTTGACGAACGGTCGAAAAACTACCTATAGGTATGTACAGTGAGGGAAATTAATAATCATTGTTAAAATCAATCAATCAAGTTTTCTTTAACTTGCCGTGTTATAGATTCATAAAACTGTCAAACAGCCAGTAGCTGCAGAAACGAACTTTAACTTTTAAAGCTGTCATTAAATACTAATCTTCCATTAACTTGTAGAAAGCAACATTAGACTCGATTTTTCGATGGTTCTTTGGTGAAATTAATGAAATCATTCGCGTTAATGATCCATTACGTAATGGGGCATTGATTTTTGCCTTCGTGCAACTGGGTGAAAGTATGATAGTTGTAGCGGAAGTATCTTCTTTATGTAATCCGTGTTTATAATAAATCACACAATTACAATCACCACAATTGCAATCTCAATTATATAATGGATACTGTCCACAGTATCAGAAGCATCAAATATTTGTCTCCATGCAGGCAGCATCAAATATTTGTCACTATGCGGGAATTCAACCACAATCATTGCATATCCAAATCCCGCTGTAAAGCATTTAGGCCGCAATTTCTGATAGATTATCCAATTGAAGTAATTTCCATTACTTTAATAAGATATGTTTGCTTGAAAACCTTGAAAAGATCAAAAATAGTAATAACGTATTATTATTTCTCGGTAGCAGCCGAAGTCTGGATTAGTGCCCAGTTGATGGCAATAGGCTCGCCCCCTATTATATGGGACTTAAACATAACCGACGAAATTTAGGTGTACTATTATGTACACCTCTGTCTAACCTTTCGAGAATTACAGACGTCATTTTATGTGCTATTAACGTTTTTGCCTCATTTTTCTAGTGGTCACAAGCGCTACAGCTGAGCATGAAGTCTTGGTTTCGATTCTCAGGTCGGGCAAAGTGTTTATTGGTTTTTCTATTAGAAATTTTAGCCTGGCGTTTGTATTGGTGCCCGGTTGATGGGTATAGGCTCGCCACCTATTACATGGGACTCAAACACAAGTGGCGAAATGTGATTACCTAATACTATAGGTCCGTAATTACATCTCTTAACTTTCGGGGACAAAATGCATGATATGTTATGTTATTAACGCATTTCTACATACCTACAGTAAGTTCTTGACGTATCTAATCAAGCCACGAAAAGACTTTGTTAATTAGAGTAAGCGGGAGTTTCGAACGAGTTTCGAGAACGAATAAACTAAATACATAGTTCACTCAGAATGAACGAACTAGTTCAGAATATTATCCCTTATGTGGCGTCAGGTGTTATAAGGTTATTTATGGAGAATAATAAATGTAGTACAACAAGTTGCTATGGTGGTAGGTGAACAAAATATGTTTCGTAAGTTACCCATTTCTTTTGAGAGTTCAGTTACTTGAACGTAGGTATAAGTATAGGGTTTATATCCTAACCTTTTGAATGCAGAGATTTGAGAAACGCACTTGACATTTATCATTATCTAGCGACCCGTTTCTGCTTCGCACGGTTTTACGACTTGACAAAACATCAACATCTTATACTCCATTTGAAATAAGATTAGACGTATAGATAAGCCTTTTTTACATTCCGTTCAACCGATTTTGAATTCTATTGCGTTGGTGGCATGACAAATGGCAGCCGCAGTAGATAATTGGTATTGTGTAACTTTTTTTGCTTTTAATGCTATCCTTATGCCTACGGTATAGAAGTCAAAATCGGTTGAACGGACTGTAAAAGGGTTTGTTTTAATGTCTAATCTTATTTCAAATGGGGTATAGTTATATGCAACTTTATTATTAACGTATTATACACATAAACTTGAATCAACCGATAACCATCCGAACAGACTGCGCCTTCAAAATCACCAATCTTTATTACTACTTTAGGTGAAAATGATATTTACGCAAACTTACGCAATAACTTGTAAAGTCATAATCTAATACATACAGTCATAATCAAATACAATCGTAAAATTCAAATGAATGAATGCAAATTTTCAAAGTGCTACATCTAAGTTGTGTCGTAAAAAATATTTGCGTAGGTACGTGGTAGGTGGTGTACGGTACGTTCTAGACGAACTTACGTACAGCGTAAGTTCGTCTAAAACGTACCGTACACGTACCTACGCAAATATTTTATAAATATAATATTTATTTATTAGGAATAATTTATATTGTGTTTGATACATTACATACTTACATCATAATTAATATAAATTCTAAAATTGTGCATGCAGCAATAATCATTAAAAAAAATAAAAAACATGGTTACAAAAATCAATAATAATAAATACCTTTTTTTCTCTAAAGAAAATTGGAATATTAATATTAAATTATACATAATATAAAATTAATCAATATCGGTTCTTTAATAGTAAATTATCGAGGATCACATGGAATTTACAGAATCTCATAAAAGGAATAGCGTAAAGAATTTGGGTCTGAGGAAAATTGTAAAGGAAATATGCTTAGATTTTAGCCAAATTTGAAGAGAAATGTGACCTATTTTACAAGGTCTTTATTATTTATTGGTTCTTAATCAATATAAGATATAGTCATATATAGAGAAGCGTTGTTACATAGTTTCTTTATAAAGGCGGCTAAGTGAAATAATTTCCTACATAAATCAGTACGGTGGCGGCACGTTAGTGGTGGCTCTAAGTCAAAGTGTTACCAGTGAGGTGTGGCCTATTTTACCTACTGAAAAGCTAAGTTTCCATTATTAAGGATTCTCTCTTCGTTTTATAGTTTCTGTTTACTTCCCTGGGAATAACACATGGTATTGTAGCTACAAATGATATTTAATGTACCTACACGAAAATTCGAAAATACATAACTGGTGAAATGTGGGTGTATTATAGGTACACCTCTGCCCAACCCTTTGGGGAAACAGGGCGTGATGTTATGTTATGTGAAAATTCCAAATAATTTTCTCCAAAAGGAAGATAGAGTAGATAGTTATGCCCAAAACTATTTGAAAGTTCGCTAACTATCTTGACGAAGGTCCGGCTAATTATAACTTATCTAATTGACTAACAGTTTTGTTAATCACGCCGTTAATTAACGCCTTGAAGGGTTTTGATAATTAACTTTATGAATTCCGACATAGCTACCTAAAGTTTTGTAGGAGTTAGATAGTTGGCGAAGAATAACCAATAGGCAGCAAGACATTTTGTCGTGGGTAGCATCAGAAATTGGATTCTAGGAGTATTCGATGTTTGGAAATAAAAATAGGAGAAAATCCGGAGTCACACGTGTTAGATAAATCTAACAGATTATGTGTGACTCCGGATTTGCAATTTGTCTGTCTGTGATGTCTTGTTCATACCTTTTTAGATGACTTTTCTTACGTTGGCGTTTAGTTTTTTTTTGGGTTATATATATTTATATTTGAAATGTGCTAATTAAGCCCTTTCATTTGACACCCTACATGGCATCATTTTTTTTTAAGTTCATTATTTGATGTTCTCTAGAGGGTTCCCTAACGTGTTGTAACATAGGCTGTAACCAGCGAACAGCCAGGACGATCGAGACACTTCCAACAATACCTCATTTGTCAAATTATGATGAGAAGTTTAGAAGTTATGTAAGAACATATGAACATACATACATACCGGTCAAAATCATAACCCCCCTTTTTGCTTCGCCGTCTGGTAAAAAAAAACAGTCGCACAAGTCGCTAGTGCAAAGAATTTGAAGCCTGCTAGTGAAAGTCACGTCATTCTCCACAAACCTCACAATTGTGAGCAAAAAATCCTGTAAGTAAAACTTATTGTCAGTAGCGTCTGTTGAAAACGAGCTCCGATGAATGCCTGAAAAACACGGTTCCACATCTGCTGCACATCGATAAATCAACTGAGCTTAGGCGTATCACAGTCCATTGAACATAAGCCTATCCTAATTCGCATCACGACAGCTAAATTATCAACAACATTTATTTTATTGGTATATATAAGGTGTTATAGGATTCATTCATTTCTTCAAGCGTTCGGTGACGATGACGCGAGTTCCATCATTGTTGTTCACCCAAAAAGTACTCAACGCGCCTAAAGAAGTTTTCACTTCAAAAATTATATACAAGCCATAGCTAAACGGCTTTTACTATATTTTGTTAATTGAAGTATTTTATCTAAAAGACGCTGATTCATAGAGCTTACCTCTGCTGCTGGTCTGAATAGATCTTCAGTCATAGATCATTATTGGTTCATTTTGCACGACAATCAGAAATTGAGATAGAATTCAGGCAAATATTTGAGCAGATTTCTAAGCCATGTTTATATAACGTAGTCGATATTTGCAATATGTATCGAACCTAGCTGATTCAGATTATTGACGTACACTTAGTTATTTTGCATAATTTGATCATCATCTGCCTAGCCTTTTCCCAACTATATTGGGGTCGGCTTCCAGTCTAACCGGATGCAGCTGAATACCAGTATTTTGCATAATTTGATGTGCGACTCAATTTGCTTACAAATAGGTTAATGTTTGAATGTGTTTGTTGTCTATTTGATTTGTGGATTGGAGTGATTTAGGTATTTATTTGCGTTGGAAGGGCTCCCACAAGGTGGAGCCGTGACCTTGTGAAGGCCGCAGGAATCCGCTGGATGAGAGAAGCATAGGACCAGTCAATTTGGCGACCCTTGGGGGAAGCCCATGTCCAGGCGGTGGAGGTCTTTCGACTGATTTATATTCAGGGATGAAAATCATAATTGAAAAATCTATAAACACAAACACTGTTGGTAATGTTTTCAAAAGTTATGGTAATTCTGAAATGGATTCCCTGCCGGTAGATACCTCTGTACCTACTCTAGGTATTATTCGTGTTTAAATAATAATCATCGATAGAATTATGTATTATCTAATTTATTTATTTAATCTAATTTCAAAATCTAGAATTCAGCTGAGAAGATTTTAATAAATTTTAGGTTTAATCTACTAGATTTACTAGTTTAGACTACTAGGTAGATCAAGAAATTAATTTGTACCTCTACAAGTTATAAAATAACTCGAATTGCTGATCTTTTCACAAGTTTTAATTAAGACTTCCCTTAATTAAACAATTCTATTTGAGTATAGAGCAACGATTGTTATGAGACGTAGATATTATAAGATTTTATTAAATTTAAGATTACTCATCCTATCTTAAATTTAATAGAATTAACACCAGCACCTAACAGAATAAGCACCGCACACGCCTTTTGAAAGGCAGAGGTGTACCCTATATAGTATGATACCCACACCCAAACAGGCACAGGTGTACCCTATATATGTATTAGGTATACCCACACCCACATAGGCCAGGCCTCACCTCAAATTCACGTTTTATCTCGCTCGCAACATACTACTCGCGGCCTGAGTGAGAGCGAGACAGAGTGAGGTGCTGGCGGCTCCAAGCCTCGAATAGTTTAGGTAATTGCTTTTTACGGTGAAAATAATGGTAATAAAAAAAATAAACATTAGACCTGCTGTATAATTAGTTCAGTTATTACGCAAAGTTCCTTGATCTAATTTGAAGCATTTTGAATACCAGCGGTTTATAGGTCAGTTTAGAGGTAAAATTGTTTTTTTTTTTCCTAATCGTGTTTTCGTCAAACACAGGCCCTAGCATCAATCCTCAACTTTAACACATATTTATTTCAAAATTAATGCTGCAGTATTTTCGGATTATCGGAGGATCATGCGAAGCAATTTGTGGTAGGGTAGGCCCTTATGTCTCATGTAATAGGGAGCGAGCCTATTGCCATCAACCGGGCACAAATCCAGACTCCGGGCTGGCACTGAGAAATTCTAGATAAAAAAACGCAATAAATATTAATAAAAAAATTACGTGTAAAAGATTGTATGTCCATTATATCCAACTAACATGAGAAATGTCGACGTATAAATAAATAGAAAATCTAATCAAAAAGTGTCTCATAGATCGGAACATTAGATAAGGTACTGACAATACTTACATTCAATCAACTATTGAAAGCTTTTAAAACTTCGATCATAAAACCTCAAACTTTTAAAACTCAGCGATCAAATTTTAACGATTTTCAAAGAAAGAAAAGTTTCAAAGAGCTATCGATATTAACAATGAAAAAGTTTTGAACACCATTAAACATTGAATTTATTAGAAAGTAAATAATCTTAAACTTCACTCGCTTAAAGTATAGTAATAGCACAGTATAAATAAGTAAAAGTATTATATATTCATTGAAAACGGCCGATACGTCGCGCTTCGATATAATATCTCAGTTTATATCAGTACGCAGTAGTATAGATTGAGTGTGTGGCAGTTACACACGGACGCGGAAAGTTTATCTACCGAGAGGCCGTAGGTTATTATTTCAAGGTAACTGCCGAGACATAATACTGAAACGTTATTATACTGTGGTAATAAGTTAAAGGGTTCATTTGATAGCCTTTAGCTTTTATGGGCATCTAAAACATTTAATTCGATGTAAATAATTACATTAAGAGGTTTGTAAAGGTTTTATTTCTATCTGCAATTTTTATAAGCTTTATGTTATGTCGTAAAATATTAGCCAGACACAACTAGATTAAACAAAGAGTTTTTTTTATTAACATTTAGGGGTATGAGGAACTCAGAGGAACAGGGTGTAAAATTCACTCATCCTCAATAGAAAAGGGAGGGTCATCCGACCAGACAGCTGTTCTGTCTGGCGCATCTGCCCAACGATTGATGTTGGAATATTTTAAAAATGTCCATTGCGCGGTAAACTCTAATTGCGCGATGCAGGATTTTTGTGTAACGTCAGGTTTTTGATGCGTAGCATGTGGCGATGTAGATGCCGCCACAAAGATATTGGAGTTTTCTATAAGGAAATTCATTAAGGAATTTCCCAGTAGCAACCCGGAGTATGGATTTGTACCCAGTTAATTGCATTAGGCTGGCCACCTTCTCAATTACTTTACTCCAACTTTATTTTCTCCCTTTGTTCCCCTTTTACTAGCCTACTAACCTCTGACGTCACGTCCTTACCACCTCGTCAGAAGTATAGATAACTTCAATCAAGTTCCTTCAGAGGAACACCTTACTTAGAATAATAAGCAGTCAATTCTCGGGATTTTCCTCATATTACCCACATGCATAAGTTAGGCAGTTGGTCCACCGCCGGTGATTAACGAGTAGCGAGTATAACTAGCAACTGAAAACGGTTAGCGAGCAGCGAGCAGCGAGTGTGTATTTTCGATAGTTTTGTCGCTGGGCTTCCAGCGAGTGTCCGAGTTCGACGGGCGATTACTCGCACCACACGCTCGACCGCTGCCTGGTTGGTCTTTCGGCGTGAGTTCCGACCGCCAACCGAGCATCGCTGAGCAAGTATCGCTGAGCGAGTATTATCTTTGATAGCTCTTGTCACTCAGCGACCAACTAGTGGAGCGAGTTTGCGCCGGCAGTGTAAACAGACAGCGATCAACTATTTATAGATGCAACTCTTTTCTTTACTCGGAATGTATATCTATTGTACGTTTCTTGAGCGAGAAACTAGCCGATAGTTCGTCGCTTACTCGCCGGCGATGGGACAGACCCGACACAACCACTTTGTGCAAGAATCTACATTCACAATGTAAAAAATATGTCAGCCCGTAGGTATACGTTCTCAACAAACGAATTATTGCGCTATATTATGCTGCTGCATGCTATAAATATGTTAATCTAGACCTCTAGGCAATCATCCATTACAAAATAATACCATCCATTATGTATCTAGGAATGAGATACGTATTATACAAGAGCCTTCACGAAGCGGGTATAATAAGAGCTAAGACTCGGGACCGGTTTAAAAATTACCGGTTAATACCGGTTTATTTCAGTTTTCCTCCGAACTTTTCTAAAAAACGCGAACGTTGAAAGAACTTTATTTTAACCTAAATTAACCGGTTTATTCGACGAGCGGCATGTCGGTAATAGCGTTGCAATTTGTGATAATACTTGTGTGTAATACTTGTGACGATGCCGCACTGAATAAAAACTGAAGCATTAACCAGTTCTTATTTCTCTAAACCGGTAAATCCGAAAAAAACTTTATATAATACTCTTCCAAATACCCGTTTAAAAAACCGGTAGGTTTATGAGAACGAAACCGAAGGTTTTTGCGTCAAATACATCATACCGGTTTGAAAATTTAACCGGTGTACGAACCTTGATAAGAGCCTTCACGAAGCCTGACATCTCCGCATTCTGTTTACAAACTAAGTAACTTTATGCAAAAGTAATTGCTGGGAAACGACTTTTATTTCTGGTGTGAAAATTCGCTGTTTTCTGTAGTGCGCAACGTAATGCCCGCAAAGCATTACTTAGTATTTTTACACCAGTTACATTTTATCGCGCCACTTTTAACTCTGAGTCTCTGATAACAAATACTTGGGAAGAGAATAAAACAACTGTACCTCGGTCTTACCCAAATCATTTATGTTGCAATTTCCCGTGAACGCTGAAGTTCTAGGAAAGACAAATACTTTAGCCAATTGCACTGTAAACCTTGTATCTCTCACTGACATTAATCCTCTTTAAATCACGGCCAACGAATTAATTAAAAACCAAGAAATGCAGCAGCAATTAATTAATCCGTCTAGCTGCGAATAAAAACGGTTTCTCCTATAAATTTTGATTTTTGCCATTATTTTAACACTGCTGGGCAAAGGCCTACTCTCTTTTCAACTCTCTCTGTCCAGAGCTGCCAAGGACCAAACTTTAATAAAGGACCAGTCTAGCTCACCCCGCCATCTCCGTCTGGGCCCGATGTCGTTTGCCATTAAACGGGACCCACTGGGTCGTATCTATCACTATTATTATAAAACAAAAGTCCTCCGCCGCGCCTGTCTGTCGTCCGCGATAAACACAAAAACGACTGCACCGATTTTCATGCTTTTTTCACCAATGGATAGAGTGGTTCTCGAGTAAGGTTTTAGTATAAAAATAAACGACATCCACGCGGGCATCATCTAGTATATTATAAATTAAAGTACGTTTTTCTTGTCTGTCTGTGTGACCCCGTTGTTCTTCTTAACCACGCTACGGATTTTGATTTTGATTAGGTTTTCACTATAACTCAGAGATTTTTTCCGGAAGGTGTGTACATAATACATTTTATAGTAAACTTACATAATATAAATTGTTATTGGCTCTCTGGCGACTGTATACTGTGTATGTATTCCTGTTTTTGTGTTTTTATTTGCTGTAAGTCCTCCATAAATTAAATAAATAAATAAATAACAAAGTTGTAAGTCGGTCGCTAGTAAATACATAAACTAATGAAGCTGACCGGAGTAAACATTTCATTAGTTGTAAACAGTTACGTACAGATTGAGCTCCGGCTCGAAGGTTCCTTCATTTGGACGTTTGTGGTTTGAACCATAATAATGGGGACGGAGTGCTCCTGAATATTTTTGGATTTGTTATAACACGTAAAGGTTCCATGTGCTAGGAAATAGCTACCTTTTATGACACGACTATAGATAAAATAATATCATTATCATCATTTCAGCCGAAAGACGTCCACTGTTGGACATATTATGCCTCCCAAGCATCGCCACTTCGACCTGTCCTGCGTGTTCAAAGTCATCGTTAGGGAGGCCGTTCAGCATTTTCCGGTCTTTCTTTCCATTGGCCACCTGTTCTGCGAGCAATGTGCCCTGCACTTTGAAACTTAAGTTTGACAATTTTTTGGGCTATCCCAGTTACCTTGGTTCTCCTCTCTTCATTATTTATTCGATCACATAGGGAAACTCCAAGCCGAGCCCTCTCCGTTGCCCTTTGGGTGACTTTCAGACTTCTAATGAGGCTCATTATGAGCGACCACGTTTCAAAATAATATATGTAAATATCTAATTGAGAGCTCAACGCGATTTTCTTTGAGATTTATATCTTAGAAATGATTTAATATTTTACATAAAAGACATTTACAAGTAACCCTATTGTTATCTTGTATTATCAAACGATAATCTGCGTATAAAACATATAGGTACCAACTCTGATATTGCAAAGAATCTAGGTTTTCGATTATCGCCTATAAAGGAATTCATGTTCACATTTCTATCATGAGAAATACCTACATCATCATCTGCCTAGCCTTTTCCCAACTATATTGGGGTCGGCTTCCAGTCTAACCGGATGCAGCTGAATGAATACCAGTATTTTACATGGAGCGACTGCCTATCTGACCTCCACAACCCAGTAACTGGCTAATACGATACCCCTTGGTAAGACTGGTTGTCAGACTTTCGGGCTGCTGACGACCTAACGACTGTCAAAGATCCACGAATGTCAGCCGGGACCAACGGCTTAACGTGCTTTCCGAGGCACTTGCACTTGTTATCATGAGAAATACATTACAATATTTTTGTCATTCATAAAAAATCCACTAAGAGAATTATATTGTTTCGGTAATAACTACCTACAATGTAATATCTGAAAATAAAACACCTTAACGAAGTCTTTCAGATGTCAAAATTAGTAGAACTATTAAAAACCAAAGTTAATTATACCTTTCAAAGTTAAACTGTGGCTACTTTGTATGAAAAATAAATAAGTAGGTATCACTTTGATGTTAAAGTATTTTCTAGAAGTCTGGCAACATTAGAAAAGTAACTTGGGTACCAACGGATGTGGGGTTGCCAGCGCAAAAAGGTAGACAGTTGATATATGGCGCGTTTTCTTTTAATTTCCTGCGCAGACACGCACCATAAATATTAGGGTACACATTACTGGTATGTTTGTGTTTACACAGTTTTAGGGAAAATAGGCGAAACAGGGAAAAAAATTTAGAATCAATTTTCAGTACCCACTTAGCAGCATACCGGAGTCTGAATTTGTGCCCGGTTGATGGCAATAGGATCACCCCCTATTGCATAGAACTTAAACATAACTGGCGAAATGTGGGTGTACTAGTAGATACACCTCTGCATAACCTTTCGGGGAATACAGGCGTGATGTTATACTATGTTAATTTTCAGTACGTACGTACTAAAAACCAACTTACTACCCAACTAGCAAAAAATAATCTTACAAATATCTCAAGACCATACTTTTTTCAGTCTTATATCACACTTATAGACACATATAAGTGTGGATTTGGGCGCACTTTATAAGTATATTCACCCTTACAATTGCCTTGTGTCTCGCGAAGTGTATTTTCAAACTTACAAAACTCTTGGTGATACTTTTATAATGTAAAACAAACTTACAAGTGTCTTACCAGGGCATTAAAATCCTCTTACTAATGCTATTTTAAGTGTAATATCGCTAGTAGTCCTCTTTGTGATCTCCTAATAAGAGTGTAATCACAATCTGCCGTGAGCTAAAGAGAAACTTTGCGAAAATAATAAAAGTCGCGTAAAAACGTAACGTATATTTTATTTCATTTTCCTA
This sequence comes from Lithophane ornitopus, assembly GCA_948473465.1. Lineage (NCBI taxonomy): Eukaryota > Metazoa > Arthropoda > Insecta > Lepidoptera > Noctuidae > Lithophane > Lithophane ornitopus. Next base: position 4,395,788 of record OX419622.1, read on the forward strand.
CAAAACGCTAGACTGTAAGCTATTGTGTGTAGATTATTAGGTTGCGAAGTAGTTTTTCTCGATTATTTTGTAATTTGAATAACAATATTTTCACGGGCCTTTAAAAAAATGTGTCTTTTATTATATTATTATTTTAATTATTTGTGTAATTAAATTTATTTGTGAAATAATATCGAAATGTCGCCATTACGACCAACCACGACTCATAAGTGCTTTATCAGAACAATATAAGTCCAGTATTCTTGTCTATGGTTTATATCGCACTCGTAAAAGTCACAGTTAACCTAAAACAATTGTCTACACGGCCATACTGCTCATAATTTTAGGGTTCCTTAATAAGTAAAAGCAAGCCAAACAACGAAGTCACTATAGGTACAAGTAAATAATTAATCCACAATGTTAATTCAATGTAAAGTATGTAAACACGCTTATATTATGTTTTAGGACAAATATACATACATACATACATGGTTGCAATTATTATGGATGTCGACTGTTTCATAACTAAAAAAATATTTTGTACGGAACCATCAAAAATATTGTATGTGTCAGTTGCACGAGATGCTCGGAGAGACACTGATTCTTGTATTACATAATTCCAAGTATTGTCTACGTATTTTTCTTCGGTGCTCCAATTCTCTTAAACCGCTTCCATTTTTTCAAATCCATTAAAAATTTCTCGTGTCCGACACAACAAGGAAAATAAATAACTCTTAGTAGAGAATTGTTTAAGACACTTGTAGGACTTTTAAAGTGCTACTACTATTTAATATTTCTTAGGTGAGATAAATCACACTTTTAATACACTAGTTTTACAGAAGTCTAATAAAACACTTAGTATAGTCAGTACTAAGATTGAATGTATTTATAAGTTTTAATTAAGAATCAAAGGCAATTAGACTTGTAAAAGGCGCTTATAATGTCACTGCTCTTATTAATATTATATAACGTTTTCTTATATACGTCTATAAAAATAATGTTACAAGTATGAATGCTCTTAAAACTTTTATAGACTTATAAAATAACGATCACGTATAAACCTTGTATGAAACCATAGCTCTTACAAACTTTTGTTTGTAAGGGTATTTTGCTAGTTGGGCAGGTAGGTAATCGGCAGATATTCTCGAGTTCAATTATTTAGAGAACATTAGCTTTTGTCCGCGGCTTCGCCCGCGTGGAAAAAGAAAGAATAACAATTATTTGGACACAGTTCGTGAAACACAATAGGTATATAAAAAATTAAAAAAAAGTGAAAAGATAGATAGATAGATAGAATACTCTTGAAAATAATGTTTTAACAATAATGTTATCGGAAATTATCCCTCGGGAACTAGCCTATTGTAAATGAACAAGTGAGTTGTTTGTTTGTTACGCTGTCACGCTGAAACAGCTAAACGGATTTGGATGAAATTTGAATTTGACACATGGGTAAATCATAACTTGGGTTAAAACATAATACTTTTTACACTGATTTTCCCACGGGATCGAGACTTACGCGGGTGAAACCGCGGGGCGCAGCTGGTTAAAAATTATTTAAGACAGGTTCATAATCTTGAACGATCAATAGACGTGCGTTCGTTTGTTGTCGCAAGCGCAGAGACCTATCGCATAAACAATTCCCGCGGTTACTGCGTCTCGTATCTACGAAGCGCAGTGACCGCGGAGATTCCTAATGGAACTAACGTGTCGTAGGTATAAAACGTGTCGTAGTCTAAAAACATGGCCGACAATCCAAGACGATTGTCTTGGCGCAGAAAAGATTGCAGATCTGCGGGGTAACCAATTGCATACGAGATTAACAATGGCAATGCCACTTTGACAAATAAACAACATTAATTGCAAGTCAAGTTGTAAATCAAACGAATTTTTCAAACTTATATAGCAGTAGATTAGCAGTTTCCTTCAAAATCCTTCAGAATGTGATTGAAAGTGTGTTACGCAACTAGGGTGCAGATCTGGATAATGGAATAAGGGAAGAACAAAGAAGAAGTTCTTAAAAAAATGTCTGACAGCAAAAAAAAAATAGATCTTAAAGTAACCGGGTTTTTTTTTTTTTTGCGGGTCCTATGGTGTCTTAGAATTTATTTATCTAGGCAAGTTATCAGTAAAATAAAAAAACAACAAATTATATTTATGTCTTATCTGTGTAGTACAATTTATGTGCATAAATAATAAAATAAATAAAAATGTTTTTTTTTTGTCAGATGGTTGATGAACAACCAGGACGTCTACAACCACACTTTGTGAGATCTTTTGGACCGCCTATTAGACGCAATATGTACGGGAGACTACGAGCGCTTCGTTATTTACAAAAGAGGTACAAACGATTGAGAATGAGTTTTCTTATCATTTCGAGAGTAGTGGTGGCCCAGTGGAAACTTCCCCGACTTGCTCGTGGTCCCGGGAGGTAGATTACAACCCATTCCCTCTGGAAGAGAGGAGGCCTGTGTCCCAGCAGTGGGAACATTATAGGCTGATAATGCAATACGTTGAGTAGTTTTTGTAAAACTGTCATTGTACTAACTGTCGTTTTTGCATTGGTTATAACGAAAAACGTAACTAACTTAAAATAACATTTATGAGATTTTACCAATCCATTGCTGCATAGGTAGGTATGGTCGAAACATTTGTCTGTAAAGTCGTAAATAACCCAATGAATGTTGTTGATAATTGATAAAACTTTTTACAAAAAAAAAACCACCGACTTCCAAAAAAAACACTAAAAAAGTGAAAAATAACTTTAATTTCGGAAGTCGGTGTCTTTGCTTTTCAATTTCCGTTTTTTGCCACCGACTGCCCAAATTAAAGTAATTTTTCACTTTTTTAGTGTTTTTTTTGGAAGTCGGTGGTTTTTTTTTTCTAAAAAGTTTTTATTTTTCACTTTTTTGTTGTGGTACCTACCCCACACAAATCCGAATACCACTACCTGCTATGTAAATAACAGTGAAGGAGTCAAACAGGATATCGTCTAGATAAACTAAGCGGGAAAAATACGTAATATTGAAGCTAACTCAAAAATTACGCAAGTAAAGTTAATAAAATTTATATGGGACCACCTCGGAAGCATGACCTACCAAACAAAAAAAGAATCATCAAAATCGATTCATAATTGGCGGAGTAATGCTGCGCTAGCACAGCAACTACTAGACCAACGAGGCAATAGGTATTTACTAAGGCAATATTTACTTTTTTTTTTTGCTAACGTTGACTGGTAGGAAATGCCTCAAGCATTAAGTCCGCCTTTGTACAGTATTTTTTTTTTACTTGTGCATAAAACGTTTTAATAAATAAATAATATTTAAGTCTCTAGTCTATCAGTCTTTACGTTTAAAGACCTAATTATGTTAATAAGTTAACCTGTATGAAAAAGGACGTTTTTTTTCTTTCTGATTGAAGCTGTAATTTTATGAACTATTTAACCAAATCTACTATTTTCAACACAAACCTACTCTCAGTATTTGTAAAATAAAAAATAAAAAGTTTAACCCCTTCTTTTAACGACTTAATAATCATTTATGACTACTTAATTCTATTATTCTTCAGTTATAAATAAATAGGTTATATTATAACATGATGACTATGCAGTGACTAGCTATTAATAATAAATATAACTGTACCTACATGTAAAGAGTTGTTTGAAATACCACAAGTGTTTTATAGTGAAAACATTTAAACCTATACCAGAATATTTTAAAATAAGTTCATTGTTTCAGTAATTCTAATTTTGTAATCATTATTCAAATGATCGCTTTGATATAAAATTACAAGAGTACCTATATAATGAACAATCAGTAAAATTTTTACAACAAATACTACGAACCGTTATTAGAAGTGCACACGAATATTATTTCAAACATGAGAATAATATTTATATTTTTTGTAGTCCTTTTGACATTATCAACAATTCGCGGACGCGGTCGGAGTTATCGAAAAACTATACAACTACAAAGAGATGATATTCACAATAGATACTTTGACCACAAAATTCACAATCATCATATCGGTCAAAAAATTCACATATGTATTGACAAAGATACTGCATATTTTTGTTACGTAGATTATCAAGAGGATAGTGATGATGATTCTGACGACGATTCCTACGAAGATTCTGACGTGGATTCCGAAGAAGATTCTTTATACGAGTATTCTGATGAATATTGCTACGACGTTTCTGACGAAGATAGTGATTCCTACGAGGATTCCGATGAAAATTCCAGCGAAAATTCAGACGAAGACTATGATGATGATTCTGAGATAGATTCTGACATGGATTCTGACGGAGATTCTGACGAAGATTTTGACGAAGATTCTGATGAAGATTCTGACGAAGATTCTGACGAAGGTTCTGACGAAGAGTCTGACGAAGATTCTGATGAAAATTCTCACGAAAATGATGATACAGATTCTGACGAAAATTCCGATGGAGACTCTGACGAAGATTCTGATGAAAATTCTGACGAAAATGATGATACAGATTCTGACGAAAATTCCGATGGAGACTCTGACGATGATTCCGATGGAGACTCTGACGAAGATTCCTGCGAAGTTTCTAATGAAGATAATGACGATGATTCTGACGAAAATTCCTGCGGAGATTCCGATGAAGTCTCTGCAGCCTGTGATGATGGTAATTTACTAAATTTTGCTGTCTAAACTCTAAACTGTTGCTCACGGCTTCTTTAACAAGCTAACAACAAACTGGCGAACTACAATAATTTCATTACGCATATTTTGTGTACAAAGAAATAATATTCATAATTATTTGAGCCACTCATACAAAATTAATTATCGTGTAATTATCTTTATAATTTATCGCTCAACTGGCGTACGTTATGTATGGTTTAAAAAAAGAGATAGTTCGAAAGCAGGACCTTTGACGGAAAAGCTGAGGAGTTACCAAATGACTCTGAATGTTGCTGACTATGTAAAAGAAAGAGAAATATGGATGGGCAATCCACTCATATTTCTCTTTTCATATAAGAATAAAAAAGATATGGCTAGGAAGGAAGTGAGGCTAGAAATAGTGTTACGTCGACGTAATACTATTCGACGTCTGTCGTGTCCATATAAATCGTTATATGGACTCGCGCTCACTGACCGTCTGTGCTCATTTATCTTGAGAATAATGCCAGAGGCCCTAGAAAAAGTGACATCCTATCAGCGATAACAATGATGGAAAATGCAAAAATGTATAGGACTGACATAAGCTATCGAAAAGCTTACGTCAATCCCGTTGAAAGTCGTTGTAGAAATACGAAACGCTTTCGAAGCGATTGTCAAATGTCTAGGCCCTCTGATGTCCACCAAGGTATCCAAAAGTACCATGTTACAAACTTTAATCACCAATGAATAGCCAGAATGTCAAAGCACTAGTAAATATTCAAATGGTGGTCCATGACGTGACTTACTAATGTGTTGTTACTTAGTTTGTAATGGGTTAGCGTCGTGGTCTCGTGGACGACGCCTAATGATAAGTGTGACCAACGTTACGCAACTGACGTCAGAGTTACACTATTTCCAGGGTTAACTTTGAGACGACGGTTTATTGTCATGGATGAAAACCCAAATGTTTGGGATGAGGGCAGGGAGGTGAACTGTGCCTCAAGCGCAGACACTCTTCGTAAAGCGTACGACTACTGGGAGGGCGTGTCAGACTTTTACTGACTAAAACCCACCCGTGTTCCTTCAGTTGCCTATTGCCAAAGGGATACCGGGAGTATCCCTTTCGGACTTTCCCGAAACCCTGGCAGGAACACTGGTACACCTAGTAACCATCTGAACAGCATAGTAACAGGAAATAAACGCTTTTTTTTCAGATGTGCATCGTGAACCCGTAGGATCTACAGTTCAACCGCACCGTAGACGTATGATGACTTTGGGACAAATAACAAATAAGTACTGGAGACGACGACCGTTTGTATACGAGTTGTAGCAGAGAGGGAGTGCATGCGCTACATACTATAGGTATTATATTTTCTGAAGAATGTAAATGGTAAATGACGATTTCATGTAGAATTCCTAGTGTATCCATCAGAGCATGGCAATAGATGAAGTTGGTGTGACTAGCTTTTAAGACTAAATGTCTACTCTGGTTGTTGATCTAGTACATGCAGAGGGTCTTCTGCATTTGCTAGATCAACAATCAGAGAAGACAGTTTTATTGAGTACCATACTATGGTAGACCAGGATATGCCCTGGACTGTTCCCAGGAATGTATCAACAGACAGTATCGCAGGCCTATAAGTTTGTTTAGTTCTCAAGGTTTTATACTCTATTTGTTTTGTGTTTGTGTTTGTGTGTAGTGTATATTTTATGCTAGTAGTTTATATTATATGTTAAGGCAATGTCGCTAACACGATCAAATCAAACATATCGCGGTACAAGGCGTCCTTGGTGCGTGCACGTGGCATTTTTTTTTTATTGCATTTATACACCATTTGAAATAAGATTAGACGTATAGATCAGCCTTTTTTACATTCCGTTCAACCGATTTTGAATTTCATTGCGTTGGTGGCATGACAAATGGCAGCCGCAGTAGATAGTTGGTATTGTGTAACTTTTTTTGCTTTTAATGCTATCTATATGCCTACGGTATAGAAGTCAAAATCGGTTGAACGGACTGTAAAAGGGTTTGTTTTAATGTCTAATCTTATTTCAAATGGGGTATAAGTTTCGGGACAAGTGGGGTTAACGACTTTTATTGCACGCTTATCTGGCGCAAGGTATAGCGACCCCCTCTTGCTTCGCACGGTTTTAACGACTTGGCAAAACATCGAGATGTCTTAGTTATGTGTAACTTTATTATTAATTTATTATACACATAAACCTTCCGGAATAAATTCTCTAAACGATGGTGAAAACCTCATCAAAATCTGTTGCGTGGTTTCGAAGAACAACGCGGATATTCAGACAAACACGAAAAGCTACTTTAATTTATAATGTATAGATAATCATAAAATGATGTTATGTAACGATACATAGACATTAACGTATTCAAGGGCACTGAAAGAGAGACAAGAAGTTTTATTGTTATAACGCCTATGGGCGTTTAGTGTCCCTCAAAGTGTTAGTTAACTTCCAAGGTCAAAATGTACAGTTGTACAGTCGAACAAGCTATTTGGTATACAGGCAGATAACTTGCATCTACTTTAAACAATTTTGTGAGTGTTTTCAGTAGTCAACAATCCTTTTACGTCATTCTCCTGAGCCAAAATACTAAAGAAGTTTCTGTATATTTTTGATAGATAATTAGACAAGATTTTATCCCTTAAGTGCTGATTAATTCTGATGTGCCATGCTTCACTTAGTCTACGGATGTCTGAGACCCTAGACAAAGTGACATTCTATCAGCGATAACGATACTGGAAAAGGCAAAAATGTATAGGATTGACAAAAGTTATCGAAAAGCTTATGTCAATCCTGTTGAAAGTCATTGTAGAAATACGAAACGCTTTCGAAGCGATTGTCACTTGTTTGGCCCTCTGGAGACTCCCTTGCCCGAATTCTGATCTACCCGACAATTACAAGCCATTATTATTTTAATGTTTTGTTTAGATCTTTAAGGATTACATTTAACTATACTGCGATGTCATGATGGCCCAGTGGTAACGGCCACGCCTCTCATGCACGAGGTTGTGAGTTCAAATCCGGACAAGTAACAATGTGACTTTTTCAATTCATATGTACTTTCTAAGTTTACTTTAGATATCACTGACATTCGTGATGGAAAACATCGTGAGGAAACCTGGCCTCAAACGGTCACAATAGCAATTCCTCTAAAAGCATTTAATTTCCTGAATTTCCAACTGTCATTAGCAATTCCTCTAATTTGACACAAAAGCAATTCATATTATGTGGACCATTTTACGAATCTCCATAGAAAACTGTCAAACAATTATTTGGTAATATGAATCGCACGCAGATCATATTATGAATTGCCAGTTTGTGACATTTTAAAATAATATTTTCCTATTATGATTCTGTCAAAGTGACTGTTTTAAACCCCCTGGACTTTTAGTTGTCTGAAATCGCCAATTTACCTAGAGCAAGCGAGGTGATCAATAATCGCGTCTTCTGTGTATGAGAAGAGGCCTGCAGTGGGACACGTATTATTATTAGATACAGCTTCGTTGGTCCAGTGGTCCCAAGCGCTACTGCTGAGCACGAGATCCTGAATTCGATTCCCGGGTCGGGCAAAGTATAATTGGGTTTTTCCTGGAATATCTGCGCAGTTGATGACAATAGGGTGGCTAAATGAGGCTGTACTACAAGTGCACCTCTGCCTTACCCTTCGGGGAATACAGGCGTGATGTTATGTTATACCGCGACAAATTTATCTTAATTATAGGTTTTCAGTATTTTCCGGTTTCAATACGTAAATGGTTTCCGATAAAACGTCAACCAATAGGAAATTTATCGTCGGCGTTAAAAATTGTTACAATTTTCTAACTAAAGCGTTCTACTGCTGTCTAGACTAAAGTGCTTTGGTGACATTATTGTGTTTTATAGCTAAGGAACATCAAGTCGGATACATTTAAGAGTATTGGTCCCGCATTGTAGAAGATTTCAGAGAATTCTAAAACAATAGGGAATATGCATGTGATTCAAATAAGGGTCAAGTATTTTTTTTTTATAAACTTTTAAAGTAAAAAAACAAAAGTACTTTACTTCAGAATTATCCCTCCATTAATATTTTTGGAAATATTTATTTTTGAGCGAGAAATTAAATTTTTGTGCCAAAAAACTGTGGGAAATTCAGTTACTTGAAAAGTGACGCTATTGGTCAGAGGGGGTGTGACGTAACAGTCTATGACAACAATCAAAATGTCAATGTGTTTTGTAGGAGTGTTTGACATTGACTTGAACCTTGTTTGTTTGTTGTCATAGACTGGCACGTCATCACACCAAGCGCGCCAAACGGGGGGCTTAAATAGCCCGGGTCGGTTGGATATTTTTAACTTTTTTTTAAGTACTTTAAATTGCTTTTTTGGTTTCGATTTTTATAAAACTATTATTTGGCGATGTAAACTATCGAATAAAAATATTTAAAAAAAATACACGCATATACGTGGAATTGCACCTTTTATCGATGGAGTTTAAAATCACACTGCAGTTAAAACACTGCAGGTAAAACTTGTGGAGTTATTAACGCTCTAATGGCACAGCAATAAACATTACTGGCCACTCATAAATGTCACGAGTATATATTTAATAACTCTATGCTTTATGGTGTTTGATTTTAGAAGTCTCATGTAGTGCTATACAGGTACTATAAAGGTTTCGTTCAAAAGGCGACCTTATGTCGTACAGGCCTTATGTTCCATTCGAAGCGAATTTATAATAACCTAATTTTAAATAAGAATTAATAGGTTTTTGTTTAAGAATCAAACGTGCACTCTTCTACGCGTCTATTTTAACACTGTCTAAAATAGACGCGTAGAAGAGTGCACGTTTCTCTGAGATAAGATGACAAATATTAAATAAATATAGTATTGATCATCTATTTACGCTTCCACACAATATTTGCTCTACTAGCTAGCCTTCTTCAACCGCTACCATAACTACTTTGGACGTCACACGGAAATTACATATCTAATAAGGCATACTTAATGGTATTTTAAAAGAGCCACTTACTTAGGACAAATTGTCCATGGCGATTTTCAACTTCCTAAATCTGCTGCCAAGCAGCTGTGTTCCGATTTGAAGGGCTTCGCACTTCCTTGCCTCACCCTTGACTTGACTTTGCACGACCTTGCTTTTCAAAGTTTCTATTTACATAAAGAACTTTCTTGAAATCACTTTCAACTTTCCTTTTTCATCCTAATTTACACGTATACAGAGACTGGCTCATAGGTCCCAAAGGTATGTTCCATTACGACCGTAAAAACTTACTTATCCATTTAACAAAACATTAACACGTTTGCAGCATACACCTGCTTTTAGTAGCATAATTAGGTATGCTTTAGAACGTGACCTTGAACAAAATCCGTACCTACTAATATTATAAATGAGTTTGTTACCTTTTCACGCCGTAACGGCTGAACGAATTTGGATGAGGATACACCATGATTTGGGTTAAGACATGAGGATACTTTTTATCTCGGTAGTATGTTCCCGTTGGACAATTTTCGATGACCACGAGGGCGATACATAATATGCAAGCTGGCTTTTCTCTTCGGAACCCGAAGTATAGATCTCTAGATATGGATCGACCCGATGAATGATGATAGTATTAATGTGTTCCCAATGCTGGTTTTCCATCTTTTACCCGACTACGGGAAAGCAAAAAGCAGGGTTATGATTTTGACCGGTATGTATGTTTTTAATTCGTGGAAACTTGTAAATGGCAACTGTAAGCGCTATTGTACATAACCAACGTTATAGATATTAGACTGTAAGCTTTCTGAAGAATAAATAAATAAAATAAATAAATAAATGTATGTTCATGTGTTCCCTCATAACTTCTAAACTACAGACAAATTAAAAATCCAGAGTCACACGTAATCTGTTCGATTTATGCCTAACACGTGTGTGTGGCTCTGGATTTTTAATTTATCTGTCTGTGATGTCTTGTTTATATATTATTTGTTGACTTGTTTGTCGTAGTTGGGTTATAGTTATAACTTTTATTTTGACATGTAAATGCATAAGCCTGTTAATGAATAAACCAGAGTTATAATACATGCAGAAGTATCAAAGACGCGACCTTGCACAAATTACAAGCGAAGTGTAAATTCTCTCGACCCTCGTCGGCCACATTTTCCCGTCAGCCCCCGAGGCATGGCGCCATAAATTTTGCATCACGCGTGACAAAATATAAATCAACGTTCCAGTACGAGCGGAGTTCCAAATATGATGTTATGTTCGGACACGGTGTATATGAAGATTTATATAGGATGCTCTTAAGCGCGTGTTGAATTCACATGGATTAAATTGGTTAGTTGATTATAAATAGGACAAAAATATCTTCGTTTATGAAAGCTTCAACTAATCAAAATATTATTTGTCCATTGTACACACGGCTACATAACACATCAAGCTATATATTTCCAGTATAAGCTGACCTCGCATTGTACGGAAATCCTGTACAATGCGAGATCTGCATAAACTGGAAATGTATAGCTTGATGTGTAGCCGTGTATACTCACAAATGTTTTCAGAGACAGAGCAGGTTCACTCAATTTGTGTGGTTATTTCTTTAAAAGACCCTTTCAGACACCAATCTACATAATCTGACCAAGATTATGTCTAGATTTTAAAAGAGACTGCGACCTGTATTTATTTACAAGAGTGGATCTAAGGACGGTGTTCAGAACTACCGGCCTATCTCGGTCCTTCCGACAATATCGAAAATACTCGAGAAAGTACTGAACAGTAGGCTAATAAGCTATTTAGAACATAATAAGATCCTGTCAGAATCGCAATTTGGCTTTAGCTTTAGGCGGCTAAGGAGCACTGAGGATGCAGTCAGTCAACTTGTTGAACATATATCTGATTAGCATCCACACAAGAGTGTGGATGCTAATCAAAAATGCGTGGGCATCTTCCTCGATTTGGCAAAGGCTTTCGACACCGTCTCAATTCCCTTTCTTGTCGACAAGCTAGAGCGAGTTGGCATTCGTGGAAATGCTTTAAGAATTTTTAGAGATTTCCTTAACGACAGGACACAAAGAGTGAAAATCGGGGAATACATTAGCTCAGACGCTCGGGTTGTATATGGTGTACCACAAGGAAGTATCCTCGGCCCGAGTCTCTTCTTGATCTACATAAATGACCTGTGTCAGCAAACGGTTGCTAATGGTAAGATCTTCACGTACGCTGATGATACGGCTCTTATCTCCGTGTTTCATGGAGGGACCTGGGACGAGGTCAGACAAAACGCTGACGTGGGAGTACATAGGGTGACTCAATGGCTAAGAGCCAATCTCTTGGCTGTGAATCTTTCGAAATCTACACAAATTCAATTCAGTTACTCTAAGACCATTCCCAAAAAAATTGACATCAAATTACATGTGTGTAACTCACCTCAGAATAATTCAACCTGTTCGTGTCTGGCTTTAGGGAAATCGGGAACAGTAAAATATTTAGGGGTTATTCTGGACGAGAAACTAAGCTGGCGTCAGCATATAGACTTTACCACCGCGCGTATTAGAAAATTAGTTTGGATTTTTAAAAGACTCAGAGACGTGGCCGATTTTGAACTGTTACGTACGGTTTACTACGCACTAGCACAATCAGTTATCGCTTACTGTATTCGAGTTTGGTGCGTGTAAGACGTATATGATTCGCCTTGAAACGGCTCAAAGATCTGTCCTTAAAGTAATGACGTTTAGACCATTCAGGTTCCCCACCATAACCTTATATGAGAAATGTCAAGTATTAAGAGTACGACAGATGTAAGTTTAGAAATTGTCATGAAACAGCATCTTATTAGGCCATACAATAAGAGTATTTGCAAAAAACGCACCGTACGAAACATTTGTACGCTGATTCAATGTCGAACTGCATCAGCTAGAAAGCAACATAAGTATTTGTCTACTTATTTGTATAATAGGACAAACAAAGTGCATAAAATAAATTCTGTCACAATGAAGGAAGCTAAGAGTAAGATTAAAGCATGGCTACTTACGCAGGACTTTAACCAAACCGAACTCCTTTTAAAATAGGTACAAATAAAATAATCACACCACATTCAAGCACAGGTATCTACAACTTCCTGCCAGGGTTGCGGAATAGTCCGAAAGGGATACCGGGACCCTGGCAACAGGCAACTGAAGGAACACGGGTGGGTTTTAGTGAGTAAGAGTCTGACACGCCCTTCCGCTCCACCCAGAGTGGGAGAAGTCATATGATGATTAAAAAAAAAAAAAAAAATGTGTCTACAACTTCACGTACCACTTACCTACATTACACACTCACACACTACAGACACACAAAAACTACACAGCATATACACTATACACCAAACACTCTTACAAGCTACTCCGCGAAACGAATGTTTTCTATGATTATTAGTAATTTCCTTATTTTTACATGTGCTTTTAAATTTTATTTCTATGTATGTGTTTTAGACTAATTCTTATTGCATAATACTAGACTCAAGTAATTGGGAGATGACACTGGCTCCTGGTAACACAGGTATTATACCTAGCACAGGAGTCAGGGCCTCACTACTTTTGTTAAAATTATTTATGTCAATAAAGAAATTTGTATCGTATTTGTATTGTATTGTATTTGTTTCGGCCTTTCTCCTTAGATTAGTCAGATAGGAAAAGTCGACCTCATCTAGTCTTTTTTTTAAATATGTTTGTCGTGTAAAATGATTTTGTTTGAAAAAAAACCTTCATTAAAAAAAACATTTACTGGGTGTTAGGGTAGACACCGTTATCCTTGAAACTAGTGGTTTGGTTAGGTTAGGTTAGGTTAGTTCATCTATAATATACTTTTTCTATGGGACCAACCTTGAAATCGCGAAAAAAAAATCAGCTGTTCCATACATTTGTGTTCACTTAAATCGACAAAATGTATAGAACAGCAGATTTTTTTTTTAACCTATTATTTAATTAATGTTTGAAATCCATAAAAACTGATTGTTGCCATTCATAGATTTTTGACTAATTATTGTATTGTTGAGAGACGATTTGAACATGTTTTTATTATCTGTTGAAAATTCCGGAAATTACGAGAGCATCGTAGACAGGACAAATTGCTTTGAACTAAATTTAAAAAAACCTGTTTATGTACCAAACGATAAATGGAAGAAAATAATTTTAGGAAACCGTTTAAATAAACGTCGCCAGAAAAGAAAGAATGTGTTTCAAAATAACAAACATCCGAACTCCTACCTTTTACGACAACAGTAGAACCTTTATGTTGTATTTTTCATCAGCGACGAGTCCCATACATCAGGATCTAGAGAGAAAATAAGGACAACGAGTGTTTTCACAACTGCTCCATTTTGCTGATTATTTCACAGAACTAGTAATTATTTAACTCTGTTAACTTTTAATGATATCCGTGGAGATTGAAATAGTAAACTAGTAGAACAAAAATGCTACATTTCAACACGGAATTTCAAATTTTTTGGTCCCGTTAAAAAGAAAGATTTTGGATTTCATTTTGTGTCATTCGGGAGAATTCTGTGTACAGCATCTTTTTTCGATTTTGTCTTATCTTTAAACATTGTTTGTGGCTACCTAATCATCAACATATCCTAAAACATATAACATCACACCTGTATTCCGCGAAGGCTTAGGCAGAGATGTACAACTATAGTACCTACACGCAGTTGCGTGTAGGTACTATAAGGTACAGTGTTGGGTAGTTACCCAACACTGTACCTTATGTGACTCATTAACTCATCAATGTACCTTATATGATTCATCAACTTGTTACTGAACCTTATATGACTCATTAACTGATCAATGTACCTTATATTATTCATCAACTGATCAATGTACCTTATATCATTAACCGACTTCTTCAAAAAGGAGGAGGTTCTCAATTCGTCGGTATGTTTTTTTTTTTTTGTATGTTTGTTACGCGATTACTCCGCCAATTATGAATCGATTTTGATGATTCTTTTTTTGTTTGGTAGGTCATGCTTTCGAGGTGGTCCCATATAAATTTTATTAACTTTGCTTGCGTAATTTTTGAGTTAGCTTCAATATTACGTATTTTTCCCACTTAGTTGATCTAGATGATATACTGTTTGACTCCTTCACTGTTATTTACATAGCAGGTAGTGGTATTCGGATTTGTGTGGGGTAGGTACCACAACTAAAAAGAGAAAAAAAAAAAAAAAAAAAAAAAAAAAAACAACCGACTTCCAAAAAGAACACTAAAAAAGTGAAAAATAACTTTAATTTCGTAAAAAGTTTTTTTCATCAACTGATCAATGTACCATAATATATGATTAATCAACTTATCACTGTACCTTATATGACTCATCAACTGATCAAAGTATCTTTAAAATTTTAAAGGCGCGAGTAAATATTTCTGAACTTTAGGTGATTGAATAAAACAAAGGATATCGCTCCGAAACCTAATTAAAATGTACCTACCCAATCAAGTATTTGGGTTTCACACTTTATGTAACCTCTCTGAAACGAACGTAAATTCAAAGATCTTTCAGTAATGTAATCGAAACATGTGACGATCACATTCGAAAATGTTCCGAAACATCGATTTAACTTAAAGTAAGGTAAAGTTCTCTTAAAACTTTGGAAATTGAATCGTTATACCTCTCGATTACTTGGAAACTTCCCCTTTTATCTGTTCGGGGTATAGTTTCGAGTAATAACGAGCAATAATTAAGTTTTAACCCCTTTATTGTGTTTGAATTGGCAGTGAATGTGTCGCTGTAACATTTTTGTTCTGTTTACATCTACGTTAGTGCATACCTAACCTAAACTAAAACCGCTGATATATAGAATAAATAACGTTTATTTGGACACAGTTCGTGAAACAAAAAACACAAATATTTAACAAAATAAAAAATTAAAAATTATGTTTGTAATGTGTTTCTGTTTGTTTGTCTGTAACGATAGCATATTATCAATCCACATATATTCATTTAAGTTGCTGTAAATTGCCATTATACTAGCTTTGCTAAAATGAAAAACATCTAAAACTTCCATGACTTATTAAGAGGTTAACTAAAAATTTACGTCTTAATTTCTTCATCCAAACTTGGTCAGGTCTCCTTAAACTGAAAGCTCTGTCCAAAGATTTTCAGTTTTAATCACCACTGATGGCATCTTAACCACAGTTTCATCAAACTAGAAACTTCGATTTCGAACTAAAATGTTCAAGTTCCTGGTGCAGTACCTACTACCTACCCACTGCAATTTTGAATTTGATTTACATAGTAATGAATATTGATACTGGCTTGTTTTAAGTTCCATCATTCAATTTGTATACAAGAGCTTCATCAAAGGGGATGGTAATCCACCTGGCTTTGGTTGAATATTGAAGGTAAAACAGATTCACCTGGAAGTTCTGACAACATTGAAAACTATGCTTTTTAGCTGCAATAGATATTAAGAGGAAATAGGGTCGGTCTTTTCTCCATACAAAAAGTCATAATTCGAGGTTCGGCTCTCGTTTATTTCCTTCTCCAATATTGGACCAATTTGAAAGGTATTTTATAAATTGAATAAGAAGGATATTTACTGTGCCCCTATGTTTTTCTTTTTTATATTAGTTTGTTTTGATATTAGTTTTAGAGTGTATTGTTATAGATGGAAGATGGATGGAAGTCAAATTCGAAAGTCAAGTTGATAATATTATGTTATTAGGTGCGTAACAAGCAAGCGGCAAAAGTAAAAAACATTTAGAGATCTATTCGGAATATTAATTATTCCTTTAGGAAGTTGTTGTAAGGCATATTACTTTGACGATCATTAAAATCACTAAGTTGGTAGGTACATTAATTGTTAAGTAGGCACAGGCACACTTTTATCATTCAAGTCTCAATTGAATTAGATCTTCAACATAACCCTAAATTACCTTAAAACTACGACATCCGAAAGCTCAAAACCCTTATCTCGCTCAGGTAAGCTGACATTAAAATTCAAGTATTATGCAAATACGCCGCACGGGACGACTTTCGACGACAATTTTGAACGAAACCTCCATAAATATGGAGGGTTGGGCAACTTCTGGTCGTATCTTATGATTACTAATAAAACTAGGCAAGATAATTGATTTTTGGGTTAAAATATGAGGTGAATGGCTTACTTTTGGCCTTATTTGAAATCCTTCAAGAACCATTACTCTGATACATCGGCTGCTATTGTTAGTTCGTTCCAATTAGCCTTACCAAACCTATTCATCTGAAACTTCCCGTAAATTCCTATTCAGTAAATATTGGAGTGAGACCTATTTTCTAAAGCTATATTTCACATTCACACATGAATTACTTATATTCATATTCATTGCATCTTGCACGCAGTCTGTGGGGGTAATCATATTGAAAAATTACAAAATCCGGCTCGAAGGACCAGTGTTAGGTCTTTGATCCTTGCGGAATGAAAGTGGACTGTATGTTAAATAACTGGTATATTACAATAGAATTACACTATTAATCCCTACAGTAATAATGATCGAATAACGCGTTGGTGTTTCGTTACGGGTGCGCGTGCGTCTCACTCAATGCTTCCAACCCTACATATTCTGCCCAAAGATAAGTAATTATAATTTTCTCTCAGCACAGTGGGCCTAGTACGAACACGTGGAGTAAGGGCCCTATCTCACTAGGACACCAGTGGCGGCGCAACCATGTTCGCACTGCTAAAAAAATGTTTGGTTGGTTGCGCAACCAATCAGACGCCTCGTGAGATACCCATCATAAAGCTGTGTATATTTTGCTGGCAGCGCGACCATGGTGTCCAAGTGAGATATAAACCTAAACGTACCTAATGTAAATTCGATTTCTCTTTCCCAAAGTAATATTTACTTAGTTCTAAGACTTTATAAATCCATATTTGATATTAAGGCTCTTATATACTGGCGCAACTTGTCGCGCGACGTGACTTAACAAAACATTTTCTGAGAAAACTTCACGGCGAACAATGCGGCGGCGTCGCGTCGCGCGACAAGCCGCGCCAGTATGTAAGAGCCTTTAAATGTGCTTGTCGCCAAAAATAATATCAAAACTCTTAAAGATAGTTGTATTTTCCAAAACTATTAAAGCTCAAAACACACACAAGGCGGGAGCGGGAGTACGGCGGGTATAATAAATTGTAATTCAAGGAATTATATGGATGTCAACACACGGAACGCGGGCACCGGTCGGACGCGGAGCGGGACGGGAGCGGGTTGGGCGCGGAGCGGGACGTGATTGGGTCAGGCGCGGGAGTACGGCGGGCATAATAAATTGTGATTCAAGGAGTTATTATTATATTATAATATTATTTGATTTATAATATACATATAGCATTTGTTTTGTGAATAATTACAACTGTTTGGCGATGGATCTCTGGATTATGAAGATTTTAAATATGACACGCTGCCGTCCCGCGCCCAACCCGACCCGCTCCCACCCCGCACCCGCTTTGTGTGTGTTTTGAGCTTTACAGTCAAAAGACTTTTGCTTATACTGCCGCATTAAGTCTTGGAATTTCACATGTTCATTTTGTAAAACGAGTCCTTAGTATAACAACCCCATTATCTAAGCTCACATAATTTCAACTTAAAACTGCACTTACAACGAAGCAATTGGGATATTAGTTTACTAAACTTGTGTGTAATAGTGTCATTACAAGCTGATTCTTCCGGTAATGTCGACTGATATTAGTCAAGGAAGACTTTTCTGTTATAAATATAGAGTAAGGAATCGATGAGGTATCGAATTATTCTTCATATTTTTAAGACACCTTTGTAGAAGACAAATTAAATGTTTATAATGTTATGATGTATTATCACTTGGTCTAAAATTAAGTAGGTAGATACAGTCAGCCTCAAAAGATATACCTACAGGATGTAGTGATGTACGATAAGAATTCATTTTATTGTCTACAATATGTGTTCCGTAATACTGTATCACAATGTACTATAATGTACTGTATGAGTACATGTAATGTACAACTAAATAGATAATATGTAATTATATTTTGTAGCCACACTTTGAAACAATATTAGGAACAAAGATTGTAGATAATCAAATTAATTCTTGTCGATATAAACATCTTTTTGTGGGATTGTAGCTACCTAAAATAAACCGATACCTACCACTACTATACGTAATCCTTTTCATTTAAAATCAATTTAAACTGGTCCTAGACAAGTGACTATCGCTTCGAAAGCGTTTCGTATTTCTACAACGATTTACAACAGGATTGATCTAAAAAAAATTATAGGACTGGTATAAGCTATCAAATCCTATACATTTCCTATACATTTTTGCCTCTTCCACATCGTATCGCTGATAGAATGTCACTTTGTCTAGGGCCTCTGGACATGGTAAAGCATAAAAGCACTAAAACACATACATGATGGGGAAGCAATTGAATTATAAAGTTAGTCACCACCCTGGGAGTCAGAAATGTTCCTTTTTCTAACATCGTACGAAGCGACCTTTAGGGCCATATCATATTGATGATGTACCAGCGTGTTACCGGCGAGACGATTGTTCAACACGCTCGCTGCGTGTGCATAACGAGTACGCAACGTGTTCGTTGTTCGAGAGCAATTGAAGTGAGTGCACAAGAGAGAGCGAGACAAGCGAGTGTACAAGATTTTGAAAAAGTGGAGAACACGTCGTGTAAACTCGCCTGGCTCGCTCCGTAGTTGCAGAGAGCACGTTCCCAAATCTTGCTCTGCCAAATAACGCTCTTAGTCATTGCCAGTCCAACCACGCACAGACTGCAAAAAAATTCTACTCATTTTGAATCCCCAAAGACTTCAAAGCCATTTTACAGAGAGCACTAAATAGCATCACGTTTATGAATCTCTTTTAATTAATAAAACGCAGCTCCGTTGCTAAGAGAAATCTTTTAATAAAGCATCATAGTATTAAATTAATCCCTAGTTTATTTATTTAGCTGGTAATTTTGCAAAGTAATTAGCCGGTACCTGCGGTCAGTCGCGTGCTAGCGTAATAAACTGAATTAATTCTCAGTACTAAACTTATACCTTAATGAATAGTTTCTCAAATTATATAATATGCTTAGTTATACTGATTTAGAGTTTTGCAGTAGGCATAAACAAAAGCATAATATCTTACACAGTTTGTGAATGTTATTATGAGAATAGTAGGTAGGTATTTCTCCTTTTTATGGTGAATTCTCGCCGACTGGTCGACACTTCACGTGACCAGAAGGCTGGCTCGTTCTTTGGCCAAAGAATTAGCATTGCCATTCAACGTGGCAATGCTGCCAGATTTCTGGGGACGTTTCCGGATGTCAGAGATGCGGACGAGTTCTTCGACGCCTAAGTGTACTTTTGTTTTTGTATTTATGTGTTAGTTAGTCATTTAATTTAGTACTAGTGTAAATAGTTAGTGATAAATATTTTAAAAGAAATAAAGTTAAAATATCACAAGTTAACGTAATATCCAATTACAATCCTCTCAGCCGGTTAGCGTAAAAGAGTAGCGAACAAACAAAGTAACTTTCACATTTATAATATTACTAGCTGCGTCCCGCGGTTTCACCCGCGTAAGTCTCGATCCCGTGGGTATTCGGGATAAAAAGTATCCTATGTCATATTCCAGGTCACGGTCTACCCCTGTGCCAAATTTCATCCAAATCCGTTAAGCCGTTTTAGCATGAAAGCGTAACAAACAAACAAACTCACTTTCGCATTTATAATATGTATAATCATAGATATCCGTGTATAATATCGACTACCTATTATTATTATATTTAGGATTTGCGCTCCACTGGCAGTGCCAACGTTTTTTTTTATTTTTTAAATGCGTTCTTTGGAACGGAGCAAGAAAAGCAGCTGCCACAGATTCATCGTCAGCAAAATGTTTACAGTTTTGCAAAAAAATATTCGCTGATCGCCGACTCAGCGCCACCATGTAAATGGAGTGCCAAATTCACAAAGTTATGGTTCTGTTAAATAGGTGTTCGTGTCCCATGCAACGGTAATGCGGTTCAATGGCTGCGGTAATCGTTTTGGAAACCTGCCAGAATCTGTAAGCTGTATGATGGATTTTGTGGTAGATACTTTGGCACTGGATGACAGAGGAGTTCAGTTTTGCGGCTGGTACCAGATAATAGCCGTAAAAAAAATCTATGAAAGGGCTTCTTATTTTCTGGAAACTAAGTACTACGCTGGTTCAGCTCAAGGTAATAGTGTTCACTGACGAACGGCCTTCTGTACGCTACGACGACCTGCAAAATAGTCCACCAAAGTATGAACATAGCTTTACCATCATAATCAGCCTATAATGTTCAACTGCCGAGACACAAGCGTCCTCTCTTCGAGAAGGAGTGGGTTAAGCTACCACGAGGGCCCAGTGCGGGTCAGATGTCACATCTCATCATTCTCCTGCCCTTATCCCAATTTATTTGGGGTCGGCGCAACATGTCCCTTTCTTCCATACTTCTCTATTAGCCGTCATCTCGGTAGTCACCCCCTTTCTCTCCATATCATCTTTCACACAGTCCATCCATCGTTTCTTTGGTCTTCCCCTGCTCTTTAGCCATCGACATTCATACCCAAAACTTTCCTCACAACATTTTCCTTATTCCTTCGCATCACGTGCCCATACCATGACAACCGATTTCCACACAACTTTTCAGTCACCGGTGCCACTTTCAGACTTCCTCTTATGTACCAATTTCTTATTCTATCCATTCGTGTAACACCACACATCCCTCTTAACATTCTCATCTCAGCTGCATGCAATTGCCTTTCATTCATCCCTTTTGTGGCCCAACATTCTGATCCATACAAGACAGCAGGTCTAACCATTGTTTTATATATCTTCCCCATTAACCATTGTTTTATATTCTTCTTCAGATGTCACATCTCTTCGAAGTTTTTGTTCTAGAATGTGCCGGTTTCGTCACGATGATTTTCTTCACCGTTTTGAGAGCCTGTCTAAGTTCGAACCTACAACTCGTAAGTCGGGGCTGTTACCACAAGACTAAATAAGGAGCAGACTGTAAGCTTCATACTAACGTCTCGCGCGGGAACACTACTACAAGCACCGCGATGTTTGCGTGGCCTGTCACGGACAAGGCGCGCGGGGGGTGCACCGGCGCCCGCTAGAGGGTAAACCGGTTTGAGCCAGCTCAGTGAGAAGGCACAGCGCAGGGGTATGCCGTGTGCCAGCGGCAACGATAAGTACGATGACGCGGAAGTTTAGTTTTTTATTAAAAAAATGCCAAATGGCTGTACTGTGTGTATTACTAATAGTAGGAAAACCAAAGAAGTTTCTTTTTTTTATATCCAAAGGATCCTGTCCTTTGTATCTATACTACACATAAACCTTACACATTTTTAATGCTTATTATATAATAACGAGTTAGGTAATATCCAAAATAACTAGGATGGCGATAAGGTTTTCCCATAAGAATTATTATTTATTATTCTTATGGTTTAAGTACCGCGTATTGACGTATTATTGTTCGTCTCCTATTTGTTTCGTATTTTTGTTTTAGTGGGTATGTAGATACCACAGTATGTTTAGGTATAGGCCGTCTCAGCACATGAAGAACATATAACTGAGTGTTCGTTCACGGGGTCTAAGCAAGATGCCGTTTGACCTTTTCTATTAGATAAGTACTAACACACTTTCCAACAATTCAGTGCGCGAAAAAATATCGCCGCGGGAAGAAATCGCTCGTGCGTGCGTACCTGGGCTTAACATAATTAACCATTTCACCTTTCAAAGTCACTCAATTTTTTTTTTATGTTCCTTACCAAAATTATTGGAAAACGGAAAACTCAGTGCCTAGTGTGTTTCAGTGCCTGTCCGTCCGTCTGTTCGTGCGTCCACCATCCGTCCGTCCATCCGACTGTGCTCATTGCCGAATCTCGAGTTCCACCTGCCCTGCCTATGAAAGTAGGTAAGAATTTTGAGCTCTGTTAGGAAGCTTTCATTCTGCTCTTATTTATTCTGTGCCGTTACCACTGGGCCACCACTGCTATTCGCAAAATACAAACTTTTGACTATGCGTAGGTAATCCCACTTCACGATATGAAAACTCTTGTACCTATATTTTAGACAGGTAGGTTTAAAGTGTTAACTGGAAGTAACAAGTCTCAAAAACCGTTGCTTACTCAAAAAAACTAAATCCCAACTACGACACAAAAGTCAACCAAAAAGAGATGTAAACAAGACATCACAGACAGACAAAATAAAAACCCGGAGTCACACGTGTTAGGGCATAAAACGAACAGATTACAAATTTATTGAGAGGTCAGATAGCTAGACCAGGGGACGATCAAGACGCTTCCAACGATACCTCATTTGTCAAATTAATCTGAGAAGTTTAGAAGTTATGAGGGAACACATGAACATACATACATACTGGTCAAAATCATAACCCTCCTTTTTGCTTCGCCGTAGTCGGGTAAAAATTTTTTTAAAGAATTGTTTGTTTGAATTGTAAAACAAAGCTCCTAGTGACTCAGGGTTCAAACAAATGTAAATATATTCAGCAATCCTAGAGATTAGAGCTGAATATGCAAAAGTATTAATGGATTTTGCTTTACATGTTTCCTAGTATTTGGTTCTGGACAAAATCTACTGCGGAAAATCGCCGTGGCAGTATTTATTAGGTCGAAAAAGTATAGCTAAAAATATCGTAACTAGCTTTGTTTCCGTTTGAATAAATAACTCAGGTAATCTGAAGACTTCAACAAAGTTTTCACATAGCATAACATGACATTATACCAGAGGCCCTAGACAAAGTGTCATTCTACAGCGATAACGATGGAAAAGGCAAAAATGTATAAGACTGACATAAGCTATCGAAAAGCTTATGTCAATCCTGTTGAAAGTCGTTGTAGAAATACGAAACGCTTTCGAAGCGATTATTTCCAGAAGGGTTAGGCACAGGTTTCTCTATAGTTAATTCACTCACATTTCTCCAGTCAAAGTCCTATTTATTTATTTTATTATTTATGTACACACAGTAAAATACATGGAGATACGACATAATTATAACATGAGTACAAAGGTACTGCTTATTTCCTAAATAATTTCTTCCAGCAGACCTGCGAAAGGAGAAATGATAAAGAAATGTAGACAATAGTGTGTGAGAACCAGAAGAGAAAAACATGATTATGCGAAGTCTTAACTAAAATATTAAATATACCTACACGTATACGCAAGAAAATTAACATATACTTAAATAAATACATAAAGCTTAAATATATTATATAAACATAAATACACTATATTTTAAAGCCGTTTGGGGTTGAAAAACTAGGGCCGTGGGGTCCCAGTGCTCATCGAATATTTCGGGACATCGCCCAGCGGCTGGTCGACTCTTCACGTGACCAGAGGGCTGGCCAATAACTAGGTCAAAGAATCCGCATTGCCATCCAACGTGGCAATGCTGCCAGCCTTTTGGGCACTTTTCCCACTGACAGCGATGCGGAAGAATTTTTTGACGCCATATGAGCCCTTCCTTTATATATTTTTTTTTCCCTTTCTACATATTGCTAGACTTAGATTGTATATTTTATTTAAAATAGGGGTGAGCCTATTCAGCCTAATGCCATTATTATATATCCACTATTGAGAAATTTCTTATGGAAAAAAACTCAATAACACAAAGTTGTGTTTTTTTTAAGCTACAATTTTTTATAAGCTAAGATTTTTTTCTATTCCAGATTAAATAATCCACCATAATAATGGTTAAGCTGTATTTTTATTGGCCATTTAACAACCATTTTACATGTAATAAAACTATTTAGATTAGCTCGACGTGTTTACACAAACGATTTGCGGTCAGTCATAACAAATTACCAAGAGGCCATTACAATAATAACGTGAATGTCTGTGCCAACACTATTTATAACTTAATATGCAACTAGTGACATTGAGTTCACAATTTAGGAACGAAAAAAGTGGAAAATTTGTAAGTTTTAATAAATAATAAATAAATAAAATAGGGCAATAATTTGCACCATTTAGATACGAGGGTATTCAATTTTACCATTTGCTTTTATTTCTAAACTCAAGGTTAAGATAGTTGTTAGTTGATGGTTCGCGACTGGTCAATCGTAATCCTGAAGACGCCTCGTTGAGAGGTGAAACGCGTGTCGATTACTTACACGGCATAGTTAAGCTGGTCGAATAATTAAGGTTACTAAATATATATATATATACATCTATTGTATTTTACTCAAGGGTAAATCCACATTCAGTCTTCTAGCCTCCGCGGCGCGGGAGATATTAAAGTGCCAATTTTTTTTTCAATTTCAGTGCAAATATGGTTTCGAGCTCAATTCCCCATGTCCTCAATAAATCAATCACACCTGTCACTCTAGCAATCCATGACTTGACATAGGAGGCCTATGTAATTGCATTCTCGTTCCAATATTATTTCAATTAAATTGTATTTTTCGAATCAATATTTGAAAAAATCTCATTTTTGGGAATCTATATAAGCTGCTGTGGGTTTTGGTTTATAGAAATCGGATTTGGCACAAAAAGTCATAGCATTGTAGCAGGCATCTTCAGGGGCACCCTCGTTTTCCATCATAGACCTCATCCGCTTTCCATCAGGCGACATCGAGGTCAAGAGCAGGCCCATCCCGCAAGCCTAACTATCCTAACTTCCATGCTAATATTATAAATTCGAAAGTAACTCTGTCTGTCTGTCTGTCTGTATGTTACCTTTTCACGCCTAAACCACAGAACGAATTTCGATAAAATTTTGCAAGGCGATAGATGGCACCCTATGGAAGGACATAGGCTACTTTTCATCGACATACCGCGCGAGCGAAGCCGAGTGCGGCTATTATAAATGCGAAAGTAAGTTTTTTCGTTTTTTTGTTACGCTTTCACGCTAAAACGGCTGAACAGATTCGGATGAAATTTGACACATGGGTAAACCTTGACCTGGAGAAGGACATAGGCATACCTTTGATCCTGGATCGCAGACGAGAAGTCACGAACAACAGCTAGTAAAAAAATAAAATCATATTACTTTTTCTGCCACTCTAATTTTAATGTCCCCTCTAAAACCAAATCTAAATGTAAACCACTTCTCCGTAATAGATGCAAATTCTATGGAAGGAGCATGAATATGTTTCTATGTCTTACCTAATTTAATCTGACCGCCAAATAATTCAACATCCTCATAATCCAATTAGGTACATTAAAATGGACAGCACGGTTTGCTTTAACTATTAATTCAGTTTAAATTCTGTACACAAACTGAATATAATAATTACGAAGTTAATTTAATAAAACTTCTCTATTCAATGTTTATACCACAAATAACAGTATTACCCCGCCTACGTCCATTTTGTTTTCAAAGTTTTCCATACAAACTTTTACAGTCCATTTCATCCCTTTTGCATTTTTAGGGTTCCGTACCCAAAGGGTGCCAACGGGGTCCGAGTACCGTCCGTCTGTCACAGGGCTGTATATTTTTAACCGTAATAGGTAGACACTTGAAATGGCTGATATAACAACAAATAATAAAAATAAAATAAAGATAAAAATAAAAATAAAAGGGGTTCCCAAGAATTGTTTTTCCTCAGGATTCAAGATAAGTTACATCGAAATCCGTCCAGACGTTTTGATGGGCGAATTTATGAAACAGCCAGACGATCAGATTGATGTGATTGATTTGATTGTAAGTATGAATAGTATGGATTAATATGCCAGGATAATAAAACGTTATGAACGACGACAACTAGATCTAAAGAAAACACGCATTCGACGCAATATTCACACAGATACATAAACACATTCTAATCTCTAAAATACATTAAATTTCAATATTATGACAGATTAATTTTAGCTAAACTCGTGCCAAGACTTTGAACGCACTCACGCGCATATTTTGTGCAAGTGTCACATGTTCAGCTAGTAATTATGACATCAGTTGGTAAGCCAGAAATGAGGAGATAAATCATAGAAATGATTAGTACAAAACTGAATTAATCGTTCAGGAAGCAAGCTGTCTGAGATTAATTTAGGAATATTATTCAAGATACTTATTTGTGACTTATATAAAGCTAAGCCAAAACATACCAATCTCGTATAATAAGACCTATGTTTGTGAAAAGATACTAAAAAGATCTTTTACAAATAAAAAAAAAAAAAAAAATATGGAGATCTTTTATCAGTACTCCAGTAGGTAATGCGTAACTCACTAACAATCGCAAACCCCGTTAATTTGAAGCGTGAGTATTCATTATTATTATTATTTCTTTAAAACAAAAAAAAACATTTATTTCTGACTAAGTACGCATGTCTCTAATTGTCAGTAATTACTTCATAATCTTTGAAAAAATCATCAGCTCGATAACTCAATTATAACGCAATGAATAGTATTCTTGAATTGTCATAAAAACTAAAACCCAACTACGACTAAAAAGGTATAAACAAGATACCACAGACAGACAAATTAAAAATCCGGAGTCACACGTGTTAGGGCATAAATCGAACAGATTACGTGTGACTCCGGATTTTTGTAACATTAATGTGACGTCCCATAGCCTATAACCAGCGGACGATCAAGACATTTCCAACGATATCTCATTTGTCAAATTGTGATAAGTCGTTTAGAAGATATGAGGGAACAGATGAACAAACATACATACATACATACCGGTCAAAATCATAACCCTCCTTTTTTCTTCGCCGTAGTCGGGTAAAAATGAAAGGGATTGTGAGTGTGTGACTATCGATGACTATACAAAATAAATCCTCACCTAAAAATAGACATCCTATTTTGAAACTTACTGATTGGCTACTGTAACTATAAATGAGGGATCCGCACTGGCTTACCGTCGCACCCTGCTCAGAGCAGATCTACATGTCGAATTGAAATGGAATCCTTTTCAGAAAGAAGTTTTTCTGAAGGCTTTGGACGACTGTGTGGCATTGAGCTTAGGAGAAAACAATGTATTGTAGTGTTCTGATCTTTACCGGTAAGTTTGGATTTTGAGATTTTGAGGGAGTTTTGAAAAATAAAAAGTTATAAACTTTACCCTAATTTAATAAATTGTTGTTGAATAAGGCCGCCGTCCAGAACGCTACTTAAAAATTACCAGTTACAAATCCAAATCAGCAATGAGAATGTCACAACACTAGTATTTCAATAGCGTATACGAGGTTACCAGTCACAAACTAGTTAACGCGTTAGTTAGTCGAGTCGTGGATGATGGGTCCAAGGGTTTGTTAACGGTAAAAATAATAATATCTATCTTATTTTTTTTTTTCATGAAATTGTTTGGCAGACAAGATGTTTGACTTGAAATTGTTTGGCAGACAAGATGTTTGAGACTGTTTGACTTACCTACATGGGTCGCCGCCGAGAGAGTTAACTATTATACCTATTTTTTTAATGGTTTTTTTACTCGACTACGGCGAAGAAAAAATGTGGGTTATGATTTTGACCGGTATGTATGTATGTATGTATGTTCATCTGTTCCCTCATACCTTCTAAGCCGCTTAAAACAATTTGACAAGTGAGGTATCATTGGAAGCTTCTTGATCGTCCGCTGGTTATAGGCTATGTGACGTCACATTAAATTAAAAATTGCTCCCTCTAGAGGACCTAAAGTAAGACACTAAAATATAAAAAATTGTTTAATCGTACCATGTTGGGTATCAAATGAAAGGGCTTAATGAGCACATTTCAAAAATGTATATATTATAACCCCAAAAGAATTTAAAAAAAAAACAAGTAATAAAAACTAAAACCCAACTACGACTAAAAAGGTATAAACAAGACACCACAGACAGACAAATTAAAAATCCGGAGACACACGTAATCTGTTGGATTTATGCCCTAAAACGTGTGACTCCGGATTTTTAATTTGTCTGTCTGTGGTGTCTTGTTTATACCTTTTTATTCTATCAGTAGTAGTTGTACATACAAACATTTTTACATGTCAATCATACATTTAAGTGTGTCAAACGGAACGTCAATGCGTCTGTCTGTCAGTGGGCTGTATCTCATGAACCGTAAAAAGTAGATAGTTGAATTTTTCACAGATTATGTATTTCTTTTCCGCTATAACAAAAAATAATAAAAAAGTTAATAATTAAAAGGGGTCCCACATCCTCATTAAGGAAACATGATTTTTTCAGCGTTTTTTGCTCGATCTGTACGGAACCCTTTGAGTTTTTTTAAACTTTTATTTAAATCACATACATTTACAATTTCTTTATATTTATGGAATTCCTAAACAACAAATTGAAGCAATGATCTTAATAAGCAAACTTGGCCACAAGCTAATTACGGTATGTCTGACTACCGTTTAAATTATGACTTTAATTACGGCGAGAAATCCCGAAGCGAACCATATTCTGAATTACACAATAACAAGATACACGTAGGCAATAAAGATTTAGATGAAATCCATTTATATAACCTAATTCACATTCTGTAGAATTTCTTAAGCAATTAAGGCAAATATAAGACTGAAAGTCACCGAAAGGGCAATGGAGAGAGCTATGGAGTTATAAATGGAAGAAGCATAACTGGATTAATCTACAGGAGAACCAAGGTAACCGACATAGCCCGAAGAATTGCTAAACTTAAGTGGCAGTGGGCAGGACATACTGCTCGCAGAACAGATGGCCGATGTAGCCGAAACGTTCTGGAGTGACGACCGGGTACCGGAAGACGTAGCGTTGCATTTGGAAGGACTCCCACAAGAAAACCAGCAAACCAGAAATCGCTGGATGGAATGGAATTCGCTGGATTCGCGGGAAGCACAAAACCGGTCGAAATGGCGATACTTATCCAGCAGTAGACGTCTTTCAGCTGAAATGCTGATGAATTAGGTAAGCAATTTAAATAGAGAAGCTCATGGCTAAATAATAACAGCCACTCGGGTTGTAATAAGATCCATCAGGTTAAGCTACGCCTGCCTGGGTTGGTCCGTGGATGGGTGACCATCTTTACATACCGAGACTCCTCCGTGACTCGGAAAGCACGTAAAGCCGTTGGTCCCGGCTGTCATTTGTGGATCTTTGACAGTCGTTACGGGTCGTCGGAGGCCGATAGTGACAACCAGTCTTACCAAGGGGTATCGTATTATATCACCCAGTTACGGGGTTGTGGAGGTCAGATAGGCAGTCGCTCCATGTAAAATACTGGTATTCAGCTGCATCCGGTTAGACTGGAAGCCGACCCCAACATAGTTGTGAAAAGGCTAGGTAGATTGATTGATGATGAATTAAGCAATTTAGGAAAGTTCGTAGGTACCTAAATTAAAATTCTCAGTACTAAGACCAATACATTTCTCTACTTTGAAACGAGTTCGTCGAAGCAGGTGAATTTAGTAGAAAACTCAATAAAAACTCTTTAGGACTTTCGAATCCTTTCCGTTGCAAACTTTTTTACCTCTTAAATAGAGAACAAAAAGTTTCCTTTTTTCGGGTCTTTGTGATCTTTCAATTTGTGACTTTTAGTTGCTTTGGAACTTTTTCAGAATTAATAATAACATTTTTAGATCCCAAAAAGTTTTCATTCAGCATAACGAGTGGTTCATTTTTAGGGTTCCCTACCCAAAGGGTAAAACAGGACCCTATTACTAAGACTCCAATGTCTGTCTGTCTGTCCGTCTGTCACCAGGCTGTATCTCATGAACCGTGATAGTTAGACAGTTGAAATTTTCACAGGTGATCTGTTTCTGTGATGTATTTCTCTTGCCGCTATAACAAGAAATACTAAAAAACAGAATAAGTTAAGGGGAGCCCCCTTAATTTATTCTGTTTTTTAGTATTTGTATACCATACAAGAAACGTAATTTTTTTGCCGTTTTTATATATAATGGTTCGGAACCATTCGTGCGCGAGTCTGACTCGCACTTGGCCGGTATTTTTTTCCAGTTATTGTAACAATTGACTTACATGTCCTTAATTAATTTAGGACTTTAGCATAATCAGCGTATAAAAAAATGCTCAAAAGACAGAAACAAAAAGTTAATCCCACTGCTGGGATACAGGCCTCCTCTCTGTGAGAGGGAGTGAGCCGTAATCCACCACGTGGGCCCAGTGCGGGTTGGAGCCCATTAAAGAGTATACTTAGATTTAATTCCTGTGTCTGTCACTATTCCTTTGTCACAGGAATGCAAAGGAAAATAATCTTTAACGATTTTAAGCCATCCTTAGTAACAAGATATAAATTATGAAGTTTTTAAAACTAACAGCTGCTCCCAATTAAGGCGTCGATCGTCGATCGAAATATTTGTTGCGTGTCGAAGAGATTTACTCCACAATAATTTTATTAAATAAACTTTGTTCTTAGACATTGTTTGAAAATGATTTACGATGATACCGTAATAATTTAGTTAGCCATTTTGGAGTGGTGTTTGCAGAAACTAAAGTTGAGGACTTATTTTTAACCGACTTCTTCAAAAAGGAGGAGGTTCTCAATTCGTCTGTACGTTTTTTTTTTTTTTTTGTATGTTTGTTACTCGATTTCTCCGCCAATTATGAATCGATTTTGATGATTCTTTTTTTGTATTGTAGGGCATGTTTCCGAGGTTAATAAAATTTATTTGGGACCAATATAAATTTAATTAACTTTGCTTGTGTTGTTTTTGAGTTAGCTTCAATATTACGTATTTTTAACCGACTTCTTAAAAAAGGAGGAGGTTCTCAATTCGTCTGCATGTTTTTTTTTTTTTCTGTGTGTATCTTACGCGATTACTCCGTCAATTATGGATCGATTTTGATGATTCGTTTTTTGTTTGGTAGGTCATGCTTCAGAGGTGGTCCCATATAAATTTTATAAACTTTGCTTGCGTAGTTTTTGAGTTAGCTTCAATAATTACGTATTTTTCCCACTTAGTGTATGTAGACGATATATTGTTTGACTCCGTCACTGTTATTTACATAGCAGGTAGTGGTATTCGAATGTGTGTAGGGTAGGTACCACAACTAAAAAGTGAAAAATAAAAACTTTTTACAAAAAAAAACACTAAAAACGTGAAAAATAACTTTAATTTCGGAAGTCGGTGGCAAAAAACAAAAATTGAAAAGCAAAGACACCGACTTCCGAAATTAAAGTTATTTTTCACGTTTTTAGTGTTTTTTTTGGAAGTCGGTTGTTTTTTTTTTGTAAAACGTTTTTATTATTTCTACAGTCACTCGCACAGAGCTTCAGAGGAGCTCGTGGCTAAGTAATAACAGCCGCTCGGGTCGATCCATCAGGTTAAGCTTGCCGGGGTTGGTCCGTGGATGGGTGACCATTTTCACATATCGTGCTCTCTCATCTCTTCTCTTCTCTCATCTCTTCCGTGCCTCGGAAACCACGTTAAGCCGTTGGTCGCGGCTGTCATTTGTGGATCTTTGATAGTCGTTACGAGTCGTTAGCAGCCCGAAAGTCTGACAACCAGTCTAACCAAGGGGTATCGTACCCAGTTACTGGGTTGTTGAGGTCAGATAGGCAGTCTCTTCATGTAAAATACTAGTATTCAGCTGCATCCGGTTAGACTGGAAGCCGACCCCAACATAATTAGGAAAAGGCTAGACAGATTGATTTTGAGTCACTCTCACAGAGAGGAGGTCTGTGTCCCAGCAGTGGGAATGTCATTGGCTGATTATGTTATTCATACAGTAAGTTAAGTTCGCTTAGATAAATTAAATTAGTGTCTCTAAAGGAGCGACTTTAGCCCGCCCATTATCACACCCTATAATAATAACACTCTCACAAGTTCTTAATTTTAATGTTTTATGGTGACAAGTAATCTAGCTATCTGTCTATCTGTCTTTATCAAGTAGATATATCAGAAAACATAACTAACTTTCAATGCATCTAATTCCCAAGATATAAGCTGTTTATCTTCAAAATGGAAGACGATGCGACGTAGACACAAGTGGCTCCAGCAGCGTCTGTTTGGCAAATGCATTACAATGCATACGGAACGTCGCGAGTGATTCCACACATGAGCACGACAAAACTCTTAAGTGATGTGGTGTAAGTGATGAGCTGATGTATTTTAGAACGGTGAGTTCTTTGATTCCTATTATTTTTTAAGGATCCTATTCAATCAATCAACTCAGCTGCGCCACCCTGTCCTCCGCCTACCGCATCCAGTCTGCCCCAGCCAACTTTTCAAAGTCTCTCTTGCCCTGCTCTTTATTTGTCGTCGGTCCATCTAGCTGGGGGCGTCCCACACTACGCTTCATATAAGGATCCTGTTGATCTGGACTAAATCAAGACGGTTAATTTTATTAACCAACTTTTTCAAAAAGGAGGAGGTTCTCAATTAGTCTGTATGTTTATTTTTATTTTTTTGTGTGTAGGTATGTTACGCGATTACTCCGCCAATTATGAATCGATTTTGGTGATTCTTTTTTTGTTTGGTATGTTATGATTCAGAGGTTGGCCCATATAAATTTTACTAACTTTGCTTGCGTAGTTTTTGAGTTAGCTTCAATATTACGTATTTTTCTCACTTAGTCTATGTAGACGATGTTCTATTTGATTCCGTCACTGTTATTTACATAGCAAGTAGTGGTATTCAATTTTTTGTGAGGTAGGTACCAGAACTAAAAAGGGAAAAATAAAAACTTTATACAACAAAAAAAAACAAACCGACTTCCAAAAAAAACACTAAAAAAGTGAAAAATAACTTTAATTTCGGAAGTCGGTGGCGAAAAACGAAAATTGAAAAGCAAAGACACATTTTTTTTTGTTCTATCAAGTCGAATTCGTAGTTATTACGATATTGACCTACATAGAGTATTTCTTACTTCAGAGTGTATCGATACCATGAGAGGCGTTACTTACCATATATATATTATGTAAGTCTAACCTCGCAACTGTCTAATAACAAAGATTAGTGCCTAAAGAAACTGCACTCCTTCAAAGTTAAAGAAATACGTCCGTTTTCACTCTATGAATAAATGCTTCTTAAACAATACATATTTACCAAGGACCATACACAAATGTTTTCAAAAAAAGTGTTTTGTCCATCCATGTCGTTTCTGAGAAAATAAATAACTATAGTCCATTTATAGCATTAGAAAAATAACGACAAAATAACAGTGGTTATTGTGTAATATTGCTAAAATTAATGCATTTATGTGTTATATATTAAATGCCTGCCTAGCCTTTTCCCAACTATGTTGAGGTCGGCTTCCAGTCTAACCGGATGCAGCTGAATACCAGTATTTTACATGGAGTGACTGCCTATCTGACCTCCACAACCCAGTAACTGGGTAATACGCTAACCCTTGGTTAGACTGGTGTCAGACTTTCGGGCTTCTGACGACTCGTAACGACTGTCAAAGATCTACAAATGACAGTGTTATACATTAAATGTAAATGGTAAATAGATTATATATTGCTTTGTACTTATGGTTAAATAACGGAGGTTATTACATTTATATTGAAATAATGTCAGAGTAATAACAGTTATTTGTCTAATAGGTATTATAATAAATAGAGTATAAGTACTATGAAATGAAATGAGGAGAGGTCACAGTCTCTTTTATAGTCCAGACATAATCTTGGTCAAGCCTTATATGGCTTGACCTCTGAGTTTGTTTCGGCCTTTCTTCTCAGAGTAGTCAGATAGGAAACGCCGACCTCATCTAGCTTATTTTTAATATTTTTTAATATGACGTGTAAAAGTGATTCCAATATCCTATTTACAGAATAAACAATTTCATTTCATTTCATTTCGTCTATCAAGTATCAACCCTCATTCTTTGTGCTAAACTATAAGTTGAATCGGAGCCAAAATTAGATTCGGAAAGGCTATTATTACGGTTATTATGTCAGGATATATCATTAGATGTATCATAAGATATATCTTCGGATATTTCGTATCATGTCGGCTGCAATAAACTCGATGGAGACATTTGTTGGTACTAAAGTGTCGTAAGTATATCATTATTATAGAATTATATAAATATAGTCTATGAAGATCGTGTACCATTGAGTCTAATAATTTGGCATTCAACTGGTTTATATTATGTTGTGTATGATTTTATTTGAACATATCAGTAATTACTGTGTTATAGATGAGATAATAATGTCTTATCATTAAATATTTTGGATAGGTATTAAGTGTTCTACAGGTCTCCCATCTTATCTATACAAGGTGGAGACGACAATACGACAAAAAATAAAACTCCGTATATCTAATGACATTCTCGGTCTACATACAAAAATTTAATCAAATATATCCAATAGTTTAGTTACGATAGCTCGTCAAAGATCGGCAAATCCCATAGTCGGCCCATCACTACTATTTAGTTTGTTTGAAAAAAATACTTTTTTAATTTCGATGTTAGGATTTATTTGATAGTTCCAAAATACTCTTATGCATTAGTATTGTCAGTGTTTTCATTTATTGTTGTTTTGTCGTCTCCACATTGTATATCTTATATGAGAGGAAGACTGAGACCAAATTTTCCTACTGCACTGCATTATATTCATCTAAAAAACGACATTTAGAATGAACTAGCTAGAACCTTGTGATTTTTACCTGTTTCCAAAAATCAAAGAAAAACTAAGGGAAAAGGGTTGCGGGAAAGTCCGAAAGGGATACCGGGACCTTGACAACAGGCAACTGAAGGAACACGGGTGGGTTTTAGTCAGTAAAAGTCTGACACGCCCTTCCGCTCCGCCCAGAGCGGGAGAAGTCATTTGATGATTTCACAACCTCAAAAAAAAAAAAAGGGAAAATGTTTGAAAGCAAGAAGATGCACTGGCTGCCTATAATTTCGAGATTTCTGAGGTGTCTAAAGAAGAGTGTTCAGAAGTATTCTCCAATTGGTTCAGACGTAGGTATGGAAAAGATCGATACTCGTAATAAAGAATTTTAATAATTTTTGAGTACTTATCTAATTTCTTTTGGCATGCCCCACGTATGTTCACATATATACATCGCCATTAGGTGCTATAGATGGATACTTTAGTTATTAAAAAGACATAAAGAAAATTATTTATCCCTCTACTAGCGAAACTTTTCACTTAACAAGATCAGGCTCATTTACCTAAGTATGAAGAGGTAACTTGCTGACGAAAGGAAGAATGGCTTTATGAATCATTAATTTTAACTAAGAACTTAAAAGCTTATAAGACTTTTCAGCTTTTAAGTTCTTCACTTAGTGAAACTGAAACTTATACGACAACATAATGCAAACTCTGGGCTCCCACAGAGTTACAAAACTTTTAAAAATGTTGTCGGCCCTAGTAGTTGTACTAGGGCCGACAGCATTTTTAGAAGTTTTTTCGAATGTGAGAGAGAGAATTCTAATAAGGCTAGGCTTTTTACCCGACTGAAACAAATAACCTGAAATATGGTGTACAGTCACGGACTTTAATTGATAAGCCACCTTCAAACTTTTCAATTTTACAGTTTCATACATTCACTAGATTACACGATTAAACACGAAGTCAAACCGCACGCTCGTAAACAAGATGACAAATAAATTACTTATAATCGGAAATAGTCTTATCCATAGAGGTTGACTAATAAAGTTCTCAATGACAAAAATAAATAAAATGTTGCATTAAGTTTATCTAATCTATTTGATACTGACCTCCTTTGAATCAGAGCTCATTAACTCGATTATTCTGAAACTGTCACTGTCTTCAGATAAGTATCTGAAGACAGTGACAGTTGAAACGTCGATGTCAGAGACGTTAATTTGGAAGTTGTCGAAATGACTAATAATATTTCTCCGTACGCTAACGTTACTATCGCTACGCTTAAACAGCCAGGTTACTGTTGCTAGACCTGCAATTGGTTGTTGTCAAGTTTGTAGTTCTGGCTCTCAGGTTAGCCAACCGGTAAAGTTATTAAATATAATTTTCTTCTGCTAATACGAAGACATTATGACTTTCCGTGTAGGGAACCGAATAAACCCGATTTGCATTACATGGCTAAAATACGAACAGTGCCAGGTGGCCCATCAATTAAAGTCCGTGACTGTACCTAACTTTTGTTTGTCCCCGCCTGCAATACTTTAAAAAAACAAAGTTCAATGCTTGTTTTTGTTTTCGGTTTTTCGGGTTTGTCGGGTTTTTTGTTTTTTAAATCATTTATTTTATTCCCAACTATGTTGGGGTCAGCTTCCAGTCTGACCGGATGCAGCTGTATACCAGTTTTTTACATGAAGCGACTGCCTATCTGATCTCCACAACCCAGTATCTGGATAATACGATACCCATTGGTAAGCCTGGTTGTCAGTCTTTCGGGCTTCTGACGACCCATACCGACCGTCAAACATCTACAAATGGCGAATGTACACACAAAATCAACTCAAAATTTCAATCGACAAAATATCTTGTTGTATTTTTTTTTATTTGTAATGGTTACACAAAAGAAGTTTAGAAAACAAAAGGCTGGTATAAAAGAAAAATAATCAGCAACCTTCCAATTCGGAATTCAAACAAATCACCAAAAGAAGTCCAGTAATCTTTCCAGGTACAGAGATAATCAACCTTCGCACGCTCTTGACAGATAGCTTTTTTCTACGATAGCCCCGAAGATTGCGTGCAAAGGAAATGCACCGGCTGCCTCTGGAGAAACTATTGTGAAACACGCGAACTTTAATGGAATTTTACAAACTGACATTAAGCAGTAGGAAGCACTAGGTTTATTTTTAACTTTGAGTCGTTTTCAGGTATAATAGCTACGCTTTCAAGCAGTAAATATGCGGCAATGCGGTAACTGCCTCGTTGGTCTAGTGTTCGCAAGCGCTACTGCTGGACATGAGGTCCTGGGCTCGAGTCCCAGGTTGGGCAAAGTGGTTTTTCATAAGAAATCTTATTTACTTTTATTTAATCTTTGACGACACGGTTGGCGCAGTGGCTGAGCGATGGACGGCTGCGCAACGTGTCACGGGTTCGATCCCCGCACGGAACAAATATTTGTATGATCTGCAAGTAGTTGTTCCGAGTCTGGGTGTTAGTGTATGTGAGTTTCTATGTTTGTAAACGCACCCACGATACAGGAGAAATTCCTAGTGTGGGGCAACGTTTAAAAAAAAAAAAAAAAAACTTTGGGCTGATACTGAGAAATCTCAGTATCAGGCCAAAGTCTGGATTTGACCCCGGTTGATGGCAATAGGCTCGCCCCTATTACATGGGACTTAAACATAACTGGCGAAATGTGGGTGTATTATAGTACACCTCTCCATAACCCTTCACACCCTCTGCATAAACAAGATGTTATGCACACGGAATATAAAAACAGAAAGAATCGCGGATATCGGATCAGTCAATAAAGACTTTCTATATTTATTTTGCGTCGTACTTTTGAATAAAATCTCGATCAACCCACGTTTTGTGTTCTTGTTCTTGTTTGTTTTAATATTTACTCACGTGCATTCGTGCTTGTTTTTGGTTTATTTTAACTCAAACCTTGCTCCGATTTACACAAAACAGCAATACAAAAAACGAGCACTCATAGCACCGATTTCAACTGCACTTGACCGAAAAAAAAACCGTAAACATTTGTCTGAATAAAACCGTTTTATTAATATGTCATCAGTTCATCACTATTATGAACATCCTGCAAGTGAGGTACACTTACGTAATACCTATGGTACATCATTTTTATCATGTCCTGTGTACATCTTATGTTGGAGATCCTAATAAATAAATAAATAACATAACTCATAACTAATACAGGGTGTTAGGGTAGACACCGTTATCTTTGAAACTAGTGGTTTGGTTCCATCTACAAGGTGGAGACGACAATACGACAAAAAATAAAAATCCGTATATCTAATGATGTTCTCGGTCTACATACAAAAAAATTATCAAATATATCCAATAGTTTAGTTACGATAGCTAGTCAAAGATCGGCAAACCCTCGGCCCATCACTACTATTTAGTTTGTTTGAAAAAATGACTTTTTTAATTTCGATGTTAGGATTTATTTGATAGTTCCAAAATACTCTTATGCATTACTATTGCCAGTGTTTTCATTTATTGTTGTATTGTCGACTCCACATTGTATAATATACTTTTTTTATGGGACCATCGTTGAAATCGCAAAAAAAAAATCAGCTGTTCCATACATTTTGTCGATTTAAGTGAACACAAATGTATGGAAAAGCAGAGTTTTTTTTCGCGTTAACGTTGTGTTAACTTTAAACGCCTAAATCACTGAACGGATTTCGATAGCAAGATGATAGTGGCATCCCGGGGAAGAACATAGGCTACTTTTTATCGACATACCAAGCGGGCGAAGCCGCGGGCGGAAGCTAGTAATTAATAAAGAATAAATAAATAACATAACTCATAGCTAATATAATAATAAATAAAAATATTGTAAATTGCAAAAATTTCATAATTTAATGAAATGAAATGAAATTGTTTATTCTGTAAAATTTGGATATTGAAATCACTTTTACACGTCATATTAAAAATAAGCTAGATGAGGTCGGCGTTTCCTATCTGACTACTCTGAGAAGAAAGGCCAAAACAAACTCAGAGGTCACAGTCTCTTTTCAAGTCCAGACATAATCTTGGTCAGGCCATATGAGGACCATGTAGATTAGAGTTTGAAATGGTCTTTTGAGGAAAGAACCACACAGATTTGAGTGGACATGTCCAGTCAGTGCAAGCATTTGTCAGTAACCGAGGAGCTCAACTCAGAGCTTAAGGAACTCAATGAACTTGAACATTACAACGTTCATGTTTGTCAAAAATTTAAATTAGTGCAACTGTTCATCCCGGATTAAAAGAAGGATTAGTATTCACGGAGACACGATACAGTTTGCTAACGAGAAAAGTTCCAAAGTCCTTTTTATTTTTCTTTCACTTTTCGCCTAATTAAATTCTTGTAGAGCCAAGAGCTTAACTTTTCCTGGAATACACTTTTCTTGCACAAAGTAGGGTGTAGTAATGTTTAATATAAAAATTAACAATATAATTTTTTCTTTTTATCAAATAAAAAAAACTATTATTATAACAATTATTTGCAAAATTAAACGAGGGAAAAGCTCGGAAACTGCATTAAATATAATTATTATAAAAATTCTATAAGGAGCGTGGTATAAAATATTACCTATTCTAACCCTAACCAATATTATAAATGTTTTTTTTTTGTTATCCGTAGTGAAATATTCCCAAAACTATTAAATTGATACGTAAAAGAAACACTCTGTACACGCACACTTGTATTTCAACGTAGAAAGACAAGTGTGACAAGTGTGCGTGTACAGAGTGTTTCTTTTTTGTATGAATTTAATATTTTTTGTGAATATTTTACTATAAAAAATAATAAAAACTTTTTTTTTTTCGTTAACGGGAACGTCCTTTGTCAGTTAACATACTGTATATTGTATACTTAAGTACTTATATAGGTATTTTATAGGTTCGAAGATCCCTTGATTTATTACTTGCTATGTTGATAGGTTATTAAAGTATGCGCATAAAGTCCATAAGAGTCGTGAAGAAGGGATATAATATATGGTGAATAAAATTAGTTCCGAAGCTAACATCGTATATTATCCAACTGAGGTTTTTCTCCTGCCGAAACTTGCAACTACATTACAATTTCTCTGAATTATCGTCACCCAAAAATTACAAAGGATACCTGCTTATACCGAGAAACAACAATTAGCATAGAACTTGAAAACGCATCTTTGATTTGTTTTCAAATCCGAACGAATGAAATGAAATGAAATTGTTTATTCTGTAAATAGGATATTGGAATCACTTTTACACGTCATATTAAAAAATATTAAAAATAAGCTAGATGAGTTCGGCGTTTCCTATCTGACTACTCTGAGAAGAAAAGCCGAAACAAACTCAGAGGTCACAGTCGCTTTTAAAGTCCAGACATAATCTTGGTCAGGTCATATGAGGACCATGTAGATTAGAGTCTGAAATGGTCTTTTGAGGACAGAACCACACAGATTTGAGTGGACCTGTCCAGTCAGTGCAAGCATTTGTCAGCAAAGACAGCAGAAGCAGCAAAAGAATAGATAAAATGACAGATGCACAATCACAATCTGTAATTTTGTCTATTCTTTTATTTATTTATTTAAACTTTTCGCACTCAAAAAAAGAGGTACAAAGGCGGACTTAATGCCTTAGGCATTCTCTACCAGTCAACCAAGGGTGGTGAAGAGATTAGATGGCGGGTGCTCTGATTGAGAGGAACAAAGAGAAAAAATAAAATAAAAATATATATCATAATGCATTATAGATAACGCAGTTTTTACAGTACATAAATACTAATAATACATATTTACTATAATATATTCTTTCGTCGACAAAACCCGTTTCTATTGTGGTCACGCGTGCAGATAAATACTATATTAAACTCGAAAGTCCAAACAAAGGAAGTAGGAAAAGAGTCCGTTTGAGTCCGTTTTGTAATTAAAGTAAAAAAAAAAGTCTTAGGTGCAGCGCACACGGCAGACTACCCGTGATGCACTTTTTAGTCTGTGAAAATAGAACCTAAGCAATTATATGCAGTAACGCATACGACGCGCAAAAAGTCCGGCGCACATAAAATCCGTGTCATTCTGGCAGATCGCGCCGCGCCGCGCCGAACAAACAGTGTGCGAAAAAAATTGAAAATTTGCTTCAACGCGCACTAACGCAGACGGCGCACACTTTTAGTATGCAATCCGCGTTTCCATAGCGTATACGTCCCTACAGTTCTGCTGACAGAATGATCAAAGATGTGTGTCGTGTGCGTTGAGTCTGCGTAGAATCCGCGACGGACTTTTTGCATGCCATGCAGAGATTTTGTGCGCCACAGACTCGATCGCACAAAAAGCGTGTCGTCTGCGCTGCACCTTAGAAAGAAGCTATTTCACGAGGAATAAAAAGTGAGTTCATTTGTTTGCACAGGTAAGTACCGTGTACTTCAAGTCCAGAATACTTCGGATAAAGGAAAAAACATCTCAAAGGAGTAATTTACAGCTGGAATATGGACGCGGTTTTAATTTTCTTTTTTTTAAGAAACTGCTTGATGGCTCGTTTTATCTTTCGCTATTGTTTTGTTTCATTTATAAAAGAAACACAAAGTAAAAGATGCGGGTACCGCGACGTAGGAGGCTAAGTGCTGTATCTTTTGCAGATAAAATGCTGCCATCATTTCCACAATGTTTTTGTTTTATGTTTAAAGGGAAGGGAAGTTAACTCATATCATTTTATTTTTGTATTTAATTTTATTAGCGTTCTGTAGTTTTTTAAACCCCTTGGAAGAATAAGTGAGTGTATGTTTGCGTATTTATTTATTTAGTTGTACACAACATACATTTTATAGGTACATAAAAATCTGTATAAATGAGTGATCATCGCAATTCTCCGCTAATAATACCTACAGTTGGGCAATTTTCCAACAACATCGTAATCTACTACTTAAATGGATTAACGTCATTGAAATTAGACCCTTCAACGTTATGTGGGTACTAATTAGCATAACCCTTATTGTGTGTTGTGTATTTCCCAGTAGCAGCCCGGAATTTGGATTTGTGCCCAGTTGATGGCAATAGGCTCTCACCCATTACATGGGACATAAACATAACCGGCGAATTGTGGGTGTACTATACACTACACTCCTATACTTATGTTATATACATAATGATGTATAATAAAATAGTATACTGTTTGTCTGAATGTATGTTCCAGATCGGCGCTAAAACGACTGAAGGGGATGCATCTCAGAATACCAGATTCTCAAAACACCAGGTTCTCTAAATACCAGATTCGTAATATACCAGAATTCTTACAGTCGAAATGGATAGTTTATTACCTGGATTAAAAATATTATAACCTGGATTAAAACATAAGGGGTTTTGGCGAGGGAAGCCGCGGACAAAGACTTAT
Organism: Lithophane ornitopus; assembly: GCA_948473465.1. Taxonomy (NCBI): domain Eukaryota; kingdom Metazoa; phylum Arthropoda; class Insecta; order Lepidoptera; family Noctuidae; genus Lithophane; species Lithophane ornitopus. Next base: position 4,438,213 of record OX419622.1, read on the forward strand.
ACCATAAATAGGTAACTTCATGGTTCGTAGTTGCAAAGTCACCTACATATTTATTTACCTAGTATTATAATGTTTTGTTTTACAGCCTAACCTGGAAATGCAATCAGTATAAAAATAAAACTGTTTTCATAGAGCCGTAAAGTATGATATTGTACATTTCAGTTATAATTTTGTGACTTCAGTAAATGAGTTTGAAGATTGTTATCATGCAATTCATTGCAAGTTTCAGTTTACAGCCTATCGTGCCAACTGCCTCTTCCTTCATTATAACAAGCCATAAAAACGTTCGTTGATTGCAATGATGTTTTATATTTTGGTCGTTAAACAAAGACTAGATCCGGTAAATTAAAGAGAAAAAGAAACTATGTCAAAAAATTAAATTCTGGTGAAAAAACTCTTCCTTAAACATCACCAATACATGCAGGGTGTGGCCGTGAACTACGCATTCTGTACATCAAATTGAGTAACATTGCAAAAAAATAATTGCTGGGAAACGACTTTTATTATTGGTGTGAAAAATCGCATGCGCGCAAAACGTTATGTGCATTGGGTGCATGGAAGGGTTCAGGGTTGGTGGGGATATTAAAATTAAGCAGGAACATTTAAAACTTGCTTTCTTTAAAAAAACGTCTGAAAAGTTGGAATTTTGACCTTCAATATATCCGTAACCAGAAGGATTCCAGGTATGGTCCAGAACAAGAAAATGATCACAAAGACGGGAATAACATTTTCTTTACGAATTGTGAATGTTTGTTTTGGGAAAACAGAAAAGGGCGTTCCCGATAACACGCAATAGTATAACGTCCATACATGCTAAGTAAAATAATAGGGACAATATTTTTTTTGAAATATTCCCAAAACTGTTAAATTGATACGTAAAATAAAATACCCTGTACACGCACACTTGTATTTCAACGTAGAAAGACAAGTGTGACAAGTGTGCGTGTACAGAGTGTTTCTTTTCCGTATGAATTTAATATTCTTTGTGAATATTTTATTATAAAAAAATAAAAAACCTTTTTTTTTATGGTAATAATTTTTGTCCTTTGTTAGTTAATATTTTGGTTTATCTTACAGACCTCAAATACAGGTGCCACTGAAAATCAGCGTTCAATCGTTTTTCGTTCAGTTACTTGTGTAATTAGGTAAGAGCTATATGTTCGGAATCCTCTATAATGTTAAGGGGAGGTAAATCATTTAACATCTTTATCGACGTTGTTTCCCAAATCATTATCACTCCTGAACCTAGGACAGGTCAATTTGGGACACAAGATCTTAAAGTAGTACATTATACATACAAGGTTAAAATAGGTACCTATAATTAAATTACATCCCACTTACCATTATTAGTTCGTTGCGGGTCGATTTGAGCATGTAATATGGAGAAGCCGGGCGCGATGATGGCGGGCAGCGTGCGTGAGCGCAGCAGGGGCGGGGGGGCGCGGCGCCCTCCCCCGCCCAGCGCCTCCGCCGCCGCCGCCGCTGCCGCCGCCGCACTGTAGGAAGAAAACAATGTCAATTATACAATACGATAAAAAGTCAGGGTAATTAACTGTCAAGCTAATTGACTACCAACTTAAATTATCCGTATACTCAAATCACAATTACTGTCATTATTTGTACACAGTTGTATGAAATGGCTTTAAAACGGCAAATTGACGTAGGCTGTTATTTTCCCTGGCTGTATCATTGTGCTAGACGTTGAGGCAAAGAAACCGAGAAAACTCAAGAGTCGACGTAACAGGAATTGACGTATAGAGTGGCAATAATTTAGATCATCATAATCATTCAGCCAAAAGATATACACAACTAGACAAGGACATAGGCTACCCCCAAGTGCCTCATATACACAATGCGAAATCTTCACGACAGGGACACAGTATAATAAAGTAACAGTATTACGTCTCGGCACTGACCTTGAAATAATTACCTACGGCCGCTCGGTATATAGTCCTTCCGAGTCCGTGCGTAACAGCCGCGCACTCGCGAGATTTCGCAGCGCGTCGTTTCGACCGTTTTCTATGAAGACGTAATACTGTTAGTTTATTATACTGTGACCGGGGTAATTAACTCACAATCCCAAAGACAATTCAATAATATATATTGCATTAGGTATTCACGTTATTCAGCGGACGTATTTTTCAAACATTAATATGGAGCAACCGATTATGAATTTCACTCAAAACCAAGTCTTCGCCTTCCTGTAGGTACACGGCATTCCAAAACTTTTCGGCCCTATCGGTCATCTGTTCTGAGAGGAATGTGCTCCGTCTTCATTTGTTATGAAGGCGGAGGACGACGAGACGAGACGGAGGACGGGAGGTTTGGTATGAAGGAAAACTTTTTCAATAAATCGGCACAGTATAATAAAGTAACAGTTTCGTTTGTCTCTACAGTGACCTTGAAATAATTACCTACGGCCGCTCGATAGATAAATCTTCCACATCCGTGCGTAACTGCCGCGCAATCGATACTGTTGCGTACTGATATACACTGAGATTTCGATGTAATACTGTAATTATGTATACAATAAACTTCAATATTTGCAAATTGGACATTGCAATAATAATTTGTAACAAAGCCAAGGTTATCATATCTTGTGTTCTCTTTCCTAAAACGTATTCCCCAAACATCATCCTCTGGCTAGCCTTTACCCAGCTATGTTGGGGTCGGCTTCCAGTCTAACCGGATGCAGCTGAGTACCAGTATTTTACATGGAGCGACTGCCTATCTGACCTCCACAACCCAGTAACTGGGTACCTAATACGATACCCCTGGGTAAGACTGGTTGTCAGACTTTCGGGCTTCTGACGACCGGTAACGACTGTCAAAGATTCACGAATGACAGCCGAGACCAACGGTTTAACGTGCTTTCCGATGTACGGAGGAGTCTCGGTATGTAAAGATCACCCATCCACGGACCAATCCTGGCAAGTGTAGCTTAACCTGATGGATCGACCTGTGCGGCTGTTATTACTTAGCCACTATACTGACGATATGTATACAGGGTGTTAGGGTAGACACCGTTATCCTTGAAACTAGACACCAAACCAGGTGTCATCTATAATATACTTTTTCTATGGGACCAAGTTTGAAATCGCAAAACAAAAACAGCTTTTCCATACATTTTGTCGATTTAAGTGAACGCAAATGTATGGAACAGCTGATTTTTTTTTCGCGATTTCAAGGTTGGTCCCATAGAAATAGTATATTATAGATGACACCAAACCACTAGTTTCAAGGATAACGGTGTCTACTCTAACACCCAGTATTGTGCTATAACACTGTAATGAAAATGCGCTATAAAATTACACAACACGAAACATGTCTCACGAAACAATAATATATAACATAACACACAAAAGTTATTATAACGGAAAAAAAACAATATCCCGTAAAAATCATAAAAAAACGAAACATGACACGCAATGGCTTGCAAATCATATACGACAGACATTCTACCACCGCCATTTTGTTTTACGTGACAGCCGTGGATCGCGGGTAGTTGGTACCTTGACATTCACGCCCGGATGACAGCTCAAGAAACTAGATAGGTACTTTGAAGATTGCGGCTGAACTTTTCTAGTATAGTTAAATTCTGTTTTTTTAATCTTATAGACTAATTTGACGTGATTGTTCTTTGTTTTTTGACATTTTTCAATTTGTAGTTTGACATTTGCACCTGTCAAATTAGTCTAGGAAATTATAAAAACAGAGTTTACAGTCGAGAAGAATTATTTTTAGTAAAGAAATGAGAATCCTAGGAGATAGTAAGATTTAGTAGGCAACCGCTGTTCTGAATATACGTTTGAGTTTTCGGAATTCTTAAGGGTATTGTAGCGACAGAAAATTAAAATTTCAAAATAAAAGATATTATCTATTTTGAAATTGGCAGAATTGTCAAAATTGACAACGGTTTCCATATTGAAAATATGATAGACATTTAATTATGTTAAGATAGTAAAGATTTAAGAATTAGGTAACTAAAAAAATACTGAAACTGCTATCTAATTGCGTAACTTAGTTTCGTAAACGATTAAGACTAATTTGTTTCATTATGATAATTCAACGACATTCATTACGATATTTACGTTGTGGAGCAGATTTTTTTTTCGAACTTATGAATCAATGTATTAAACATTTGGTTCAAACCGATTCCAATTCTGATTGATCGTGTATTACGCAATTAGAGTGCAGATTTAGAAAACTTGGAGCTTGATCAAATTATTTCTAACCTAATTAACTAATAAAGCTAGCTATAAATTAACATTTAACGAATTAACTAATTGTCAGATCGGAGAAATAAATCAAGATAGTAATCCAATTTACAATAACTCTTAGAAAATATTTAGGCACTAGATTTTACTGAACTATGAAAACATCTAAACTATTTGGCAGAAAAATTAACGAGGTTTCATAGAAAAGGATTCTTTCACAAATAAGATATTGTAATTTTATTTAAAAAAATATTGTTTTTGTTTTCGTGCATGTAAAAAGCAAAAATAGTGAGACATATACGTTTTCGGCTGGCTCTAATTTTTCTCCAAGAAATATCAATTTGTCGAGCAAGATATACGAAATAATAAGAGAAAATATGCATTTATATTTTATGTTGATTTAATAATTCAATAATGGCTTTGAAAGTCTGATAAAAATAAATTGATTTGATAGATACTTACGCACCTGATTTAGTGACAAGAGTTTAAAAGAATTATGTAATACGCGCTGCGCCCCGCGGTTTTACACCCGTAAGTTTCCAGTTAAAAAGTCTCGTAGATCCCGTGGGAATATCGGGATAAAAGTATCCTATGTCCTATTCCAGGTCATGGTCTACCCCTGTGCCAAATCATCTTCGTCCAAAATCAAAATCAAAATTCATTTATGTGAACGTTAAATTACATAAGACAGTCCCCCAAAACGCCCACGCTTCACCACTTCCTAGTGCTTTAGCTGGGAAGAAGAAGTGGAGCAGCAAACTCTCCAGCAGCACAGTTGTCTATTCAGTTGCATGTATGCAAAACATTTACATTACGCAACATAAAACATAATTTATCCTTCTTCATCATTCATATCCGTTCAGCCGTTTTAGCGTGAAAGCGAAACAAACAAACAAACTCATTTTCTCATATTATAATTATAATATTAGTTAGGATTTGAACTGATTAATTTTAAGTTAACTATTTCCATCAAATCTCATTGTTGCACATAGCCCTCTCTATTATTTCAGAATTATTATTTTATTTCCTACCTCGTTGCCTCGACTGCCTCGTTGGTGGTCGCAAACGCTGAAATTCGCTTCGATTCCCGAATCGTGAAAAGTGTTATTGGGTTTTTCCATCTGGAATTTCTCAGTAGCAGCCCTGAGTCTCTGAGGAGGCCCGCACTGAGGAGGCTCGCACCTGAGGAGGCCCGCAGTCGCGGACCTGTCGGGGGTTGCGGAAGATTTTTACGTTCCCGCGATCCCCGGCGTAGGTGTGAGTTGGAACACCGGGGTGGTTTTTAGTCAGTAAGAGTCTGACAGACCCCTACGCCTGCCCTAGAGCGGAGGACTTCCATGAGGATTTTCTAACAAGGAAAAAAAAAAGCCCTTAGTCTGGATTTGTGCCCAGTTGATCGCAATAGACTCGCCTATTACATGGGACTTAAACATTACTGGCGAAATGTGGATGTGCTGTACACCTCTGCCTAACTCTACGGGGAATACAGGCATGATGTTATGTTTTATTATTTTTATTTTAAAATAAGAACACAATGACGTTGATCACAGAACATTCCGAGTTGCAGCTTGCAGCAAGATGTTTTAATACTTTAGTCTTTTGATAAAGCTACTTATCCGACATAAATTATCTCCTCTCGCATAATCCACTGCAAGACGAAACCTTCCCTTAATTACGCCAGCGCCTTTCTGCTTCCTAATTATGGCTACCGCGAAAATGATCCTACAATTCCCCTGTATTTATATCGTCAATATATTGTGTTTTAATAACGTTATTCTGTTCCAGCATCTTCGTGTGATATCGTTATGCAACATGGTGTTTACTGGCGCCGTCTGCGGTAAACGATGCTCATTTCGCGCCAAACGCCCTTGCCGTGTCGCCCAATAGAATTTGAGGAGTTATGCTTACTGAAGTGCGGGAGAAAATGGACGTCGTTTGCAGCCGTCTTGTGTTTAAAATGTGTATGTTATTTATTTTGAACGTCACCTTTCTTTTTATGGCAATGGTACATGAAATTATGCTCATTTATGTTGAGTGTTGTGGAGTTTCTATCACCTGAACGTACGAACCTCTTTGGCTTACTTAGATGATATTTGTTGACTTCTTCGTAATCCGGAACGTGAATCTACGCGAGACACAATAGCTTTTTAATTGTTTCTGTAATTACGGCATTCAACCGGCGCCATCTGGTTTAAAAATATTGACCAAAAATATTGTTACAATGGGAATCCCTTTTGGTCCAGAAATATACTGATTATAGCGATAAAATAAATATCCTCCACATTAAAGGAATTATTCAAATGCGGTAGCCAAGTTTACCACCTTTCTGGGTTCGAGTACTAAGTAGAGCACAACGATATTGAGTTTTTCGGTTTGGCTACCACATTAATAATTCTTAGCAATAGGGTCCTCCCTATTACATGGGACTTAACATAAATGGCGAACTGGGTGTATTTTAAGCAGGTACACCTCTGCCTAACCCTTGGGAAGCAAGGCGTGAAAATATGTCAGTTTATTAAACTTTCTTCCCTTATAAAACTCATACCACTCACACCCTATTAACGGCATAGTAAAAAGACGGTAGGAGTACATTAAATTCCATAAACACGCCAAGAAAGCGATGTAACACGAATATGGAAACATAACATTTTTCACCGTCTAGAATTATTTTCATTAGTAATCCAAATGCGGACAGCCTTTGTGATATTCATCATCATCATCAGCAGCCTATAACAGTCCACTGCTGGACATAGGGCTCTCCAATTGCACGCCATTCAGCTCGATTCTTGGCAACTCTCATCCAGCTGCTACCAGCCACCCTGCGGAGATCATTGCCCCACCTAGCCTCTACCTTACGTTTGCCGATTCGCGGCCTCCTCTCAAAAACATGTCTACTCCAAAGGTTCTATATGGCTAATATGGCCGGCCCATTGCCGCTCACCGCCCTTAGCCATTGTCACTGTGCTGCTAAAAAACCTCGTTTAGAACCTATTGGGTTGATGTTACAGGAAATTGTAGCTACGTGTTACGTCTCGTACTAATAAATATGAAATAAATAAAGGCCATAATCAGCCTATAATATTCCCACAGCTGGAGCACAAGCCTTCTCTCAGTGAGAAGAAGTGGGCTGTAGTCAACCACAAAGGCCCCAGTGCTAGTTGATGTCGAGGTCCCATGTCCTAAAATTTTTGGTTCGGGGATATTTCATAAATAAAGAGAAACCATGTCAAATAATTCTTTATTACAATTGAACATATTTTCTAACTAAACAGTACTGTTAGCAGTTACAGTAACTGTCGAATTTGATGTTACGAGAGGCAGTACATCAGGTGTATTCCACACTTGGACAGTGGAATTCTGGCTGATGGATGGAGTTGCACGATCAATAACCATATTATGATGCTTACGAGTTATTTTAGCGGTTGTTAAAGTAGATACTACTTTGGTAGATGTTTCGTTTAAATTAGTATTGTTACCACTTTTGCGAGAATTATCTGCCTCTTGTATGGCTGGTGCTTCAGTTGACGTTGCGCTAACGCTCACGTTTTTTGATAATTTTACGTGCCCATCTTTGAAATGAATAAAAATTGTTTTAAGTATGGAAATTTTACATTATTTGAACTAACAAACTTATAACTCTCCCTCTTTTTCAAAATAAAAATAATGTTTACAATCAATCAATCTGCCTAGCCTTTTCCCAACTTTGTTGGGGTCGGCTTCCAGTCTAACCGGATGCAGCTGAATACCAGTATTTTACATGAAGCGACTGCCTATCTGACCTCCACAACCCAGTAACTGGGTAATACGATACCTCTTGGTTAGACTGAAAAATCCTCAGTCTACAATGCTTTTTTTGAAAGGATAGAATATTCTGTTATGTTTCACTCCAAGCTTGGTTTCTGTCAATGGGAATTTAGTCAAAACACCTGTAACCTTATCATTTCACAGTTTGTTAAATTATGTAAAAAGAAACATTATTTCCTTAAATCTTGTTTAAAAAGTTATAACACGGCCACAGTTTCGAAACACTTATGCTTACATTTAGGGCGGTGCCGGTGCTACACAGACGATTTGCCCGCGTTTTCAGCTAGGCGACTTATGAACGTGCTCTCCACAAGTGCAAAGCGAGCTGTAGCTACGTCTACGTGACGATTTTCTCGGCGTTTTCGCAATATTTCTTGTTATGCAAACGCAGCGAGCGCCACAATCCAACTGGGTAATACGATACCCCTTGGTAAGATTGGTTGACTTTCGAGCTTCTGATGCCCCGTAACGACTGTTAAAGATCCACGAATGACAGCCGGGACCAATGGCTTAACGTGCTTTCCGAGGCACGGAGGAGTCTCGGTATGTAAAGATGGTCAACCATCCACGGACCAACCCCGGCAAGCGTAGCTTAACTTGATGGATCGACCCGTGCGGCTGTTATTACTTAACCACGAGCTCCTCAACTTATATCAAACAGGTATTCATGGTTATCCTTACCAGCGAATAAGCCAGCCAATGCTGCAGGCATAAAAAAACCATTTTCTCCAAGACCCAGTTCCACATGAACATTGCCAATGTTAGATATTCCTTCAGCAATCAAGTTTAGCAAGGCTTTACCTAAAAATGTATTAGCCATTAGCAGGGTTTAATTATTTCTCTTGGTGGGAGCTAGCTTGCCTCATGTTTACTTATCATCAACGCCTATATTGGATATGAGACTTTTTTCAGTGCCTATTACTTTTCGTAAAAGCATTTTCATAGCTTGTTGTCGCTAAATTACACTTTGCTAGAAGGAACTTGGTTATATGCCATGTTTAATAGAAAACATCTGAGGCTGCAAGATTATTTTAGTGTTCCGTACCTCAAAAGCCAAAAACGGAACCCTTATAGGATCACTTCGTTTTCCGTCTGTCTTACAGTCTGTCAAGACCCTTTTTCTCAGGAACGCATTCAGTTGAAATTAATATCAAATACGTACATTTACGGATCCTTAGAAATCTAAGAAAATCAAGCTTCTAAGTCAAAGCAATAAAAAATACGGCCATCTAGTGCACTGAACTGACTGCGGAGTTTCGCTACATATACTCCATTTTAAATAAGATTAGTTTCAAAACTTTTTACAGTCCGTTCAACCGATTTTGACTTCTGTATCGTAGGCATAAGGATGGCATTAAAAGCAAAAAAAGTTACACAATACCAACTGTCTACTGTCTACTACCTACGCAATAGAAGTCAAAATCGGTTGAACGGACTGTAAAAAAGGCTTATTTAAATGTCTAATCTTATTTTAAATGGAGTATAGTTTAATTTGACCGTGTATTTCTATTAAGTAAATAATATGTTTTCTCAGGAAAGGCTGAAATATAATATTTTGTTATAACGAACTGTTCAAAAAAAATATACAAATACCAATAGAGCCTCTATTGGGATTTGTTTTGGTGCTATTGTGCGTATGTTTTTTCAAGGCTAGTCCTAAATGCTAGCGATTGAATTCGCTGTGATATTTTAGTGCACAGTCATTTATTTAGTATTGAAAATGTACGCCTACATAATAAAATATTCTTTCTATCTATTTTATCTGTCTATATATAAAAAAATCTGTTGCCTTACATTAGTCTCGCAAAAACTCGAAAATGGCTCGACCGACTCGATTTTTTTTTTCCTCTGCATTATGAAAAAAGAAAATTAGGAAAATCCCAAAGGAACAGCCGAAAAATCGAAATTGAAGTTTTGACAAGACTTCAGGCGGGTCAGCTAGTGTCTATCTTAATAAAAAAAATAACGTTTTCACCTCAGCACCTCAAACAAGCAGGTTTTGCTGTCTACAGACAGTGTGCAAAATTCAATTTTGGTGCGAGCGTGATTCAAAGTAACTTCTTAATTTTTTTTTTCTAAATTCCGAGATCATCGATTTTATGAATTTTGCCGATGCTATATGTGAGTTGTGTCGTACTGTACATATATAGAAAATTATAGTAATTTTTGAATACGAGTTCCGACGTGGTACTAACGAAGCGGAAACAGCTCGCAATATCAATGTTGTGTTTGGAGAGGATACTGCGTTTTTGGTTTAATCGCTTTCGTAGTGGAAACTTCGATTTGAAGAATTAACACCGAGAAAGACCATCCTCTAAGGTAAATAACGATGAATTAGATGCGATGGTAGAAGCCGCTCCATATCAAACTACCAAGGAACTAGCGGCACGGTTTGATGATGAGCAATTTGCATCAATCGGTGAGACAAAAAGCTTGCAAAATATGTGCCCCATGATTTGACTAATCTGCAGAGAGAACCGCGTGTTGAAGCTTGCCTTACCTAACTTGTTTAACCTGTACAGAAATGAAGGGGTTTCAATACAAAATGCCTTCACTCAGTTTGTTGAGTCCAGCTCCCCATAGTTCTACCGCAAAGGCATAAATGACCTTCCCAGGAGATGGCAGAAACGTGTAGACAATGGGGAAAATAATTCGATTAAAAAAAAAAAAAAAACTTCAGAAAAAAAAATGGTTTCCGTTCTTCAGTACAAAACGGCAAATTCATATTTAAACCCCTAATATGTTCTAATATCTCATATGTTCTCGCTGCTGAGGTGAAAAGTTGTATGTGTTTCACGAGACCAAAGTTATTTGCATCTCGTGCCTTTGAATCCCTCGCTGTGCTTAGGATTCTAACCTAGAATCACTCGCTACGCTTGTGATTCAATTATAGAATCCTTCGCTTACTCGGGATTCAAAATCAACACTCGCACCAAAAAACAACTTTTCTCTCTTGTTGCACAAATAACTATTTTTTTAACCCTTTGCTAATTTCAGCCGCAGAAATGAAATGAAATGAAATGAAATGAAATGAAATTGTTTATTATGTAAATAGGATATTGGAATCACTTTTACACGTCATATTAAAAAATATTAAAAATAAGCTACATGAGGTCGGTCAGAAATAATTTTCCTGTTATACATTTATACGAAATCAGAATTACTTAAGCTTGTTTAAATATAATGTTCAGGAGCTTTTTGTATTATATCAAACGAAATTAAAAGCTTACGTCATCACTAATAAATTTTCCCTGTCAGCGCTCATTACTTATGGAGGAATTGGTTTAATTGACTTAACTTTCGCGCATATTATTAAAAGGAAGACGTACACTGACAATATGTTTCAAACTCCTGGTATATATGTTGAGGAATATAACTTCAATAATGTGGAAATAAATTGTCATTTTATAAAGACTGCTGAAAATATATGAAACATTATTTACGATCGTATATCTTCCGTAAAAGAATTTGCTACTGCAAAATCCAAGGTTGGTATAAAAGAACATCAAAAAGTCGCTCCGCTGGCGAAACTGCTTTTACAGGATTTCATCAGATAAACATAAGTAATAAATAATGACGCTAAAGGACACACAGCTCTAGGCCTCATGGAGATAGGGATGAAGGTTCATATGACTATTGACTAAATTGAAAATGCAAATTAGATATTAAAAGAGTTTCCATACCAGTTCCATACTTGAGTTCCACATTAGTGTCACCAATAGCGCTGATGCCGGTAACATTCAGTTTCAAATCAACGTTTTCCAAATTTTTGAAACCAGTTTTTTGATGAGTTTCAAGATCATTGTTAGTATTAATACCATCAGCACTATTCAACGCTTTCTTTTTCCTTTTCTCTCTGACTTCTTTTAGCTTTGATTCTAGCTAGAAATTAATCCTTTAATTTATTGTATGCGTAATTAATTTACATATTATTTCATCTTGTTTTTAAAACGGCTATAGGTAATTAGTAAATACTAAAGTCATCACCTGTTTTATCCTGAATGAGTAACACAACAATAACTTTCTAAAGTTTACTGTTTCATTAGGTGCATTTTTTTAAGAAAGAATCAAATATACCTAAATGATAAAAGAAAAAAAGAACTAACGCTTAATAGAACTTAGATACTACAATAAAAGATACAGTAAGAGATTGATAATGTTTAATGACAAACATTACGTCAATAGAAGAATTAACGCAAATCACATCAAAGTTAATAAGAACAAACACAAATGATGGATTCGGCCTTGACAATACACGATCTGTATTGGGAAGAACAGTGGACTATCTACGTATGTACCAATAGGTATGCAGAAAAGATATTGAAAGACAATAATATACACAATACGTACTAAATTAAATGACTGATTAAAACTAATGATTATACAAAGAAACAATTAACTAAAATATGGCGTCGAAAAATTCCTCCGCATCGCTGTTGGCTGGTAATGTACCCAAGAGACTGGTGGCATTGCCATGTTGTATAGCAATGCTTAGCCTCTGGCCAAGGTAAAAGCCAGCCCTTGGGTCACGGGAAGTGTCAAACAACCGTTTGGTAGGATAGATACATATTGAAAGAAATAGGTACAGAGAATTGTTGAGAAAGATACCGATCTTACACTGCAGAAAATTGAAATATGCTAGAATCAAGAAAGAACGTAAGGAATAAACAGATATAAAGAAAAGCAAATAATCAATTGAATACTATGTCTTCACTACTAGGTTAAAAATCACAATATTCAATTATTTATTCCGCTATGATATTTAATTGCGAGTGAGCATAATAAACCTACAACGTTATACATGACATAAATATTAATTTATAGGTAAAAATTTAAGTTTTTCTTATGAAGTTTTTTTAAATACACTTTTGAACTTACAACATCAAAATTCCGATGAATATATTACAATATATCCGTCAAGATATATTACAACAACTTAACTCGCACATCCAAATTACATCATGTAGGAGGCTCCTAACAATGTTAGTCGTCCGTCCCGAAGCCTCCGGCATCAGATAATTGATTTGTTTCGAACTTCGCACATCGAGAGTAATTCACCAAAGGAACAATTGTCTTATGTGCCAAAACTTTGATCACCAATTCAGTTGAAAGTTGGTGAACTCTTGAACTGAGATCGATGTGATGTCGATTTCTGATACTTTGGCTCTAATTATGTGCTCATTTTCTGTGACAACACGGATAGCTACTTTTTATTTTTGGCTAAGTATAATTTTCTTTGAATCCGTAACTTTAATCTTTTGGCAGTATTGATGATTCGTGGAATCATAGTTGTTTTGCTTCTGGATTTTTGAACCATATAGCTTTAAAATCATAATACCATATTGCCTTTTTAATCTCATCTGAAAACCTCATTTCGGCTTTTTTACCGAGGACGACTAGCACAGTTGATACCTACTACATATTTTGCTCATATCCTATATATATTAAAAACAAGCATAAAATACTTACCATTTCTAATAAAATATCCTTTTGTTCTAAAAACGTTTCGTCAACTATTTCACTTCGCCTTTTGGGATCTAAATATGATTTCGCATTAATTGCATGTGAATTTAGATTGGCTTGAATACCTTCCAGACCTGCTAACATCTACGAAAAATATAACAAAGCTGTTAATACATTAAGAGAGTACAAAGTTTGAGAGTCAACTCCCCACAAATTGGACTGATAACCCGGTAAAGGTCGCGGAAATCCGCTGGATGCGGGAGGCACAAGTCAAGTTGAAATAGCGATACTTGGAGGAGGCCTAGAACCAACAGTGGAGGTCTTTCGACTGAATGATGATGATGAAAAGTTAATTCATAAAGCTAATAGGTTATCCTACCGTGCTATGAAGATCAGATTGTGCATCATCCAGCTGATTTACCAGAATGTACTGATTCAATCAGTTAGATTCGTCATCGCATGATGTTGCTTGGAAATTCTAGGATCTATAGTTTATCAATTGTTTTATCGTGATTGGTTAAATGTATAAGATTTTATATAAATATTTGAAAACCTCTAAGGGGTCATTGTACAGATATTAAGAACAACTTTTACGCGAAAATAAATCAACATTTATGTTTGTGCAACTCGAAAAATGTGTATTATATTTCACCTTTTTTAACACATCTCTGACCAGTCTAAGATGTAGACGAAACCAAAGTAGCTATGGGAAGCTAGACCAACACGCACTGGGCCCGCGTGGTCAAACGAACGTTGAACGTCAAAAACAAAGAAATAGAACTGAGTCTAGTTGCCCCTTCCAAAAGGTACTTTTTGTATGGTGGATTACGACCCACCCCCTCTCTCCGAAAGGAGGCCTGTGTCCCAAGCAATGGGAACATTATACGCTGATTATGATATGGGAGACTTGGTGCTTATCTCAGAGAAACACAACGCCACATCTGCCAAAGCAGGTCTAAAGCTACACCAAGAGCTAATTTCATCAATAATCATAATCGAATACGCTAGAGTCTGATGCAGCAAATAAAATTTATTTATTTCTTTCTTTCTTTCAGCTACTTATCTTATAAACTCTTTTAACCACTTACAACCCTTTTAAACAAAGACGGGCGAGTCTATTTTAGTCCACGACTGCTCGACTGAACGGCACGATTTCTCTATAAATGTTACTCTGAAACCGTCACGTTCCATTTTAACTGTTTTATTAAGAAACAGTGTTATTTTCAAAACAAATTAGCTGATGTTGAAATTTGGGGGAAATTAACAAAAAGTTTACTGTCACAATTTTCGGTTTTTGTTTAATTTTGCTGTTTATTGGCGCGTTTCAGACGCAACAGACAAAATTCTGGTACTTTTAAACTAATTTGGGGTGTTTTGACTAATTACACATTAAATTAAAACTAATTTTAACACAACATAACATCGCGCCTTTAATCCCCGAAGTGTAGGCAGAGGTGTACCTATAGTACATCCACATTTCGCCAGGTTTAAGTCCCATGTAATAGGGGGCGAGCCTATTGCCATCAACTGGGCACAAATCCAGACACCGGCAATCCAGGCAGGCTGCTGCAATAATTTAACTATAGTGATTTTAATGTGTATGTTCAAGAAATTGAGCGTAAGTACCTACCATTCGATCATTGAAATAAAAAAATACGAAATATCCCATACCTACACTTTTTGCTCTATCAATCATCATAATTACAGTGGCGAGTCACCCACATACCCACAGATGCCAAGCTGGCACAAATAAAATAACCACTTTCGACCACCACTCACAACAAATTACCACCCAGACCGACGCCAAGCTGTAAATGAGTAATGTCGATAAATAAAAAGTAAACAATGTTTGGTACTTTGTTTACTTTTTATTTATCGACATTTCGAAAATGGAATAACAAATTGATGACACTACGACAACATCCCTAGTGGTTCAAAGGTTAACGTGATTTATATTCGAATAAATAACGTAACAGGAATCTCAATATCACTGAAATGTTTTTATTCAACATCAAAATATTGGCATAAGCATTTCAGTACCTACAATCTACGTAAACAATAACTCCATCAAATGTCTATGGTCTTTTCCAAAAATTTAAACAAATGGATCAGAAAACATAATAACATTTGTAATGCCAGTTACAAATTACGTGCTTTAATTAGATTAAGTATTTGAATACACGAAATTCTAATTTTAAATCACCTCGGCTGTCGTTATGTTTTTCATTTGATATTTTATTTTAAAACCATTATCGTCAATGATTTATCGGTTACAATTTAAAAATATTATTTGAACATTAATTAATTGTTGGAAAAAGTGGTGAGGTATAAAGTTCAAACCTTCTAAACACGGATGAATGTGTTACTAATTCACTTTGGTAAGTGATTGTGTAAGAATTTTACCCAAACGGGTTTGTTTACACTTTCAGCACATACTTTTGGAACAAACATTACATAAAACATGACAAGTATTTCCTGAAAGTTTGGCAGAGGTATTTAGTCATTACAACCACATTTTACTATTATGTATATGTCTCATGTAATAAAAGGCAAGCTTATTAGCCCATGAGCGGAGCAAAAATCCATACTCAAAAATGCAACTGAAAAATTCCTGATAGAAAATTATATCAACACCTTGCCCAATTAATATCAAAAAATTATTTTGTAAGTTACAACTTGTAGAAAATCATAACAAATTCTGAGAGTGTCCGGCGATTCTCTATTCCGTCTTACAAGTTTACAAGTGTCGTGTTTAGTACCGAAATAAATGTTTAAATTCGATTTTCTTTTTTTAAATGTGGTCAAAAGAGAGAGATGACCTGATGCCCGTGTCCCAGCAGTGGGAACATTATGGCTGATTATGAATATGGAGATGAGCTATGAATTTAACGAAAATTAACATTCTAGGTAACTTGTGAACGTGTAGACTTGTAATTTTTGATGAAACAGGGCCCAGCTCGTCTGCCATCAAATATTGTTTCAAATCTCATATTTACATAAACCAACGTATTTATTAAGTAGGCTAAAGCTTTAATCCATTTCTGTCTCTCACACGATAAGAAATAAGTATTATATTTTCTAACTCAAAGCCCAGATATAGAAAAAAGTAAGCTTATCGAATCTGAAGTGACGCACGTACAACTGGCACGTGCAAAAGCGACGTACATTTTCTTTATGTAAACGATTTCTTTTTCAGCAATTCGGATGCAGAAGATGAATATTATATATATGAAAACTTAATAAAACCAATTTCATAACACCCATACACTAACACTCCACACACCCACACACCTACACTTACAAACATTCAACACACCTACTCATTATTCATTTCCCCATTTCCATTATTAATTATTTTAAGTTCATTATTATTTTATTTTCATTTTCTTATTAAAATTCTGTTTCTAATTTTTTTCAACTATTCAATCTTTTGATACCTGCAGTTATACATTATCTTGACCCGACCTACTAAGAGAGCCGGGTGATCTGTAACTCAGGATACTCCTAACACAGACACCTTTCTCTATTTAAGATTGTGCATCTCATTAACCTGTGCCTGTAATATGATGTTGAGATAAATAAAGATTTATGATTATGATGATTTATGATGATTATGATTATTGATAGGTACTTTTTAGGGCCCCGTACCAACCCAAAGGGTGTCAAGCGGAACCCTATTGGACTCTGCTGTCCGTCCGTCCGTATGTCCCTCAGCGGGCTGTATCTCGTGAACCGTAATAGGTAGACAGTTGAAACTTTCACAGATTGTGTAGGTATTTCTATTGCCACTAGCATTGCCATAGCTACAAATAATAAAAAAATATAACCCTTCCTTGGCAGTCGGATAATAAAATAAAGTTAAAAATTAAAGAGGGTCCCCCTAGATTTTTAAGTATAAGTACAATGGTACCATAGGGTGGTACCGAGCCTTTCGTGTGCAAGCCCAACTCGCGCTTAGCCGGTTTTTATCATTTTAAATCATTCAAAGAAACAACTGCTTAACAGCAGTAATTTCTTACTTAAAGCATAAAATTAACAATATTGATAGCCATAGAATCACACTGAGATCAACCAAGTGAGAGATAGATAGATTAACCCTACTCTTGCTGTGGATGTCATAAGTAGGTTACTTTCCACCTAGCAACAAAACGATTTAAAAACCATGATGATAACTAACAAAATTCATATCAAGTGGGTACCTTAAGCTTATGGCAACTTAGATATATATGTAGATATAATCCCTTTCCGTATTCGACGAAATGTTAATTACTCAACCGTCACATCGTACCGCTGTCATGCGCAACCAACCAATTAGGAAACGGCGGTCTCACATTGAAAAGGTTCCTGATTCCAATAGCAGACATACCTATACAAGCTGACCATAAACCAAATAAATAACCAAGACAGCTTTTTTCTTTTCTTTTTGAGGGTGGGAAACCATCAAATTACTTTTCCCGCTCTGAGCGGAGCGGAAGGGCGTGTCAGACTTTTACTGGCTAAAACCCACCCGTGTTCCTTCAGTTGCCTGTTGTCAAGGTCCCGGTATCCCCTTCGGACTTTCCCGCAACCCTGGCAGGTGCAACCCTGGCAGGACGACAGGGCTGCGAACAATATAGTGAAGCATGCCAAAACTACACCACCGCTCTTTGCATACACGCATATATTTACAATCAAACTACACCTCATTAACTGCACACATGTTTACGAAACCGGCCTCACGTCACTGTTAACTGCGTTCTGACTTGGTTTTTTATTTGGTCTGAGCAAGCTGACTTGATACCTATCTACATATTTAGAAGCTTCTGGGAATTACAACAAACATCCATCTATAAGGAAAAAACTACAAAAGAATTCCACAGACAACCAATTGATGTATGCCTCGATGACTAACGCCAAAACAACGTGATTCGGGAGACGTAAAACAAAGTTGTATGTATGTTTGTATATATATCACACACGGTACGTACCAGTAATGGGAATGCCAAATGTATTACCGCCATTGCGTTTAACTGTTGACGTGAAACGAACCAATAAGTCCGCCAATGTACGGTGTTGCTAGTAAAGGGAAGAAAATTTCACCAAAATATTGTTTTAAGTTTTTTGGCGGTGTGGTTATGAGCAAACTGAAGGAGACTCCCACCGTAGAAGACGGTAAAGATTGTCGCGGCATCTACATCGCCACATTCGAACTACGCATCAAGGATCTGACGTCATACAAAAATCCTGACGTCACATAAATCCTGCATCGCGCAAATAGAGTTTACCGCGCGATGGACATACAAGATTCCGACATCAATCGTTAGGCAGTTGCCCACCAGACAGACACAACACCCGTCTGGTCGGAGGATTCTCCCTTTTCTATAGAGGAAGAGCGAACTTTACACCCTGTTCTTCATACCCCTAAAAGATCAATGTCAGGAGACTTTGACAACCAGCCCATTCCAAAATTGTATGAAATAGGTAAAACAAGTAGTTTTCGCATACCTTTTCTAACTGCATAGCCGATTGTCTTGTCTGCCTATAAGAGAAATGACTGGCACCAATAAATATCAAACTGACATTTGTGTTGAAATGAATGAAAACCAATAAATGAGAAACAGAGCAGAGAGCAGTTACCTTATCAAAGCTATTAAAAACCGATCAGAAAGGAAAAGAAAACGAAGAACATTTAGCTAAACAACACCTGACATAAATCCTTGCCAAAATATTTTCCCAGAAATTACGAAACTTTCCCGAAGCTAGCAACACGAAACGTGCGATTTTACGATCAGTTTCAGAAATCGACGTTTATAAATAAATACAATTTAAGCGCATTTTATTGCCTGCACGCCGGTGCTGAAATGCATTTGGATCGAAATAGGAATAAATAAAACGACACTTCAACGTGTAGGCATAACTTTGAGTTCCTTCACCGATGATCTAAATAAAATGAACGACTCTTTAAAATACTTGGGTTTACTTTCACAATGTTCCTCATCATCCCTGCTTAGGCTTGCTTCAACTATGGGTTGGCTTCCATTCTAACCGGATGTAGCTGAACACCAGCGACTAAAACAAACAACAATTGCAACAATTTTCACTACCTTTTATAATGGTTTATTTATTAAAGACCTCCTCTCTCCTTGCCAAATTTTGTCAAAATCCGTTCAGTGTGAAAAGGTAACATACAGACAGAGTAACTTTAGAATTATTACATTAGTATGGGTTAGTTAGGATTTTTTATTCATATTCTTTATGGCATTTCTAGGCCATGAGCTATCATCATATTTGGCCAAGGTCTTAGGGGAAGGCGTGAAAATTGATTCGCTGCTACAATGTATATTAAAATGTAACAACGGTGTGGTTTAAAAGAAGACTTAGTGACAAAAATTGCTTGATAGTTTGGTCGTGTTGACACGATGAATGAAAGGCGACTAACAACAGGTACATGGCAGATGTGAGTGGAAACGCCGGGAATGGACGCTCTAGGAGGATATATCGTGACCTTATTGGTGATGTTCTTCAGAGAGGACAGGTGCGTAGTACTCGCAACCGGAGTGCATGTATGACAAAGTGACATTCTATCAGCGATAACGATGATAGAAAAGGCAAAAATGTATAGGTCTGACATAAACTATCGAAAAGCTTATGTCAATCCTGTTGAAAGTCTTTGTAGAAATATGAAAGGCTTTCGAAGCGATTGTCACTTGTCTAGGCCCTTATACAACGTTAGTTTTTCTTTATGCTAAACCCGAAAAGGGGTCATTGTACTCATCATTTTGAACAACTTTTACTATGGGACCAACATCGAAATCGCGAAAAAAAAATCAGCTATTTCCTACATTTGTGTTCATTTAAATCGACAAAATGTATGGAACAGCTGTTATTTTTTTCGCGATTTCAATGTTGTTAAACTAACGTTGTATGTATGAACGTTAACGATGCAAAAGGAGTATGTAAGGATCGTAGCACGTGGCGTTCTGTAGTTTCTGCCTACCCCCATGGGGAGAAGGCGTGAGTTTATGTATGTATGTAATGCTATTAAAATACAGGAAACGTAGACTAACATCCGATAAGAAACGAAGAGAAATTAGTTTATGTACGGCCTTTCCTTACATAATTGACACACTCGATTTGTAATCATTTTAGTGGAACTCTAAATAAACAAGGAAAGGAATTACAACTTGCTTTTCTTTTATTGCCTCGTTTATCAAATGGTCGCTAGTACAACTGCTGAGCATGATGAGGTCCTGGGTTCAATCCCAGGACAAGCAGTGTTAAATTGTTTAATTAAAAGATTTTCTCTTACTCAAATTCCCGGACTTGAACATACTGGAGGGGCTCGTGGCTAAGTAATAACAGCCGCACGGGTCAATCCTTCAGGTTAAGCTACGCTTGCAGCGGTCAGTCCGTAGATGGGTGAACATCTTAACAAACCGAGACCCCGCCGTGTCTCGAAAAGCACGTTAAGCTGTTCGTCCCGACTGTCATTCTTGGATTTTTGACAGTCGTCTGAAGCCCGAAAGTCTTACCAAGGGGTATCGTGTTACCCAGTAACTAGGTTGTGGAGGTCAGATAGGCAGTCGCTTCATATAAAATACTATATCCAGCTGCATCAGGGAAGACTCGAAGTCGACCCCAACATAGTTGAGAAAAGACGAGGCAGATTGATTGTTCGTGTTTGACAGCCTACACCTCTGAATATCCATAATTCAAGTTTTGTTTTATTTGAAGAAAATCTAACTATCTAGACTCGCGATTAACTAAGAAGTCCGTTTATAAAAATCCTTTGAGTAGCGATGAAAAAAAAAATAGTTTCTTATATACTGATTCTTGAGACATATCGATTACCGATATGTCTCAAGAATCAGTATATAAGAAACGATTACATACTTAGAGAATTTGTAATCGACGACTTATCTACATTGCTTAAAACTGATTCTCAAGGCATAACGTTTTATTAGAAGTACGAGAACGAAACGTCAAAACGGAATTCTTAGATTGTCGCGAGTTTAACTAATATTATAAACGCGAAAGTTTGTAAGTATGGATGGATGGATGTTTGTTACTCTTTCACGCAAAAACTGCTGAATGGATTTCGATGAAATTTTGCAAACAGATAGTTTATAGCCTGGATTAACATGTAGGATACTTTTAATCCCGATATTCCCACGGGATCGAGACTTATGTGGGTGAAACCGCGGGGCGCAGCTAGTATAATATATTTTCTTCAAATAACACAAAACTTGAATTTACAACTTTAGTCAGTAATGCTCATTCATGTGATTATAAAGACATGCCTCAGTGTTATACAAGTCTCAAGTAACAATTCATAAGCCTTTGAAAGCCTTTTCCATTCGACCCAAAGCCTCATAAAAGATATTCCTTTATTCCTGAAATCGTTATAAGAAAGCCAGTAACATCGCATTTATAAGTAATATCGTTCGAACCGACAATTTGCCAACAATTCGTATTTCTCAATCGTAACAATAAAATGGAAAACCAATAAAACCGAATTGAAAGTTGCGAAACAAAAAGAATTTGATTTGAACAAAATTTCAATCAATTCGTTATTGCTAACAGAGTGGGACAAACGGTGAGCAACAACTTAAATATTCACATTTAAGCTTTATTTTAAGTCTTTGGCTTTTAGATTTGTTTTAATTTTAGAGTTATATTGATTTAAATTTATATTAGGGTCATTTTTAGGTAATCCTATTATTGAATATATTAGTTTTCGCATATTATGATACCATACCTATTACCCGTATTAGACAAATATTAGTGAACTGATTCATGATTACCTACACAATCTAATATTTAATAACTTAAATCCTATTCTTCACTAACCTGTATTAGCTGAATTGAATCTACTATAATTTTCTTCTATGCCTATTTTAATATGTGCTGCGATACATTTTAATGGATACGCAATTAGAACTTAATCCATTAAAGTGTTTGCTTACGCTAACATTGGAAGCGGAAATGATGATAGAGTACATAATAACAACGCAATTTATTTAACTAAATGACGTCATATTTACGAGTTTCTAGTAGGTACTTTAGTTAGAGACTCAAAAATAAAAGACACAGAAATACATAAATATGCACCTAAAGGCATAATCCATTTTCCAGAATCTATTGTCAATACCTTTATACGTTGCAATAAATCCCAAATCGCCATAAAACATCACTAAAATAAAGTTTTATTTATTCCCAGAATATGTTTTCACACACGTTGACTGTACTGGTGGGGTATATGGCAGTCGCCTCGTCTCGAGAGACGCTCCGGCCCATGCCTACCATAACCAACTCCCTTGTGAATCTCGGAAAAATGGAAGTCTCCTTTTATTTCTCTGGTAACGGTCGTGGTAAGATTTTGATCAAATATATCGCTGTCCCAAACGACGACAAAAGTATAACTAAATCATACGAATATATTGAATGTCTCTAAAAGGAATTTGAGGACATTGTATGAAGTAATTCCTTCAGTTTTATTTTTCCTTAGTCATCTTCAAGTCAAGACATGATTTATCTATCTCTATTAACCACCATAAAATCAAATTAACATGACTTAATACTTTCAGATGGCCCTTCTCATGCGATGAAACCAGAACATGGCCCAGCGTTTCCTCAAGGTTTCTTCCCAAAACTTGAACCAGTTATTGAAGAGCCGTGTCTCTGCTCGAGTCACCGTAACACCAAAGATTCCTTTATGAGCAACCCTACTGGTCTCATTAACAAGATTCTTTCGAATAGCGATATGTTCCCTTTTAACAACAACAATCCACTCCGCTCTACGATATGTTGTGATTCTCACGAACATGTACAAGAAGGTTCAGTGTATTTTGAATTCACTCCCGAACAGAAACCTATGAAGCCCAGCCCAGGAAGATCGAACCCCCTGCCAATGATGCCCTTCCTTTTCGATAGCATGATCCCAAACAAATCAATGTTACCTATTACGAAGACGAAAGCAATAGAAGTGATCCTGTTCCCGAAAAAGAAAGAATTCTCAACTGTCATGAGTAACTTCGACATGCCAAAGTACAGTTTCAACTCAAAGAAAAGAGACACGTTTCCTAACGATGCTATAACAGTTGTCGGTGATAAGAAATTAGAAAATAATATAAATTTATTCAAACCACTTCCTGCGGTAAAGAAGGATTTAAGCGCTCAACAAAAAAAAGAAAATGAAAATGAGAAACCCGCTGAAGAAGGGGAAAAGATTGAAGGGGAGAAACTTATGGTAGAGCTTGCTAACAAGCCTAATGCAGTGTAAATGAGAAATGTAATAAATAAAGTAGAAAGAGGATTTGAATGGCGTTTTAGTACATATTACATATGTTAGATTCCTTAAATAAAATACAATAGACGCAGATATATTAAGTAACCTATTCCACTTAACTATTCCTCAAGAGTCACAAAAAAACCTTGTAAAAAATCGACACGTGTTTCACCTCTTAACGAGGCATCCTCAGGATGACGACTGACCAGTCGCGAACCAGAACACGACGGGTTGCCACGGCGAACGCTGGACGCTGGTTCCTTAAATAACTTTAGATCTTCTTTGGATCAAGGCGAATGATTAAACTTACAAATAGTGTTAATCTGGAATTAACCAGTACATTGGTCAACACAAATTCATCATGAACCATAACAATATTGTGTAGGTACAAACTAGTAGAACCATATAAAAAATATGTGTATTCCAATAATTTACCGAAATCAGCTTAATTAAACCAGGATAGAGCGTGACTGAGATCAAAGATTAAATTCGCGAAATCTTGCATTTACGTTTAAACGTAACTATGTTTGATTCTGACTTTGTCTTCGAGAAATTACGTTAGCAAGATCGGAATACTAAAAAGTTCGTTAGTTAAGAATCAGTTTCGGATGAACGATTTGGTCTTTAGTGTCCTGTTAGGCTCTAGGCCATCTTTATAGGACAGAACCCAATGTTTGTTATGGTAGTCCACATTAACGTAATAGGTAAGCAGCTTCACTAGTAGTGCTAGTGGGTTAAAACCCAGGCAGACACCTTCACTTTGTGTAATTTCTTTCATCACCACTGCTCTCAAAATGGTGAATAAAAACATCATGACACCACAAACCCGCATTGGGACTGGGTGGTGGATTATAGCCCACTACCTCTCTGTGAGAGGATTCCTGTGTCCCAGCAGTGGGAGAGTTATAGGCTGATTATCCTTATCCTTAGTATTTACCCCAATATCAAACTACAAAAGCGATAAAATTAAACAGCAAACACGACCGCTTGGGTGAAACGACCGGAGCGTAATGAAGCTGTTTCGTACCATTGTACCTCTGACATTTATTTATTCGTGCAATTACGTGGTACTTGCTATTCAATGGTCGCCACCCTCTCTCGCGAAAGAATACCAACATTGTGAGCAAGCAATGTACGTCGCTTTCGTCAATATGTTTGTCATATACACGATTTACGTAGGCAGATCGTGGGCTCAGTAAACGTGGTACGTGCCTTTAATGCGAACTACCCTCATTTACATTTGTATAAGCAAAGGGAATTATCTGCAGGTAATGTGTAATGAGAGCACATGGTTGATTGGGGTCAGGGTAATTAGGGTTTATTTTTATTATACGCAGGAACCAATTAGTTTTTATCTAATGGAGGTAGGACCCAGGTCGGACCTTCCTTATCTATTTAAGTACTCATAAACACAAGCAGCACGCGTCAAAGGCAGAGACAACTGCTGCCGTCAACAACGTGTATCTCGCGTATTTGACTACGGTGCTCAGCACTAAGAGGAATTAGGGTCGGTCCCCTCTCCATACAAATGCTCTCGCCTGTTTTCTCTCTGGTTTATGACCATAGAGCAATTATTTTTTGCAGTAAAATAAATATCAAGCAGTTCTATGCACTAGAACCCTCAGAAAATGCTCAAAATTTCCTGTTTAGATCGCTGTCAGAGGCCTATTGTACAAATTTGACAACTATTCATGAAAAATGAAAACATAGGGTCACAGTAAATATCCTTCTTATTCAATTTATAAAACATCTTTCAAATTGGTTCAATATTGGAGGAGGAAATAGACGAGAACCGAACCTCGAATTATGACTTTTTGTATGGAGAAAAGACCGACCCTATTTCCTCCTAATAGAACCAAATATAAGGTCATTATTTTGAATTCTTAGTTTAATAATGTGAATATTCCAAAGCTTTTCCCAAGGTACGCAATCTTGATATCATCCAACATTTACTGCAGTCCTTCTAGAAAGATAGGGAACATGCAATATGTATATGGGAGTATTTTTTTTTATAAACTATATTACTTCAGAATTATGCCTCCATCAATATTTTTGTACAAAATTTATTTTTGATCGATTATTTTTTAATTTAAACTGCAAAAACCTGGAAATTTCAAAAACTTGATAAGCCACGCTATTGGTCAGAGCAAATGTGACGTAACAATCTATGACACCAATCAAAATGTCAATGTGTTTTGTAGGAGTGTTTAACATTGATTTGACACTTGTTTGTTTGCTGTCATAGACTGTGACGTCAGTCACCACACCAAGCGCCAAATGGAGGGTGTTTAAAAAGCCCGAGTTGGTTGGCTATTTTTAACTTTTTTTTTAAAATACTTTCCATTGCTTTTTTGCCGTCGAATTTTTTTAACTATTATTTGGCCATGTAAACTATCGAATAAAAATACAAAAAATATATACATGCATATTCCCAATTGAGTAACACAAGTGTTTCTCACAAGTAAGTCGTATCGTAGGTAGGTAATGAATGTCCTAGGGATGTTTTCATCAAGTTTGCAAAACAAACCCGAACTGTTCCACGTCCAGCATGTAGGCACACGTGTCCTGTATACAAAATAAAGCCTAGAAAAGTCTGGACAGAAATGTTTAGGATTCGATTCTTGATTAACTTAGGTATGATAATATTATGTGTGTGGACTACCTATAAATGCAAATTATAAAACTTGTTTTTTTTTAAACTTAAGATTGAGTCATTCACATTCGCTCTATGAACTCCTATTAACTAGCTTATACGTACTCATTAACCGACTTTACAAAAAGGAGGAGAGTCAGCACTCGACGAGTAAAAAAAAAAAGTAATAATCTTTTTTTTTTAACTCGTTGGGTCGACTTATTGTACTTACTGTTTCTCCTTTCGCTGCTGCCGCTTCTTCTTGAAGGCTCTTTTAACCCTCAGTAGTAAGAACGCAGCTCTGTCTATAGTTAGTACTGACGGCCGCTTGGCGGAGCTAGGCTCGTCCATCCCCTCCTCTTCGGCCGGCTCATCGCACAACCTCAGGCCGAGCCATCGCTGTTTAGTCGCAGTCCTCGTTGTGACGCCGAAGGGAACACACGTCTAGCTACGAACGCACGCTTCTACAGCATTTTATTTTAAATTCGATCCTACTGTTACGTGATTTTGAATTTGTACGACACTTAACACTGTTTTTATTGACACAAATTCTCACTTTGCACTTTTATTCACGTTTCGCGAATGTAAGGAAATAACCTGAAACAAAGAAAAGTAGGGTTAAGTATTTTTGCAAATTACAATGAAAAGTTATACTAATCTGTAAAATAAATGCTACGGTCTGCTTCACTAACATGATTAAATTGATTCCAAACTTAGTATTTACATTAGAGCTTAGTTTATAAGCTTCTAGGAATCCGAAATACAATTTTGAAAATGAAGATTAATAAAATAATTATTCTAAACAGATGATCTTCAGTAAGAAATTATTAAGTAAGACCGAAGTTCAAGCGCCAATCCCATTCAAAGAAGAAGAAACGATAGTAAAGTTTATGAATGTTTCACAAATTTTCAACTTCTATACAAGTGTCTGTTGCGTAAGTCTACCAGATTTGTCGTTGGCAGAATTAATACCATTATGGGTATTGATGGAGTCTAGACGGATATAATATAAATGCAAATTGTTCATTCATGTCTGCAGAGCATCGAAATAGCGTTACTCGTAAATATGTGTCCATAATTCGATCATAATTTCTTCATGTTCGTAATAAATTGTGTGAAATGTATTAATACTATATTTAATCTTGTTATATAAGCATAGCATATGTTATGTGAAGATATCGATACTCATCACATCTGCGAAGTTTCGCTAGCAAATTTAATTTGACCCACATAAACAGTTGCCTACTAAGATAGCCGCAATCCAAACAATTTAATACAAGTAATACCAAACACACGTAGGTAATAATAAATTAAAATACAAACATTGGCCCTTCATATCTAGCTCTGATGCTGAAAATTATATCTGGGCTTCCCAGAGGTAACTCGGGACTTGTAAAAAACGACAAGGTACATTGTAACATTGTAACTTATGTAAAACCTAAAATCCCCTATGATATGCGAGTGCCCTTAAAGACTTATGTGAAATTTGCATGGCTTGGTAAGAGAGTTTCGGATTTTTGTATGGATTCCATTTTTTTTAAAGATATTCATTCAGAATGTACCTAACTTATAAGTTTGAACGAAACCGCTGTATCGCGCCCTAGAAACGCGGTGAGGCGGGGGGCAGCGTTGACGAATGAGCGACGGGACGCCGTGAGCGTTGACGAATAAGCGGCGGGAAACCGCGCGCCAAGAGCGTTGACCAATGAGCCTGCACTGCCCCCCGTCTCGCCACGCACATACCTAATGCGTGGTACAGCGGTCGTGTCCGATGATTCCGTGTTTTACCAGAACTTATCCACTTCTTAGGAAGATCAGTTGTACTTGTAATGAAGGTCCTATAGCACAAAGAGTAAAACGAGAAGATAATAATATCGTCTACGTGATGAATTCATCAGTGGAGCCAGCAAATAGATATGACGTTGAGCCACACACCATGGTCTTTTTTTTTTTTGTGGTGCGGATATCTTCAAATGACTTCTCCCGCTCTGGGTGGAGCGGAAGGGCATGTCAGACTTTTACTGACTAAAACCCATCCGTGTTCCTTCATTTGCCTGTTGCCAAGGTCCCGGTATCTCTTTCGGACATTCCCGCAACCCTGGACACAGACACACCATGGTCTACCAGAAAATCTCGGAACAGACTATAAACCCAGGCTGATAACCTAGTCAAATCAAAAGAAAAAAGTTTGATTTACCTATTTATTTATCTGCTAATACTGATGTATAATATTTCCCCAATGCCACATTACCTACTTACTCCATTCCTCCAAAACACGTGACTTTAGCTTCGGGATATGCAACAGCAACATGCCATTAATTACCGTCACCGTTAAACTTAATAACAGACTCGGTAGCTTGGTCACTGGTCTCAAAGGAAAGCACTTGGTGTTCTGTTGTCATTACCTAATTTCCTTTGCAAAGGCCAATATGGTTAGTATTGCGTTGGATATGCAATTACCTTGTTGCATAATAGGATATAAGTCGGTACTGAGTATACCCCATTTGAAATAAGATTAGACATTAAAACAAACCCTTTTACAGTCCGTTCAACCGATTTTGACTTCTATACCGTAGGCATAAGGATAGCATTAAAAGCAAAAAAAGTTACACAATACCAACTATCTACTGCGGCTGCCATTTGTCATGCCAAGAACGTAATAGAATTCAAAATCGGTTGAACGGAATGTAAAAAAGGCTTATCTATACGTCTAATCTTATTTCAAATGGAGTATAGGTAAAGATAAATTTTGCAATTTTTACAATTTAAGACACTAATATTTACCCAAAAAGATGCATGTTATAAACTGTTACATAAATTAAACGTAAGGTACTTAGAAAAAACCGGCCAAGTGCGAGTTGGACTCGCGCATGAAGGGTTCCGTACCATTATCTATAAAAACGGCAAAAAAATCACGTTTGTTGTATGGGAGCCCCCTTAAATATTTATTTTATTCTGTTTTTTTTTTTGTATTTGTTGTTATAGCGGCATCATCTGTGAAAATTTCAACTGTCTAGCTATCACGGTTCATGAGATACAGCCTGGTGACAGACGGACAGACAGGCAGCGGAGTCTTAGTAATAGGGTCCCGTTTTACCCTTTGGGAACGGTACGGAACCCTAAAAACCAAGACAAAGTATTGTCAACAGTGACGTGAGGCCGGTTTCGTAAACATGTGTGGACTTAGTGAGGTGTAGATTGACTGTAAATGGTTCTAAATGTGTGCGTGTGAGCGTGTGTGCACCGAGCGGAGGTGTAGTTTTGGCATGCGTCACTGTTCGCAGCGCTCTGTCGTGGTTTTTTATTTGGTCTGAGGAAAGGTACTTAATATTGCCAAATCATTACACTGACGAAAGCCTCTTAAGCAGAGGAGGAAATCACTGCGTATTAGAGAAAAAAAGGTATCGAATATCCGAATTCATCACGAATAGTTTTCCTGAAAGTTTTCCTCGACTGATGTCAATCAGTCTGCGTAGCCTTTTCCCAACTTCGTTGGGGTCGGCTTCCAGTCTAACCGGATGCAGCTGAATACTAGTATTTTACATGGAACGACTGCCTAGTCGTTCCATGTAAAATACTAGTATTCAGCTGCATCCGACACCCACAACCCAGTAACTGGGTAAAGCCTCGTGCAGACTGGCGCAACGCGACACCGGTAATTATACGATATAGTATGACTTATTGTCAGACTTTCGGGCTTCCGACTGTGTAACGACTGTCAAAGATCTACAAACGACAACCGGGACCAACGGCTTAACGTTATATCCACCCACCATGGTCACCCAGGGTTCCCTATTTGAAATCGAATGGCGAAAGATCGAATAACACTTGCTCGAAAACGATAGTAGTCAAAATCGATAAATTATAAGCGCGACCATTCACTACCTCGATGCATTAAAATCTCGAATAACTATAGGCTCGAATCCTCAGCGCGAAGACCCATTATCTTGAAACATCATTTCTCGAACGTCCATCTAATCGGAAATAGAAGAGAAACATCCAATACCTTACCACAAAAATGTGGTCTTTAGAAGTCTTCAGAATTTAAAAAATAAACCACAAAATACGTAATAATCATAACAGACGTGTCACACGCGAACTGGAGTGTGTTGCGGCGGTGAAATATTTGGCGACACGAGTCATCCATTTCGTGTGGCAGCCATATTAATGTACCAGTAGGCTAAATGTGGAGCCATTTTTATCTGACTGTGACACACTTTTTAACATGTACGTGTCTTTGGAATCGGTCGTCTAGTCATATTTATTAAATCTGCACCAATATTATAAAGGGTATCCTGCCTTTTCGCCGAAAATTGTTTGGCAGATCATCACTTGCCATTTCGCCGATGTTTCACTTTGACAACTAACGATTAGCAAATTTTTGTATGACAACGTTTCATTTGGTAGAATTATTGTTAAGCTGATTAATATAATGACACAAAACGTTTGGGACATTTATCATTTGTCAAACATTTCAATCTTAGGTTACGATATGTTAGGTTAGGTTAGAGTATGACAACATTTATCATTTGTCAAACATTTCAATCTTAGGTTACGATAGGTTAGGTTAGAGTATGACAAACAACGCACGAGCCGAGTGAGCGAAGCGAGCGTGCGGCGGCAGCGGCCGGCTATGTGCCAGAAGGTAATCGCTTTTGTAAAAGGAAACAGTTAAGTTAGGTTACATCACATTAAAGATAAAGTAAAACACACTCACTCACTGAGCACTCTTCAATACACTTTAATTGAACTCCACTTGAAAGTTGGCATTTTAAAAAGGGTAATTATGAAAAGCAGACCAAACGTACAGTTGGTAACTGTGAGGTTGGGAAATAAAACAAAATTATATGATAAGTTGGCAAATGATTATTCGGCGAAATAAAATTCTGCGAAACGTTAGTTGCCAAGTGAAAATCTGGAAAAAAAAAATTCGGCGAAAGGGCAGAGAACCATTATAAAGAGAAAAGATTTGTGTTGTAATGAATAAACTCGAAAAATACTGGACCGATTTTGAAAATTCTTTCACCAGTAGAATGCTATGTTATCACTGAGTTACTAGTTAGTTATAGGCTATAATTTATAAATATAAATACATAACGCGGGCGAAGCCGCATAGGATTCTGTTCTATCTTATTCGATAAAAACATTTTTTTTTTTTTGCTATTTGTAAAAAGGTTTGGTTTGGTTTGTGTTTCAATTTTCTGCTATATTTTTCATCATTCCATTGTCCTTTTAATCACACTGGCTTTAGTTTTATTTCAACCACTAATACATACAGTCAATTTTCATCGCCTTTAACATAATTCCATTATTAGCTCGTGGCTAAGTAATAACCATCAATCAGGTTAAGCTACGCTTGCCGGGGTTGGTCCGTGGATGGTTGACCATCTTTACATATCGAGACTCCTCCGTGCCTCGGAAAGCATGTTAAGCCGTTGGTCCCGGCTGTCATTCGTGAATCTTTGACAGTCTTTACAGATCTTCAGAAGCCCGAATGTCTGACAACCAGTCTTACCAAGGGGTATCGTATTACCCAGTTACTGGGTTGTGGAGGTCGGATAGGCAGTCGCGCCATGTAAAATACTGGTATACAGCTGCATCCGGTTAGACAGGAAGCCGACCCCAACATAGTTGGGAAAAGGCTAGGCAGATTGATTTTGGTTCATTATTAGATTGCTGCTTATTTAAGCAGTACAGTACAAAAGTTGCCTGCAATACATTACAAATAATTCGATTCGTCGAATAATCACCAAATTATACATTAATAGCATAAAATATCGGTATTCATAAATAGAGGGATGATTAACGTCTCATTGTTCGAGAGAGCGGGTAAAGCTATAAATACCGGTAACTGTGTTACATTGACCAGTTATCTCATAATGAAAATAATGATATAGCAGGTGAAATTATTGTTAACGTAGCGTCTCGCCCCAGCTTCGCACGGTTTTTACGACTTCACAAAAAATCTAGATTTCTTTATTTTCAGTAAGTTTAATATTAATGTCTTACACGCATGAACCTTCCGGAAAAAAAATCTAAATGATGGTGACAACCGCATTTAAATCCGTTGCTCAGTTTAGAAGAACAACGCAGTCATACAGACAAACACGAAAAGCGACTATAATTTATAGGTATGTACATATATAGGTAGATAAATATAGATCATTGATATGTAACATCTTTCCTGCAATCTGTGGGAGTGATTTCGTGAAAAGGGACGGAAGTGCGTAACAGGAAGCCGGAGAAGCGCGCGCTATTTGATTTGACCAATGAGCGCGAGCGGTGCTAGAGTTGGCCGTTAGGTGACATGTCAGATGTTACACATCATATTATGCGACTTATGTAAGGCTCACTCGGTTTTTATTATTACATACCTGTATCTAAAGAAAGAAAGAAAGATAACTAGGTTTATTTGTCACAGAAACACGTGCATACAAAAATATAACAGTAATCAGCAATATTAAACAAAATAGATCTAAGTACAAATGAGATCACGAGTATAAAGATAAATAGCTGGCAGCTGCACGTCATGACTGTGACAAGAAGGTTTCCACTCAGCATGATGCTGCGCTATGGGGGACCCACAGCACAGCGCTGATTTTCAGCGGTCACCCGAAAAAGACGTACGGAAATCAAGTCAGGTTCAACGATTTGTACATAATAAATAGGTAATAAATAAAATAAAATAAACAGTACTTACAATATCATTAAATCTAGTTAAATAAATGTAATTCAAAAGTAATAGCCAGCAGGGAGCAGGGTAAAAACTATGCTAAATTATTTATCTTCATTCTAAACGACATTTTAGAGTGTTGTCAAATAATTTAAACTTCAATTTCAGGGATATGTTGTCCAACAAACCCTAGTCTGAAGTATTTAGGGCTAATTGGTTGACTCGCCCGAAACGGGGAAATACTGATTAGGCAATTGGCACATTTTGAATTTTATGCACCTTAACTTTACTGCATAAAATTCAAAACTCGCCAATTGCCTAATACATAATTTTTAGGGTTCCGTAACCAAAGGATAAAACGGGACCCTATTACTAAGGCTCCGCTGTCTGTCTATCTGTCCGTCTGTCACCAGGCTGTATCTCATGAACCGTGATAGTTAGACAGTTGAAATTTTCACAGATGATGTATATCTGTTGCTACTAAAAATCAGAATAAAATAAATATTCTGATTTTTAGTAGCAACGTTTTTATAGATAATGGTACGGAACCCTTCGTGCGCGAGTCCGACTCGCACTTGGCCGGTTTTTTTGAGTTGTCGATATCCCATAAATAATTAACTTCGTGCAAATCGCCTCAAGAAAAAATAATATTATTTAAAAGACTCGATTCGCCCGCATAAATTCGTGCGAATTGACCAATAAGCAGTATATTGAAGTGCAGTAAGCTAGTTGAATGCGGTAAGCGGACGGACAATGCCAATGTGCCGGCTCCCGGCTCCTGGGGCATCCGAGGACATTCCACATATTAACCCACTTTGTTCGCAAAATCCTGTAGTGTATAACGCTCTTATATTGCTTTTTTAATATTTTAAACGAAACGATGTTTTTGTTAGCTCTTGTTTTGTGTTATTTCTAGGACGTGTTTTTGCCTTCTTGTGTGTAGTTTTGCTAAAACCAGACATTCCGTCCGTCAAAATGTCCTTTCGATTATATATTGGGGTTGCTCTTCTCTAGGTCTTCTGCGTCTTCGTGTTTTCTGCGTATGATTTCCTTATTTCAAACTCTTTTATTGTAATTGCACAGATACCAAATCAATATCCAATAGTTTCAATTTAAATGCTCCATGTCCAATAGCTACATAATCATTATCAAATTTTAGCTGAAAGACGTCCACTGCTGGACATAGCCCTCTTCTAAGCACCACCACTTCGACTGGTTCTGTGCTTGTCGCATCCAGCGGATTCCTGCAGCCTTCACCAGGTCATCGGTCCACCTTGTGGGGGGCTTTCCAACGCTACGTCTTCCAGTACGAGTCTAATACATCGCGTCTAAGATTTAAATCTCAAAAACTACATCAGATAAAAAATGTCATTCACAAAAAGACAGTCATAATCAGAACATAACAGAATGATCAAACTTCCACTAACTTTATAACCCAAATGTAATAATGTACGACCCAAGCACTTTATTTAAAAGTAAGTATATTGTTTTGTTAAAGTACAGTGCGCCCACGAAGTTTCGTCCAATAAAACACCCGTTGCCCGTGTCGTTCCTTACAAAACTTTGTACCGTAGCTATACTAAATCGATCTTGACAGACACTGCACCCAATTTCGTTCGACACAAAGTTTCTCGAAGACGAAGGGAATTGGAAGGTTGAGGTTTATTAATGCTTAGATAATGCTATGGGGCGTAGGACGAGGAACTGCCGTGATAAGATGAGTGTTATGAGTTTTGTATGGAAATCTATTCTATTTTAACCGACTTCAAAAAGTAGGAGGTTCTCAATTCGTATGTTTTTTTACGCGATTTCTCCGCCAATTTTGAATTGATTTTGATGATTTTTTTTTGTTTGGTATGTCATGCTTCAGAGGTGGTCCCATATAAATTGTATTAACTTTGATTTGCGTAGTTTTTTAGTTAGCTTCAATATTAAGTATTTTTCTCATTTAGTTTTATGTGGACGATGTTTTAAGTTACTCCGTCACTGTTATTTACATATCAGGTAGTGGTATTCGAATTTGTGTGGGGTAGGTAGGTACCACAACTAAAAAGTGAAAAATAAAAACTTTTTACAACAAAAAAAACAACCGACTTCCAAAAAAACACTAAAAAGTGAAAGAAAATATGGAAAACAAAGCCGATGTCAACCATAAATTCTGCGAATGTCTAAAGTGACTTGGAAAGGTAAATCATCACCATCAATAAAATATGTTTTATCTATCTATCTTTCATTATTCTCCTGTCCTTATCCCAATTTATTTTTGGTCAGCGCAACATGTCCCTTTCGTCCATACTTCTCTATTAGTCGTCATCTCAGTAGTCACTCCCTTTCCAGCCATATCATCTTTCACACAGTCCATCCATCGTTTCTTTGGTCTTCCCCTACTCGTATAGCCATCCACAGTTATATTCAAAACTTTCCTGACGACATTTCCCTCATTCCTCCGCATCACGTGCCCGTACCATGAAAACCTCATCATCATCATCAGCCTACAGCAGTCCACTGCTGGACATAGGGCTCTCCAATTGCACGCCATTCAGCTCGATTCTTGGCATCTCATCCAGCTGCCATGACAACCGATTTCCGCACAACTTTTCAGTCACCGGTGTCACTTTCAGACTTCCTCTTGTATACTCATTTCTTATTCTATCCATTCGCGTAACATAATAATTGGAAAAGCAAGGTGCATGATAAAAATTATTTAAAAGTCGAGAAGTGTCGTGACTTTGTTACTGTCTGTTGATGTCACTTTTTTATTTGTTTCTATATTTTATTTTGTTATCTGCTGTATCAACTTTTTACAAATTTAACATTACGCGAATTCAAGATTTTTCAAATTCAACATTGTAGGCCAGAAGGTATATTATGTATATTGTGTGCCTTTCAGTCTGTGCTGAATAAATGTATTTTCTTTCTTTTACAATTTTTTCGGTTTAGCTCTCATTCGGGAAGATAGGGAAACTTCGTACCAAAAAACAACAACAGTAAACGGTAGACACTAATAAAATTCTACGATTGATACAGTTGAACACAATGTAGATCGTTGTTGTACAAGCCGTTTGCCGTTTTTTCAACGTGGCAATGCTGCCAGCCTTTTGGGCATTTTTCCTGTTGACAGCGATGCGGAAAAATTTTTTGAAGCACTATGATTATTTCCCTTCCTTTTTTAAATATTTGTATTTATTATTATGATTATTTTAAGTCTGTTAGATTTTAAACTATGTAAATACGGGTCTATAAATGTAGATCTTGTTGGATTACATCGTACAATACGCGACAAACCTTTAAACTGAACGCCTCAGTAGTTCGTCGTAATTATCTTTTGCTTTGTTAATTTTCCGGGTCGTTAAAGTAACCGATAAAAAATTAAATGGTGCTGGAAATTGGAAATGATATTAATGTAAACAAGGATTAAACCTAGGTTTAGAAACTGGTAAACAAAATTGCTATCTTTCTGAAAATTCAATTTATTTCGTTTACGTAATTTTCAATCCAACGTCTTTTAAACGAAGTTTATAGCAGGACTAAAAGTTAATAGAGCCCATCAAATTCCGAGAAGCATTCCTATTGTTATTATATGAATACCTATGGAATACTACTAATAAAGGCTACCGCAGGCAGGCGCGACGCGACTCCTGTAGAACAATTCTTTTAAAACTTCATGGAAATTGTTCTACCAGAATCGCATCGCAACGTCGTGTCGCGCCTGTCTGCAGGAGCCTTAACATTTATTGGTATTATACGTGTGATTGTAACTCTGTTTGTCTGTCTTTTATCTTTTCTCGCCTTAACTGCTGAACGTATTTGGATGGAATTTGGCACACGGATATGGAGATAAAAAATCAAAGTTATGTGACATCTACCAACCCGCGCACTGGATCTACGTGGTGACTTATGGCCCACTTCCTGTCATCGAGAGGAGACCTGTATCCCAGCAGTGGGATCATTAATTGTGCCAAGATGCTATATGGATATGACCATGACCTGGGTTAGGAAAGAAAGAAAATAAATTGGACGTAGTTAATAAACGAAAAGGATCCAATCCACACAGAACTATATGTGGATTGGATCCTTTTCGTTTAACTACGTCCAATTAGTAGTTGGACAGTTCTTCACTGGCAAGGATATGTTTTATCCCGCTAGCAAGTTCCGGAGAGATGATTTCCGACCTTCTCGTGGGCGAAGCCGCGGGCAGAAGCTCATCATAATTATAGGTAATAAAGAAATAATAACAGTTTCTGTAAGTAATTGTATCAGGAAATCTATGTTCAGCATCCACTCAATGATCTGCGAGTGTTCCAATAGCCTGACGTAATTTTCAGGTGAGTCGATAACCCTTATAGAAAATTAATAAAAACTTTTTACAAAAAAAAAAACAACCGACTTCCAAAAAAAAAACACTATAAAGTGAAAAATTACTTTAATATGGGAAGTCGGTGTCTTTGCTTTTCAATTTTCGTTTTTTGCCAGCGACTTCCGAAATTAGAATTATATTTCACTTTTTAGTTGTGGTACCTACCCTACCCCCTTATGTCGGACTCCTACCGACTAAAACCCCACTGTTCCTACTTCTACTATGAGTCGGAGACCTCCCAACTGGTTTTAGTACCTGACTATTCTTACGATTCCTTCACCTTTTAACGATACCAACAAAGGAACTTAGAACCTCCAAAAAGGTCAATAAAAGAGGTCATAACTAAAGTAAGGATGTAGCTTCATAATTAAAAAAGAGCTATCCTGACTTATGAACCATAGACATTTGAGTGCCTTTTTACTTCTTTGTTGTTATGTGTTTGGGAATGCTGAGTATTTGGCTCGTTATCAAATGTTTTATGGTGAGTGGAATTCTTTGAGAAACCACGAAGTGTAGTAGCTGTTAAAACCGAGGCAGGTGTGGGTACATTTACATACATCTTCTTGTAAAAAAAGTGCGGTTATTGTGATCGGTCTTGGCACTATTATCTCTTTGCCAATTTTGTTTGGGAACCTTAGAACTAAATGTATGGCTAATAATCTAGTCCATGTTGGTTGGTAAAGAGGTTGGCTTTAAAGAAAGAAAGAAAGAAACACAAAAAATACAAATCACAAAATAAAAAGTGACAAATAATGTATTAACAATAATAGTGTGTGCCGCACGACTGCGCCAAAAAGGTTCATTTCAGCATTAATGCCAGACAGATACTGTCTGACGCTGGTTTTCTAGTGAACCTTTAGGGACACTTTAGGTTTGTGAATACCTAGAAGACATTAGATACCTACAGTGATTATAGAAAAACATGGGGTAATAAGTATACCTTTTTCAAGTAAATAAAACATTTCCATTTAGTACCACTCATTCTTCACATTTATTTACCTATGCTTTTAAATGTATGAACCCCTAAAAATACTTCTACACAGCCGTCCCGAGTTCAAATAGCTTCAATAAATATTACAACAATATGCGAAAACCGTCAATATTTCATCTACAACGTTCATTGAAGCGCATAAACGCCTTCGGTTTAGTTTCCTAACTTACAATTTATATTGCATGGACTATATCGCCGCCACAGTATACATAATACATGTATTAATACTAACAACAGTATGTCAACTCGGAACAAATGGTCAAAACTACTCACTTTCAAAAACGCTTTCACACAAAATCCACATTCTTCAGGTCACCAGTTAGTTAGGGCTGACGGTGGTTACGCTTTATACTTACGTGTAGTACATACGCAAAATACGCACATTGACGTGGAGTTGCGGATATTAGCCCGTATACCTATTACTTATTACGTGTAGTACATATTACAACAAAGAGTTTGGTTGACAACCTTGACAACTCTTGACGCATATCTTTTGTTTTTACAAAAAGAGCCTAGTTGAGTTACTGGTCATCTTTATACTGTGTGCCCGCTGCATGTATTCGTATAAATAAGTAAATATACGTATTGACTAGCTCGCGGCTTTGTTGTGGGACTTCAACTTGTTACAACTTTGCCAATGGCAGGATATTGACTGTTTAAGACAAATACCGATGCATGTTTGGTTCTGTAGATGAGTTTTCTATTGCTACTGTGAGTTTATTTATTTTATTTTAACATTAAAGTTCCTGCCTATTGGGCTAACCCCATCTCCACTAAAGGTGGACACTGCGGACAGTAACTAACAACTAGAAAAAAAAGAGAAAGAAAGAAAGAAAAATGCATTTATTGGCATTGTAACATAAAAATACACCGTAAAAGTATAAAAACAGAAACAATCAATAAAATGCCAAAAGGGCCTCAGCTCAGCATACTGTCAGATGGCAACACAAAGTGTACCACCTGACGCTGATTTTCAGCTGCAACCCACGAGTGTCACAACTATGTGATGCACAATGGATAATTCATTGATACGCAAATTGACATCATACACCAGTAGCCATTTCATACAACTCTCAAAGAATGACAGTTTTGATTTGACTAAACAGACTTTGGAGTTATTGGGTTTTTCCACCCGGAATTTCTCAGTAAGAGCCTGGAGTCTGGATTAGTGCGCGGTTGATGGCAATAGGCTCGCCCCCTATTACATGGAACTAAACATAACTGGCGAAATGTGTGTGTACAACAATTAAAAAAAAACAACCGACTTCCAACAAAAACACTAACTAGTCGGTGTCTTTGCTTTTCAATTTTTTGCCACCGACTTCCGAAATTAAAGTTATTTTCACTTTTTTAGTGTTTTTGTTGGAACTCGGTTGTTTTTTTTTTTGTAAAAAGTTTTTATTTTCCTTTCATTTTCATTAACCCACACTAATCCGAATACCACTACCTGCTATGTAAATAACAGTGAAGGAGTCAAACAGGATATCGTCTAGATAAACTAAGTGGGAAAAATACGTAATATTGAAGCTAACTCAAAAATTACGCAAGCAAAGTTAATAAAATTTATATGGGACCACCTCGGAAGCATGACCTACCAAACAAAAAAAGAATCATCAAAATCGATTCATAATTGGCGGAGTAATCGCGTAACAAACATACAAAAAAAAAAAAAAACATGCAGACGAATTGAGAACCTCCTCCTTTTTGAAGAAGTCGGTTAAAAAATAACAAATAGGTACGTGTCCCAGGTGTAAAATAGCGTAGTTATAAGTATTTAAAAAAATACATATTATTTTATGATTCAAAAGTGTCAACAGGTA
Organism: Lithophane ornitopus; assembly: GCA_948473465.1. Classification (NCBI taxonomy): domain Eukaryota; kingdom Metazoa; phylum Arthropoda; class Insecta; order Lepidoptera; family Noctuidae; genus Lithophane; species Lithophane ornitopus. The sequence continues at coordinate 4,478,437 of OX419622.1, forward strand.
AATATAATGTATTTTATGAGATGTGAGAAATACATAAAAATACAGAGTAAGGTCGTGAGAGGGAACATAATTTTTTATCGATAATTCTAACGACAGATTTGTCGTAAAATATTATATCGGAGACTTAAACTAGAACAAGACTTCCATTCCATTCAATAACTTAGGGATAGAGCAGATATATCCGAATACAATAAAATAAGCCAATTTTTTTACAAGATGGGATGGATTGAATGGATTTTACGATGATGGAAAGGGCAAAAATGTATATAACTGACTTATGCTATCGAAAAGCTTATGTCAAAGTCGTTGTAGAAATACGAAACGCTTTCGAAGCGATTGTCACTTGTCTAGGCCCTCAAGCCTCCTCTCTGTGAGAGGGAGCGGGCCGTAATCCACCACGCTGGCCTAGTGCGGGTTGGTAGATGTCACATGTCTTCGAATTTTTGGTTCTAGGATATGCCGGTTTCCTCACGATGTTTTCCTTGACCGTTTTTGAGAGCAGTGGCGATGAAATAATTTACACAAAGTAAAGCACCTGTCAGGGTGGGAACCAAAGACCTACAACTCGTAAGTCGGGGCCGTTACCACTGGGCCACCACTGCTCTCAACCATCAAGTAAATACCATGTACGAAGCGAGGCCAGGCCACGGCCAATACAATTACCAGTTAAATTCAGAACCTAGTCCAATTCACCCGCTTTTCTATTAATTAAAAGCTCATACTTGAAACGCTGAAATAGGTATGTCAATTAATTTGTACTAGTTTCGGAGAAATCGCACCACAAACCGAATAATATTCTCTAATTTACAACAAAATTAAGTTCAATTCATGTTAACGAAATAAACTTCGCCACAATTGCACCTGTTCTTAATTAATTCAGTGTCAAACAAACTTTCCAAAATTAATTTTGGCCCAATTCAAAATTCACAATTTTCAGACTATTAAAACAAATGCCGATGCAGCAACTAAAATCTAGTTTATTAGTAAATTAAAGTTTAATTTAAACGAGACTGTGATATGTTTTAAATGGATGTCACAAACCGTGGTTCAAACAAAGGATTAATAATTATGTTAAGTACTAACAACCATTTTACCTAGACACCTGTAAACCATATTGAATGTGTCATTGTCCTTAGAATTTTACTAACACAATGCGGGCTGCAGAGGTCATGTAAGCTGGTCGACCAAGTTCTTATAGCTATTAAAAGTTTGTCAATTATGTGGATTATTAAAAGGCCGAATAATTTAGTTTTAAAAGTCATTGTGGCATCTATTATTGTACCTCTATAATAATATCATTATAAACCGTTTTGGTTGGGTGAACTATGATTTTACGAGTTGGCATAATTAGCTGCTCTTTGAATGCTAATGTACTGTAATTTTTGGGGTCTACCTTAGGGATTGGATAAGGCTTTTGGTGGTTGTTATTAAATTTTAATGATTTTTGAAGTTTTCTAGCAAGTTTGGGTCAGTACCTTCATGGACCTGTGAGACGCGAATTTGATGGGGTGACTTTCGGGGTGACCAATCAGCTTAGTTCTCAAATACACGAATCTCACTTTGCCAACGGCAGAGGCAACTGCAGCCGTCGAGACTTCGACGCGCGCCATCGACGATAGCCGCGCGCGCGCCTTTGGTAACCTGCCGCTCGTGTATTTGAGCACGTACTCAAACGAGTACGTGCTCAAGTACACGAGCGGCATGTTTTTGACGGCTGCAGTTGCCTCTGCCGTCGACGCGTCGGCGGCTGCCATCGACTAGTGTCGACGGCATCAGTTACCTCTGCCGGTGTACTTACCCCGCGGAAATGCTTAATTGTTAAGTCAGTAGACTTACAGCCGGTTTCTGATTCAAGTATTTGAAGTTGAGAATTTCTCAAACTCTTCTTAAGCAGTACTTAAGGTGATGCCTAAAATTGATTTGCAAAAAACGTATTGAATTTTGCGGGTTACATTAAAGGAATCACCTTAAGATTACTCAAGAATTTCTACTACTAAAACTTCAAATACTTAAATCAGAAACCGGCTGTTAGAAGTAAGTTTTTATTTTACAAATACCACTGACATTCAATGAGCTAAAACACATCAAATCCGATCTCGTACGTAATCATGAAAATATTTATTATGTACGACAATGTTAAAAAATATAGATACCTACATTACCTACATTAGGTTTAGCCTAATTTACATAATTAATATAACTTCGCGAATGCAGACATCTTAGCATGTCAATTACGTATATATTGATACCTGACATCCAATTAAATTTAATGAAGTTATATACCTACATAATTAAAGTTAATTAATAAGTATAAGTTAGTAATAAGTTAATTGTGTATGTACATAAGTTATATACCTACATAATATGTACATACACAGCAAAGAATTAAGTTCACATAAGCCGGTAATCGTATTCTCCCACTCAGAGAAACGCTATCTTTGGCGGTTCTTTTTTATTTCTTTCTTGTATTTTGTGGGTTTGATATATTTTTGCTATGTATTTTAGTAGTGTACAATAAGGGTGCATTCTAGAAGTTGGCAACGTCGCAAATAGCTGTCAAATATCTTGCTCCATTGATTGATTTGTCAAAATTACTAAATAAAATTATGAAATATCGCTCTGTGGTGCACTAAAATATTGCCTTTAATCAATATTTTATAATATTTTTTTTAGTGCACTACAGGGCGTAATTTCATTCAGAACGTATACAGTTATCTCAAGAGTCTCCTTGCCTACACATTTGATATATCTTTCAGATCCGTGTACAACATCCCTTATTTGTCCCCGAAGCATCAACTATTAGGAACAATAGCGGTGCGTGACGTCACAATGGAAAGCCCTCAAAGCCCTGTCACGGCGAAGTATGCTCCACCAGCCATTAGGGAAGGCCGTAATTAAAGGAATAATCAAGTTGAGCATCTTTGCTATTGTTTCTGTTTTCAAAGTTGCTGTGGAGATTCTTGTCGTTTGTAGAAAGATTTTAGAACAATGATTTTTTGTCAATAATTATACAAATCGGACTATAACTTACCTAGTGGTGTTAGTTTCGTGCAAACTACACTGTTGACCATGAAGGCGAAACTATGGAGCATAATTAGTGTCTCGATATCCGTGGTGCGCACCGTCGTCAGGCGCATATACACTCAGGTTGGCCACGGTCAGGTGACATGTACCACGCCTCCAAGCCATTTCCCTCGATATCCGTGGTTTCGGCACACAGAATGCGAACCTTTTTTTTGTTTTTTGAGGGTGGGATATCATCCAATGACTTCTCTCGCTCTGGGCGGACTGGAAGGGCGTGTCAGACTTTTACTGACTAAAACCCACCCGTGTTCCTTCAGTTAATGACCTGTGCAATTTGACACTCCAAAATGGTGTAATTATGTCATATGCGGATGACACAGCCCTACTATTTGCAGCTAAATCAAAAGCCGAGGTCTATGAGGTAGCACAGAATGGCTTTAATGCGGTGTCTAATTGGCTTCATGAAAATCTCTTAACATTAAATACAGATAAAACCAAGTACCTATTGTTTACAATGAGAAACACTAATCCAACGCTTACTAATCTGAACATTCAAGCGCATAACAATTGTAATTTACATTATGCTGACATTGCATGCACTTGTCCCACTTTAACTAAAACCGACCACATTAATTAAATATCTAGGCGTCACGATTGACACAAATCTGAAATTCCGCAAACACATCGATTTATTATGCACCAGAGTGCGTAAACTAATATACATTTTTAAAAATTTACGTAACTTGCCGACTTTAAATTAATTAGACAAGTTTATTTGGCGTTGTGTCAATCTATTATTACCTACTGCATAACGTCCTGGGGTGGAGCCGCTAAATCAATTTTACTGCACCTAGAACGCGCCCAAAGAGCAGTTTTAAAGGTTTCTACTTTTCGTCCATTTAGATTTCCCACACACCAGCTTTTTATGGCATGTAAGGTGCTTACAGTACGTCAATTATTGGTTTTGAATGTAGTTTTATTCCAACACACTGAACTTTATTATAACCCAGTACCTTCAGATAGGAGAAGAAAAGATTTGGTTTGTGCTAACTCTCAGACTAAACATGCTTTTGCTAATCGATTTTATTTATTTTTAGGACCCTACTTGTATAACCAGTTTAACAGAGTGCTAAAAATTTATAGTTTAAGTCATAATAGGTGTAAGTCACTAGTACAGGAATATTTGGCAAAACTGAATTACGCAGACACGGAAAAACTACTAGAAATGTTAAAATAAAACTTCTTTCCTTTACCTACTTTAGTCTCCACTTTATCTGCTTTAATATTATTCAGTAATTTTATTTAAACATAATCTAGTTTTAAAATAAGTAATATAGGTACTCAAATAGTTACTCTTCAATTCATTGAAAATGTTGTCTTCTTTTGATTTAGCTTCTAGTAAATTAATTGTTGCCTTCTTTTTAAAATGTTTGATGTAAATTGACGGCCTGAAACACAGGTTTTCATAAGCCTAGCTCAGGCAAGTCTACATTACAGTTAGAATTAATTTTTCTTCGATTGTAATTAATGTAAATCATAGTTATACTTTATACTTGAATAAATTTTATTTTATTTATTTTGTTGCCTGTTGCCTAGGTCCCGGTATCCCTTTCGGACTTTCCCGCAACCTTGGCAGGCATCGGTCCTAGCGGACCCCGCCAATTGTGCTGACATCTCTTTGAGGCGCGCGTGGAACACAACGCGCCATCGCCATCGACCCGGGCCTGGTCCTTATCGGACGGCGAGCTACCCATTGCTCGCCGTCCGCAAGCCCGCGCCTATGGTGGCCGGGAATCCGCCTGGGATTCCCGACGCCCAGGGCGTCTCCAGCGGCGGTGGTTAGGGGCGTGAGGGCGCAAACTTTGCCTCTCCCTCACGCGTTCCGCCTCCGAGATCTGCGCAATCTGTAGAGTAATTAAATATACAAAGAACTGCGTACAAAACGCACCGAACGATCTGATAACAGATCGGATTGCTTTAATCCTTGATTAATTAAGCCCTTTTTCTGCCGTGTTTTAATAACATACTCTGAATATTATGAAGACAAACACTTATTATACTTCAGTACAATGTTGCAGGCATAATGTAATTCACATGTTTACATAATAATCACGTCAAAATTTTAATTGGCATTGGATTGGATTTGTCCCCGGTTCGGTTGATCGCAATAGGCTCGCCCCCTGGTACATAGGACTTAAACATAACTGGCGATATATGGGTGTGCTTTAGGTGCACATTCGCCTAAATCTTCGGGGAATACAGGCGTGATGTTATATTAAATTGTAATTGGCGAGTTTTAATTCATAAACCACTTTTGAAACGCTTATTAACATCCTCTAAAAACAAAGGGGCACTGAGTCGGGCTGGTCCACAAATTCAAGGTCGCTCATCGAGCTATGGAGCGGGCTGTGCTCGGACTTTCTTTGAAAGATATGATCAGAAATGAAGTTATCCGGAAAAGAACCGGAGTTACCGACATAGCCTGCTGAGTAAGCAACCTGAAGTAGCAGGGGCTGGCCATGTTTGTCGAAGGACCGACGGCCGGTGGAGCAGATGAGTCTTGGAGTGGAGACCGCGTATCAGCAAGCGTAGTGTGGGAGGCATAGATATCCGGCCTCCCAGCTAGATCAACGACCTTACAAAGATGGCTGGGACAGACTTGACGACAGAAGGCGGAGAACAGGGTGTTTTGGCGCAGCCTGGGAGAGGTCTATGTCCAGCAGTGGACTGCGATAGGCTGAGTTGATTGTTTGATTGAAGAACAAGTGACGCGAAAATGTCATATTAATTGCAGTTTACATTGTATTTTATTGGCAAATTCACTGGAAACTTTGATAATAGTAATGGCTGCAGCAAATAAACCAATATGATTCATTTGACCGTGAGTAATTCTGATAGTCTGTTGAACTTTCAACGTTTACAACTATCGATTCAACTTTTTATCGCGACTGTAATTTGTAAGTAAATTGACGGTATTTTATTATTGTGGAAGTTTCGAAGAATTACACAAACTGTAACTGCAGTTTCAGTTGTTTGGAAAACTTCTTAACTTGTGAGATACAACTTTTTTGAATACCCTTTAGTGTCTCACGTTTATAATTACCCGACTACGGCGAAGCAAAAAGGAGGGTTATGATTTTGACCGGTATGTATGTATGTATGTTCATCTGTTCCCTCATATCTTCTAAACCACTCATCACAATTTGACAAGCGAGGTATCGTTGGAAACGTCTTGATCGTCCGCTGGTTATAGGCTATGTGACGTCACATTAAATTAAAAAAGGCGCCCGCTAGAGGACATAAAGTCAGGAACTTAAAAAAAAAGATTGTTTAATCGTACCATGTTGGGTATCAAATGAAAGGGCTTAATGAGCACATTTCAAACAAATATATATTATAAACCCAAAATAATTTAAAAAAATTAATGTAATAAAAACTAAAACCCAACTACGACTAAAAAGGTATAAACAAGACACCACAGACGGACAAATTAAAAATCCGGAGTCACACGTAATCTGTTCGATTTAACACGTGTGACTCCGGATTTTTTATGTCCGTCTGTGGTGTCTTGTTTATACCTTTTTAGTCGTAGTTGGGTTTTAGTTTTTATTACTTTAATTTTTTTAAGCTTACAAATAAGCACACACACATGTCGCCAGTTATGTAGACCCATGTTATGGGCTAGTTTATTGCCATCAACCGGGCACACATCCAGACTCCGGACTGCTACTGAGAAATTCCGGATGGAAAAACCCAAAAACACTTTGCCCGACCCGGGAATCGAACCTGGGACCTTATGCTCAGTAGCGCTTGCGACCAGTAGACCAACGAGGCATTTTAAATAAACTTTTTTAAATATTTAAATTAAAGAAAATCTTTTTACCCCTGGGGTAAAATCCCAACTTCCTAACTAATATTATATTATTATAAATGCAAAAGTGACTTTGTCTGTTTGTTACGCCTTCACGCAATAACGGTTGAACGGATTTGGATGAAATTTGGCACATAGGTAGACCATGACCTGGAGAAGAACATATGATACCTTTTAGCCCGATATTTCCACGGGATCGAGGCTTACACGGGTGAAACCGCGGGACGCAGCTAGTTGAATATAAATTATCACAGGTCATTCACACCAACAGTTCAACTAGTCACAATAACCTTTACCCTGCAATGTTAATGATGTCTATGTAACTTTTCTCAAATTAAAACCATTTTAAACTTTAATTGAAAATGTGTTTTCATTACATTTAACTTAGCCTTTATGTTCAAGTGTTAATAAAAGTTCGTAAGAGAAACACTATTAAAAGACAAATACAATTATTTTAAAATTATTAAAAATATACTAGCTGTGCCCCGCGGTTTCACCCGCGTAAGTCTCGATCCTAGGTCGAAAAATAGATTACGACCGATTCTCAGACCTACCGAATATACATATAAAATTTCATAAAAATCGGTTAAGCCGTTTCGGAGGAATATGGCAACTAACACACGAGAATTTTATACAGGGTGTTAGGGTAGACACAAACCGAAATCGAAGACATGAAATCGAAAAAAAAAATCAGCTGTTCCATACATTTTGTCGATTTAAGTGAACACAAATGTATGGAACAGCTGATTTTTTTTTTCGATTTCATTGTTGGTTCCATAGGAAAAGTATATTATAGATGACACCAAACCACTAGTTTCAAGGATAACGGTGTCTACCCTAACACCCTGTATATTAAAAGAAGAAGATAGAAGATAAGTATAAGTATTAGATAGATATAATAATCATAAGCATCCCAGTCTCTCCCAGCCACTTTCTTGAGGTCGTCTGCCTCGTGTACCTTGACGCTTTCGCTTTAAAGAAAATAATTAAGTAGGTACCTAGGTATGTAGCTACCTACAAGATTATTCATTGCTATCTCGCCAACAAAGAACTTACATAACCGCAGGATGATTATCGCCGCAAAAAACTAAGTACTTACGACAAATGGTTCAACACCCACGCCTTTTCCAAGAACTTGGGCCATAAATTCATGTACTTAAAAAAATAAATGCCTGTTCCTAATTTAAACACAGGGAACCTGACGCTAACAAAATGGCTGTGTAAATTATTCCGTGGGTTTTGAAAACATTTCATATTTTGTGTGCAAGCGACTTGTTGCTTCAATAAATACTAACATGGGCGTGAATTGAAGAGGTAGTTATACTCATTCTGTACATCAAATTAAGTAATATTGCACAAAAATAATTGCTGGGAAACGACTTTGATTTTTGGTGTGAAAAATCCCTGTTTACGGTAGTGCGCAACGTAACGCACGCAAAACATTATTTTTATGGGTGCATGCAACGGTTCAGGGTTCGTGGGGGTATTTAAAATTAATAAAATACAACAGACGTAGACATATTTAGTAACCTATTCCGCTTGACTATTCTTCAAGAGTCCTAAAAAGCCCTGTAAGAAATCGACACGTGTTTCACCTCTCAACGAGGCATCCTCAGGATGACGATTGACCAAACGCAAAAGCTTTGCGTCCAGCGCTCGGTGTGGTAACACGTCGCGTTCTGGTTTGCAATTGGTCGTGTCGATTTCTTACAGGGTTTTTTAGGACTCTTGAAGAATAGTCAAGCGGAATAGGTTACTAAATATGTCTACGTCTGTTGTATTTTATAATGGATTCCCGCAAAGTCACGCCTGAATCAATTAACTATTTAAAATTAAGTTAAGTATAACATTGAAACTTGATGTCTTTAAAAAACGTTTGATAAAGAACTCACTCAAACTTTGACTTCCAATATCTCTGTAACCAGAAGGTTCCCAGGTATAGTCCAGAACCAAAAAATGATCACAATGACGGGAATAACAAGTGACTTTCGGCTTTTCTTTTTACACTCGGTATGTGTGATAGTATATACGTTAGGTTAGGATGGAGCTCGTGGCTTAGGAGGAGCTCGTGGCTAAGTAATAATAGCCGCACGGGTCGATCCATCATGTTAAGCTACGCTTGCCGGAGTTGGTCTGTGGATGAGTGATCATCTTTACATACCGAGACTCCTCCGTGCCTCGGAAAGCACGTTAAGCCGTTGGTCCCGACTGTCATTCGTGGATCTTTGACAGTCGTTACGGGTCGTCAGAAGCCAGAAAGTCTGACAACCAGTCTTACCAAGGGGTATCGTATTACCCAGTTACTGGGTTATGGAGGTAAGTTATATAGTCGCTCCATACATTCCCGTGGGATAATTTCCGACCTCGAGCGAAGCCGCGGGCAAAAGCTTCCGTCCGGCCGTGTGTCGTCGTGACAATGCGTTCCTGACACCTGTCAGTTGGACAATTTCTAGTAGTAATAAGGATCAAATTTGCAAATTACATATTCGTTAGTATGAAACTGACAGGTGTCATGAACGATTTCCCTCGAGCTCGACACACGACCGGATTGTAGTATTCCATGTATTTTATTAGTTCACACTCAAAAGTATACAGAAATCTGTTGAATAATGTCCCTAAACTTAGGTACAGTCGAACAAGCTATTTGGTATACAGGCAGATAACTTGCAACTACTTTTCTAGTCCTCAAACCTTTTACGTCACTCTCCTAAGCCATAAGCTCAAAAAAACTTTTTACAAAAAAAAAAAACAACCGAATTCCAAAAAGAACACAAAAAAACTGAAAAATAACTTTAATTTCGGAAGTCGGTGTCTTTTGCTTTCAATTTTCGTTTTATGCCACCGACTTCCGAAATCACAAATCAATCAAAACCACAATCACAAATTCGTATAGCACTACCTGATATGTAAATAACAGTGAAGGAGTAAATAAGGAAACCGTCTAGATAAACTATGTGGAAAAATACGTAATATTGAAGCTAACTCAAAAACTACGCAAGCAAAGTTAATAAAATGTATATAGGACCACCTCGGAAGCATGGCCTACCAAACAAAAAAAGAATCATCAAAATCGATTCATAATTGGCGGAGTAATCGAGTAACAAACACATAAAAAATAAAAAAATAAAAAACATACAGACGAATTGAGAACCTCCTCCTTTTTGAAGAAGTCGGTTAAAAATAGAAAATTATCTATATAAAAGACAAATAATAAAAATAATAAAAAAACCTATTTCAACCAAATGACGTGATTGCTATTACAACTTCCAAACAATCTATCGACTCCTAAACAAAAATGATGAGTTAGCAGTTTCGACACCGAGCTCGTTAATAAGATACTTTGCATCACCAGCTACTTTTATCGTCTTCATTATATTTTGCTTGTTTGAGGACTTTTATCCCAATAATATCTTGTAAAGAAATTCATAAAAATTGAAATCTAAAGAAGAAAAAACCGGCCAAGTGCGAGTCGGACTCGCGCACGAAGGGTTCCGTATTATTAAAAACTATCTATAAAAAACATTATCTATAAAAACGAAAAATCATGTTTGTTGTATTCTTAAATATTTATTTTATTCTGTTTTTAGTATTTGTTGTTATAGCGGCAACAGAAATACATCATCTGTGAAAATTGCAATTGTCTAACTATCACGGTTCATGAGATACAGCCTGGTGACAGACGGACAGACAGATAGACAGACAGCGGAGCCTTAGTAATAGGGTCCTGTTTTACCCTTTGGGTACGGAACCATAAAAAACCGGCCAAGTACGTGTTGGACCACGCACATTGAACTGTTCTTTTTTCATGACTATAGGCCAACGGGAAGTTCCCTATTAGGTTTTGATTTATTTGCGAGTGTCAAAATATGTCGCATAAATGGCCGTATTTTTTTATTGCGTTGACTTAGAAACTTGATTTTTTTAGAGCTCCAGGGGACTTACGTATTTAGTATTAATTCTAACTTGATACTTCCACGCGTTTCTGAAAAAAGGGTGTTGACTGACTAACAAACGGACAGACGGACTACGAAGTAATCTTTCCGGGTCCGTTTTATTCTTTTGAGGTACGGAACCCTAAAAAAGTACGTGAAAAGTCAGCATACACTTTTATATCTACTAAAACGCTTTATAAAATCAATATTGCGTTGCCAAGTTTAATAAATTCTTTTATTAAACTTGGCAACACAATATTGCATAATAATTATATATAAAAACATATTACGCAATCATTTTAGTCATAAAACATCAGATGATCACAATTTATCAGCCGAAGGTTTATTGACCCGCCAAACACGACTGAAAATTAACGAAACAATTCCAATTTCAAATTCAATTACCAGCATATATCTGTAGAAAATGGCGCCCATGAGATAAGACTCTTAAGGGAAACGGTGGCCACTTAATCCCAGCCAGTTCTAGCCCAATTTATTGCACACTATAAATTCACTTAAGGGCCTACCCAACCTCAAATTGTATCTCGCTCGCACCGTACTACTCGCGGCCTGAGTGAGAGCGAGACGGAGTGGGTTGCTGGCGGCTCTCAAGCCTCGAATAGTTAAGGTAATTGCATTTAACGGTGAAAATAATGGTAATAAAAAAATTAAAAACATGAGACCTGCTTTTAGTTTTATGTAATCGTGTTTTCGTCAAACATAGGACCTAGCATCAATCCTCAACTTTAACGTATATTTATTTCAAAATTAATGCTTATTAATGTATTTTCGGCATAATGGAGGATCATGCTAAGCAACTAGAGGCTCACAAAAGTGAGACTTCAACAACTCTCTCATTTCGGCTCTTCGGTGTGAAAAAATCTTACGATAATTCTTGCTGAAGGATTGATGAGAAATAATAAATTTTCAAGTGTCCTGTTTTAGAAAAACTTGGAAAGGAGTAATTCAAACTAAGAGTGTGTCTTGGAAAATGTTATAGAATGGAGAGCAAGAATCCTAACTTATATTATAAATGCAAAAGTAAGTTTGTTTGTTTGTTACGCTTTCACGCCAAAACGGCTGAACGGATTTGGATGACATGGCCATGACATGGACAGACCATGACCTGGGTTAGCGCATAGAATATTTTTATTCTGATAAACGCAGATGAAGTAGCGGGTAGAAAGCTAGTAACTAATAGAGAAATATCTGCAGATATAAGTACCTAATTTATTAACGGAAAAATAGATAATTACCATACAGATACGATTATAAAAAATATTGGTACCTTATAAAATTAAACTTAAATATATACCCGATTATGATATGTTATTTCAATTTTGTAAAGTTTTAAATGTATTTGATAAATTGAAACTAGCTGTTGCTTCTGATTACTCTATACATATGAGTAGGTAATCTACAAAAAATAATTACACCATATTATTTTCGTTACCTGTCGTACTTGCCTTTGTATAAATTGCCAAAAACTAATAATGAATAATTATGGTAAAAGGGCCTGGCCAATATCAGCTTTATGCTCTTCCAAATATTCTGAATAAGTTAACAAAGAACATAGCAAGAAAATTAGAAAATAAAAAAGCTCGACAAATTAAAAACCTATTAAAAGCATACTTTACCAGGGAAAAGTTTAGAATGGGGAGGGGCCTACGTGTGGGTCCACTATCAGCCAAAGTCGCCTGTGAGTAACGCATTATTTTTGATAACGCACATAATCTTACTGAAAAAGATTAAGCGTTATTGTACTGGCAAATATGAACGTCTTTTTTTTATATTGAAATAAAAAGTTTGAAAAAAAAAAAAAGGAAACAACTAAAAGTTTCCATTATTATGCTAAAACAACAAAAGCTAACTGAAAACTTTCTATTCGGTTATCGAGATATTCCGATTCGAAGATTCTATGCTAGTCATTTGTTACGAAAATATAAAGGAGTTTACAACAAATACTTAAACACTTTTTCAATATGTGTTTAATGTCAGTTTTATGTCAAACTCCATACAGAAATGTCATGTTTAAAAGGTGTTTAGGCTAAACAACTGATAAACACCGTTTTGTGGTAATAGGGAATATGTTTACCCTGCCAGAGTTGCGGAATAGTCCGAAAGGGATACCGGGATCCTGGCAACAGGCAACTGAAGGAACACGGGTGGGTTTTAGTCAGTAAGAGTCTGACACGCCCTTCCGCTCCGCCCAGAGCGGGAGAAGTCATTTGACGACTTCCCACCAAAAAAAATGGAATATGTTTACAAGCAGACATACTCATACTTCAGAGACAGCTAGTCATCCATACCTCAGGGTTTTTCGACAGCCAATGACTATTATAAAAATCCTCTAATACTTTATTGGCCCTTATGCTATGAAACCCTTTAGCCATTTAACAGAATGGCCCTCACTTGATCCCAGTCGTAATCCAACACCCATTTAGAAGGGTTTTATGAATAAACTATAAGTAACGAAGATACTTTTAAAGTTTAATTCTGTTTTACTATTCATTCCCCGAACGTTTCAGTTACATCATTATTCTCTACTAGCGATCCGCCCTTTCTTTGTACGAGTGCAATCCTACTATCCTACTAATATTATAAATACTTACTATACTTACTAATATTATAAATGTGAAAGTTTGTGTGTTTGTGTGTTTGTTACTCAATCACGCAAAAAACGGCTGCATGGATTTGGATGAAAGTTGGCAAACACATAGTTTTTATAACCTGGATTAACACATAGGATACTTTTTATCCCGATGCTCCCACGGGATCGAGACTTACGCGGGTGAAACCGCGGGGCGCAACTAGTATACTGATATGGCGACTTGTCAAAATATCGAGATTGTTGTACTTTATAAGTTCAATTTTAATTTATTATACACTAGCTGATGTCCGCGGCCTCGCCCGCTTGACAAATTATATACTAAAACCTTCCTCGAGAACCACTCTATCCATTGGTGAAAACAGCATGAAAATCGGTGCAGTAGTTTTCGAGTTTAGCGCGAACAGACAGACAGACGCGGCGGAGGACTTTGTTTTATAATATGTAAACCTTTCGAAATTCATTTTCTAAATGATGGTGAAATTGAATTTTCTTTTACAGGCTTGCAGAAATGAGACAGGTATTGACGGCGCAGTCTCTTTGTCCATTCTCTGTCTATAGTTTACGGATGTACCCCTAATTTTTATTGAAACCAAAGGTATTTTAAAGGCTCGTGCAAACAGACGCGATATCGCAGGCGCGACAGGCAGCGGTACCTTTGTCGACAAAGGTACAAACAAATCAATATAAAAAATAAAAAACATTTTAACCATCATCTGCCTAGCCTTTTCCCAACTATGTTGGGGTCGGCTTCTAGTCTAACCGGATGCAGCTGAATACCAGTATTTTAAATGGAGTGACTGCCTATCTGACCTTCACAACCCAGTTACCCCTTGATAAGACTGGTTGTCAGACTTTCGGACTTTAACAACTGTCAAAGATCTACAAATGACAGCCGAGACCGACGGCTTAACGTGCTTTCCGAGGCAAGGAGGGGTCTGGTGTGTAAAGATGGTCACCCATCCACGGACCAACTACGGCAAGCGTAGCTTAACCTGATTGATCGACCCGTGTGGCTGTTATTTCTTAGCCACAAGCCCCTTCATATTTATCTAACACTTATAACCAACCGTGATAATTACTCAAACTCATAGAGAATCACACGTGCATGTGAGTGACGTGCCTACGACCACTCCGTCACGGCTCTAGTGTCTCTTACGTAACACCTCACCTGCACGGTGCACGAGGTATTGTGTCACATCACTATCTTATGTAGTTAGTTTTTTTATATTCGAACAGAAATTGCAAGTCTTTTAAAAACCTCCATTTTTTCTAAAGCCTCTTGCTAATTCTGTTCGAATTTTACATTTTTCAACACGCTTCACACACTCGGAAAGTGGCTTGTGATTAAATACAAGTACTTTTATTTTCCATTCTCACACTAAGGCGTGAAAATACGCCACAGATAACTATAATTGTTACTCAGCGAATGTGCGATTTTTTTTTAAGTCTCAGCAAATAACCTTTATCCCGCGAGCCTATCTGTATGTTGATTTTTACCAAAGCGCCTGTAAATTGACAGAATGTAGTGCCCTGGGATTCCAATATTACCTACCTAAGCCTGAAACGACCTTCTTTAAAAAAAAAAACATCCTAACTTTATTTTTTAATATTATAAATGCGAAAGTGATTTTTTTGTTTCTTACGCTTTCACGCTAAAACAGCCGAACGGATTTGGATGAAATTTACATATGTGTACACTATGACCTGGGTTAGAAGACTTAGGGCATAGGATACTTTTATACGGGTAGTACGTTCCCGTGGTATAATTTCTGACATGGCATGAAAACGAGCAAAGCCGCTGGCAAAAAAAAAAAAAGTACTTCTGTTCTTAGCTTAATGTTTCACGTGTATTCTTAACCTTCAAGAAAATCGAAATTTCTTATGTCGCTCCAACTATCGTTCGGATTATTAAATATTATAATTGAATTTAATATTACATCAACATTTAACTTGATTGACCCTTTAACATTTGTTCTTCTAATAGAATTTCAAATTACCAACTTCTCTTTGTACATAAAATAGCTTTAGTTTGTTATTTAATCGTTCGTGAGTCAGAAACGAAGAGCTCGTGGCTTAGTAATAACAGTCGCACGGGTCGATCCATCAAGTTAAGCTACGCTTGCCGGATCCGTGGATGGGACCATTTTTACATACCGAGACTCCTCCGTGCTCGGAAAGCACGTTAATTAAGCCATTGGTCTCGGCTGTCAATGGTGGATCTTTGACAGTCGTTACAGGTCGTCAGAAGCCCGAAAGTCTGACAACCAGTCATACTAAGGGGTATCGTATTACCCAGTTACTGGATTGTGGAGGTCAGATCGTCGAGTCGGTCCATGTAAAATATTTAGTAGTATTAGTATTTATTTATTTATTCACTCCAAACATACAAATATACTTACAGGCTAGACCCAATACGATATTGTAGCACCCTTAATTTAAATAGTTCCACTGTTTATACCATAACAAATTCTATGGGTAGCTATTATATTATATTAATCCAGGTATTCAGCTGCATCCGGTTAGACTGGAAGCCGACTCCAACATAGTTGAGAAAAAAAAATTAAGTAATAAAAACTAAAACAACAACAGACAAATTAAAAATCCGGAGGCACACGTAATCTGTTTGATTTATGCCTTAACACGTGTGACTCCGGATTTTTAATTTGTCTGTCTATGATGTCTTGTTTATACCTTTTTAGTCGTAGTTGGGTTTTAGTTTTTATGACTTAATTTTTTTTATAATTCTTTTGGTGTTATAATATATATATTTTTGAAATGTGCTCATTAAACCCTTTCATTTGATACCTAACATGGTACGATTAAACATTTTTTTTCAAGTTCCTGACCTTATGTCCTCTAGAGGGCGCCATTTTTAATTTAATGTGACGTCACATGGCCTATTACTCACATGGGCTTCCAACGATACCTCACTTGTCAAATTGTGATGAGTGGTTAAGAAGATATGAGGGAACAGATGAACATACATACATACATACCGGTCAAAATCATAACCCTCCTTTTTGCTTCGCCGTAGTCGGGTAAAAAGGCAGATTGTTCTTGAGCACAGAATAGTACAGAAGGCGCACTCCGCATTTTAGGCATGAAGCTACAAGTACGCGGCGCCCTCGTCTCGTCATCGTCAGGTCAATTCAGTGAGCTTAACGTAGTCAGAAGATATAAGATAAGAATTATGCGATAGAAAGAAAAAAATAACTATAATAATAAGAATAAAGCCACTCTATCTACAGGCCGAAACAACAGAATAGGCCAAAAACCGAAGGCAATTGTTAGAAAAATATGAAGATTTTCACCTTACCTACTCCCAAATATAAAGTCACGCAATTTTCAATTTCGAGTAAAGCAATAAAACATACCACAACGACAACAGAATATGAATATAATTCTTTTGTGAGACACCGAAAAATGTGCCAGATTTTTCACGTCCATTTTCGACCTTTATTAGGTTATTCAGTGTCCATATTTTAGTAGCACACCCGAGTACAGTGTGAAATATATCGTGGCCCTTGTTAAAATCTGATACAAGACCTGACCCATCAATATTGCGGGGCTCTGTAATCGAGTTCAAATGAGGCCTAGAAATTGAGTAACCTTTGTTCATTTTTTGGCTCCAAAAATGTTGAGCACCTCATTTGTTGACAGTTTCGTGAAATACTGGCAGAAAATGGGTAGTTTTGAGGATTTTTAAAAATCGAATCATCATCATTCTCCTGCCCTTATCCCAATTTATTTGAGACTAGCTGACCCGTCAGACGTTTTCATGTCAGAATTTCGATTTCGATTTGTCGGCGGTTCCTTTGAATTTTTCCTAATTTTGTTTTTTCCTAAACCAACACGTATTGAAGCGAAGAAAACCAAAAAAATAAAAACAAATCAGTCAAGCCATTTTGGAGTTTTTGCTACACTAATGCACGGCAATTGATTTTTATAGATCCCAATTTATTTGGGATAAGATCACGTCCCTTCTTTACATTTTTTTTTAAAATCGAATACCCAATAAAATCCGAGAAAAGTGTTATTTATTTCTATGAGTTATATGAAAACCTAGTTAGTTAAATTTAATTGTTACGACCTATAGGTGCTATGTTATTCATAGTTTTATTCCTGTAGTCTTACAAATTGGATTTTAGTTTGATACGTCACGTGTTACGTGTTCACCTTCACATCGACCAACCTATTCGTCCTTCAAAAATAACTACCTAGAATTTAATAAACCTAGGTTACTTAGGTTATATTACCGGACTAGACACGTACAGACCGTAGTACAGCATTGCGTGAACAATGCCTCATCAATATTACAAACTTTATTAACATTTTAAATAAAATATACAATCTAAGTCTAGCAATATGTACAAAGGGAAAAAATTCTATATAAAGGAAGGGCTCATAGGGCGTCAAAAAATTCTTCCGCATCGCTGTCAGTGGGAAAAGTGCCCAAAAGGCTGGCAGCATTGCTACGTTGGATGGAAATGCTGATTCTTTGACCTAGAAATTGGCCAGCCCTCTGGTCACGTGAAGAGTCGACCAACCGCTGGGCGATGTCCCGAAATATACGATGAGCACTGGGACCCCACGGCCCTAGTGTTTCAACCCCAAACGGCTCAAAAACATAGCTGCCAATAAGGTTGTTATATTTGCGCCGTTTGAGGTTTTATAGCATATTACAAAACATGCTATAAAAAAAAACAACCACACATCATGATATTTCACAATGGATCAAAACCTTTTCAAAATTATGAAATAAAGAACAACAATGGTAATGAGACTATACCTACTATCTATACTTAATATTATAAAGAGGTAAAATTTGTTTGTTTGTTTGTAGATGTAATCTCCGGAACTGATTTTTTTTTTGTATTGGATAGCCCAATTCTTGAGGAAGGTTAAAATAAATAAAATAAATAAAAATCGTTTATTTCAGACATAAAAGTCCATAGGCAAGGCAAGGTTGTTAGTAATAAAATATTGCTTATAACTAATGTTAGTAATTCAAACGTAAAAATAACAAAACTAGACAACACACCGTCTCCCCTGCACAGTAGGCTCATCGCTCTCGCAACACATGGAGTTCAGTGAACCTACTGAGCAGAACAGTATCTGTTCTCTCTCCAATCATCCTGAGGACGCTATTCGGGCTCCCCCGTACTCGTCGCACCACCGACGCAACTTTTTTACGCATAATTGCGTAGAATTCATCTACGCTGGCGTCAGCAAGGCTTAAAGGCTATGTAACATCATACTACGACCCCCAGGAGCAGAGCAAAAAGTCAGAAAGAACACTAAGCGAAAACGAAGCCATAGCGCGGGCGGGCGATGCGATGCGACGCGGTGGGTCAAAGGAACAAAAAAATTCACGTGGATGAAGTCCCGTACAGATGCTAGTCAAATTTTAATGATATCTCACAATGGATGAAACCTTTTCAAAATTATGAAACAATAAACAACAATGGATACAATGAGAGAACATCACTGATTACCACTTGTAATGGAGCCGAACTTTCAATCGGATCCCGAGATAAGTAGGTATCACCAGATTTATCTCTATACACAACCAACATTTCATTTAAAGTTACTTGGTTTTGCCTACAACTGTCATCGCGTGAATTTTGTTGCCGGTAGCACACCTCCGCCGCGAAATCATAGTCAGCGAAACCGTAGTAGTTCAATTGTACTGACTCGCGTCATGTTCCGCTACGCGAATCCGATTCGGGTACCGGCGTGAAAATACGAGTTTTTTTACAGCTTTTCTACCTTGTAGAATCCTGTTGATTCTGGATTGAAGCCGATTATAGCACCAAGTATCTCGTGCAGCCACGGCTTTACTTCTAACTGTTACTTTACTTCTAACTGTTTCCCGCCATTGGTCGCAACTGACAGTTGACATTAGTGACAGCTAGGTACCTCACTGCTGGGGGCCAAGTCTATTAATTTACAAACGTGTCAGTGGTCTCGCAATGATGAGTTTTTGACAGATTTTGAATGGCAAACCATTGCACGTTTGTAAATTAGTAGACTAGGCCCCAGATGTGCATATAATATTTTATTGATACACCCAAACTACTAAACACCGTTGCACTCTCCATGGGGTTTATTTCCAAGAAAAACCTTTGTAACCCTGTAAGGAAAATAAATATTTCATTTTATAATGTACGAGTACTTATTTCCAATGGTGAAGCAGCGTGTTGTCTGCCAGTCAATCAAAATCAAAAGTCACGAAACTGGTTTCACAGAAATCCCAAATGGTTCGCCCCTCTAAGGAAAATGGAACTTTAAAATTTCCTGCTACCTACTATTTTCACCAGTGTGTGTTGTCTACCAGTCAATCAAAATCAAAAGTCACGGAACTGTTTTCACAGAATTCCCAAATGGTTCACATTTCGTGAACGGCGACTGTCGATCTTCGATAGCTATAAAGTCATTGAGAGATAGATGTGGACAATGTGACCTTAATGTTTTGCTCTTTTCGTAAATGGAAGGTGAAGGCAGTCGCCTACGCAAGTTTTTGACAGAAAAGCTTTAGGAGAAAAATGATAAATGAAACCCGATAAATGAATCTGACTTCTAAAAAGTTGCTAGACTCAAATTGCAATGTCATTGACGGGTCTGAACTAAGTTAACGTATGTTTTTAAATTATGTAATTATAATTAAAACTTTTTATTTCGGAACAAACAGGGGTTTATTTATCAACGTTGCTTAGTTAAGTAATGATTAGCTCCTGTTTAACCATCTATTTTTGACGTTTGAACGTCACTTAACTTTAAGCAACGTTTATGAAGAAACCCCATTATCCATAGAGTGTTAGTAACATAATCTTAAAACAGCTTTTTATCTAGTCGTTATAAAGTCATTTAACAATAAAAGTATAAATTAAATAATTTAATGGTTAACGTAAACACATTAACGTAAAGATATAGGTGTATATAGATAGGTGAAAAGATAAATGACGGACCAACTGAAAAAAAGGTTTAGAAGGTTCGGCCACAACAAACAAAACTGACACTTAAAAGAGACTTTCCTCGAATGTCATTCTGACTAAAGTCGTCTCAAAAAGAAGTTCCATATTTGAATGGACCTTCCATTTCACTATTCTAGATGCTTTCTTTATTTTCTTCTGTCCTCCAGCCAAGATTCCATTTTCAAGGATCTTCAATCCAACAAACATAAAATGTCGTTTAAATTCTAGAACTTGCCAGTATCATGAACTTGAAATAACGACATTGACATTGACACAAAATGTTGAGCGCAACTGTGAAGTAGATTTGAAAATAGAACAAGATTTTGTTGATAAATTGGCACCTGAAATAAACTTGGCTGATGTTATATAAATATGCAAGGAAAATGGTACATAACAGTTCAAGAGTTTACATTGAAACAGATGATTGAATGTCACAATTTGTAAACGGTCGTAGGTTTGTACGAATCGGACATTCACATTGGCACATTAATCTTTTTTTAAGAAAGACATGTATTTTCAATAGATAAAAAATAAAATCTTTGAAGATGTTTTCATAAAAAAGCGCCGTCTCTGTGCGTTTCGCCTGGCGACTGCATTTTGTTTTATGTTATTTCTGTGTGAAATCGTAAATATTATGGCTCATCAATAAATATAAAGAAGATGAGACCTTCGTCTTTCTCGCATCACCTGTTGGTCATGCTTAGTTTACTACAGATTTTAATGGAATATTTTGTTTAAACCAAATGCCAAAAAACATTAATTTACGAATAAACATTTTTTTTTCAACGCCGTCACGTCCTTCATGCCCAATATTACTGTCACGCTACGCTTGCACCTAGTACATTACTACGACAAAAACACCCGTTTGTTTATAACGAAATACTACTAAAATTATTTATTTAAAATCTAAGCAATCATTTATAAAATTGTCACGCTCCATTTAGTAGCTCCCTATAAAAACGCCACCTAGACGTCGTCACGTCGCGCGCACGACTCTGTCTATTCACGCTCCGGTTGCGATCGCGATGCATTTTCACAGCGCGTGTGTTAAGCTGGAAAATTGCACTTTTTGTACGGCTTTCGTTTTTAATTAAATGGTTTGAAAGAATACATTGTCTTCTACAAATGCATATGCAGAGCGGTACTTTTATACATTATTTTGTTACTAGCGATCTGCCACTGTTCTTATGACTTGAGAAAACATCGAGATTCCTTTATTATATTTTAAGGTAACATGAATGTACATACACATAAACCTTCCGGAATAAATTCTCTACATGATGGTGAAAACTGCATCAGAATCCGTTGCGGAGTTTAGAGAAACAACGCGATCACCCAGACAGTACCTATCAAAGACACTGTAGACCTAAACACAACATAAAACCTAAATATGAAGCTATGTTAAAATTAACACAACTCCACTATCATCACTTGCATTATAATAGGTAAAAAATGCAAGACAATGGCTCTTCGTTTTCTTGTATCGACTTTAACAACGTGGAAAATACAATAGCCTGCTGCTGGTGCGAAAAACCCCTGTTTTGCTGCATTGGAAAATAATAGACACTTTGACAGCAGATCATGAAACATGTCTGAATCAAAGAACCTACGTGTTAAGTAACGTTTATAAATCCCAGCCTTAGACAACGTTACCAGCGACTAATTTTCCTTACACGTTTGTTTTAAATAGCATCCGTACTTCGCAGACAGCTGAACAAAAGGTGCACGTAGACAGAGTCAACTCAGTCACGCTCCGGTTGCACTCTTACAACTCTTGCACGTCTATTAAAACCGAAGCGGGATGCATTTCTACAGACGCGTGAAAATTATGCAAAATTGCCTCTTACGTTTAAGTACATTACAACATCACTTTTACACAAATGTTTTATAGAACTACAGTAGCTTCTTTAGATTATTATTTTTAAAAAAACATTCTGAAACTTTGCTACTAGACAAAATAGACTTACGTTCTTATTACTAGTTACTGAAATTCAGTACCATGCATATAAATAGGATCCTTTAATTCATAAACAACCATTATGTGTTTAGGAACCGCAATAACGTTCAGACAGATTATTCATATAATCCTCATCCAAACATAATAATCTCGAAAATTGGATTTATCTATTTAATCCGATTTCGTTTTATTCCAACATTTTGTAATAAAAAAATATTTTAAAGTCATAAATCGAACCGGCATTCAATATCACCATACAACAGCCAACGTCATTTCGTTATAAATGAGAAAAGGTAATGAGTTAAAAAAAATCTAATGACTATGAGGTTTAAAAACGACTGCACACTGACCTTTAAGCAGAATTTAATATAAAAGTTAGAACTACGCCGCGCTTATAAAAAAAGTCAACGAAAATCAGAAAGTCAGAATATATTTTAAAAGTTGACATAGTCAAGAAGTAATTTTTAAACTATTTTTACAAAAACGATCCGAGGACTCTTGATCTCTGACATTTTGTTTGATTATTTAAAATAATGACACTATGATGAAGTAATTATGTGGGTTGGTTCTAAAACCTACCCTCATAATTATTATTGAAACCCCGTTCCGACATTTTACAAAAATTCACGTTAAATTTAAAAAAAAAAAACATTTTACCAAGTAAGCATAAAAAAATTAACATTCAACCTTCTAAATTCCTACCTTCCCTAAATTGAAATTTTACTAAGAGGGTAAAAAGGTTTCCTGAAAGGTCATAAACATCGTCGTATTTTCCTAGGTTTAAGTAGGTATGCCTTTTACGAAAGCTTTTCTTATGTTTCTTGATAGAAATAATCTTAGAAAATCTAAGAGAAGTCCCTCACAAACTGAGGCAAAACAAACAAAAGTCCTATGATACAAAATGTGCCGCTCAACTGTTGATTGGCCTATACAATGTGGAGACGACAATACAACAATAAATGAAAACACTGGCAATACTAATGCATAAGAGTATTTTGGCACTATCAAATAAATCCTAACATGGAAATTAAAAAAAAACATTTTTTCAAACAAACTAAATAGTAGTGATGAGCCGACTATGGGGTTTGCCGATCTTTGACTAGCTATCGTAACTAAACTATTGGATATATTTGATTATTTTTTTGTATGTAGACCGAGAACGTCATTAGATATACGGAGTTTTATTTTTTGTCGTATTGTCGTTTCCACCTTTTATAAGGCCGATAACAATTAAAATTCTATTGTGTCTCGTTAGAGGTATAATTTATGTTTTCTGGACTGGACTGTCATGAGTCAATACAAGTTAATGACGTTTTTATTTTCGACAAAGCTTTGTAGGTACTAAAACACCTACCTATTTCACATTGAATTATTTTGATTTCAATTTGCTAACTGTCAGCGACTGTGATTTGAATGAATATTTATCAAATATACAGGGTCAAATAAAATAAGCCTCGTTGGTCTAGTGGTCGCAAGCGCTACTGCTGAGCATGAGGTCCTGGGTACGATTCCCAGGCTGGGCAAAATGTTATTGGGTTTTTTTATCTTGAATTTCTGAGTAGCAGCCCGGAGTCTGGAGTTGTGCCCGGTTGATGGCAATAGGACCGCCCCGTCATTAAGTAGGACTTAAAAATAAATGGCGAAATGTAGGTTCATTCATCGTTTCTTTGTTCTTGTAGCCTTGTAATTTTGTAATCTTCCAAAATCTATTATTGAGGGTAAATGTAGAGGTGTAGCTAGTAGTGTCCTCATATCACGCCTTAATTCCCCGCAGGGTAATGCAGAGGTGATACACCTCTGTGTGACTTTTAATGACTAAAACCCACCCGTGTTCCTTCAGTTGCCTGTTGCCAAGGTCCCGGTATCCCTTTCGGACTTTCCCGCAACCCCTCTGTGTACCTCTGCCTTACCCTTCAGGGAATACAGGCGTGATGTTATGTTAAGTAAATTAAATAAGCTGGCGAAACTTCAGAGACGTGCTGAGAAGGGATGTAACACGATAAAACAAAAATAAAAAACTATAGAATAGAATAGAATACTCTTTATTATGTACACCATAAAAAATACAGATATAAATGTAGAAATTTAACATAGGGTGACAACAATGGGCGGTCTTATCGCTAAAAGCGATCTTTTACAGACAACCTTTGGATGGATTAAAGCGAGAAGGAGAGATAATACTGCAGGAAAAACTATACTTATACTTCGAGTAACGACAAGGGTCAATGACCGCAGGTGGAATGAAGAGTTTAGAAAAACAGTTTTTTTTTGTTTTATATGTTTAAATATTGAAACGTCTATGAAGTTTTGCCAGCTAATTTATTTCCACCCTGTATAATTTTACTATGTGTCATAAATATCAAATAGAGATTAAGAATACAGTACCAAAATGAAACAAGATAATCTAAAAATGTGTTTAATTTTAAATGAATAAAAACTTGAATAAAGACAAAACATTCCACTATTTATGCGGTATAATATTTTTAAACTAACTATGAAAATTACATTTGTTTTGAAAGTTCAAATTTTTCATTTCGGCCCAGCGGTTGTAATATTTTGCCATCAGCCGTTGGTAATCAAAACTTGAAATTGCCAAGTTGAGAATTTTGTATTAGATTAATATAATTTGTGATTGTTAGATGCTAGCCCATCAATATTGGCTGAGTTGGCGGTCCAGGGGGCCTGCTCTCTAAGTCCATCAACGAAAATACGGGCCTGACCGAAACTAGATCGAAACTTCGGCGTGACTACCTACACCCTATAATATTATCGCCCCATAATTTTACCACATATTTTTTTTCGGACGGGTTAGAATACATCGGCCGTAGGGACAACTGTCAAATCATGTTGTCATTCTTTCTTTTTTCAGGCCCCGAACTAATCCTTATGTGATACGGAGTAGGATACTCCCATAACTTCGGCCGAAATTACGGCCTTCGTGCTGAGTGATAGACCCCAGTTTTGGAGATGATTGCTACATTAAACGGATAATCAGAACCCCGAAAGACTGACAACCATGTCTTACCAAGGGGTATTGCGTTACCCACAGTAATTGGATTGTGGAGCTCAGGTCGACTATCGTTCCATGTACAGTATTGGTATTCAGCTGCATTCGATAAGACTGGAAGCTGATTCCAACATAGTTGGGAAAAGGCTAGGCAGATGATGATGATTGCGGCATTATCACTAAAAGGGGCGCCTTTATGCAACTAGCACTAGCTTTAGATGAGTATGTAATGTAATTTAATGTAACCTATGTAATGAGCTTGCATGACTAAGTCAGTCCTCAACACAAATTTAGGGCCAAAGAAGCGAGGCATACCCCTTTCTCACTTGGATGTCTGTAGTCAACAACGACCTGAAGCAAGCCCAAGTGAATGACTCGATGACCCAGAACCGAACATCTGGCGAAGAATGACGAGGAGAGCCGACCCAAATGAAATGGAATAAGGCTAGGCAAAGAGAGAGAGATGCCCATCACCTTCCAGGACACTACCAGCTACAGTTGCACCTTCAATCATAGATTTTGGAAGATTACATAAAATGTCGTAAAGAAAGTTTTGAGTATGACTGTCGATGGCTTTAGGAGTAAGGGAAGATCAAAGAAACGATGGATGGAATGTGTGAAAGATGATATGGCTAGAACGGGAGTGACTCTGAGATGACTTATAGAGAAGTATTTAAGCCAACCCCAAATAAATTGGGTTATGAAAAAGACAAATTATGATGGTGAACAAAAAAACGTTTTAATGCTTTTGAAAGTAATTGTTCTAATTAGTTTGAATTTACAAAATAATGACGTAGATAGAATCACTCGCATATTTACAACAAACAAAATCTTCTCTTAATGTACATTTTAAAATAACTCTTGAAAAATAACAGCCACAATCTTATAGAAGCGAGATGGCTTTTTGCGTGGATGTGACGTATATTTCCCCCAACTTGTTCTTTTCTTGTATGTGTCATATCTTTGCGTCATGTTTACCGCAAATAAACCTATTTTCTTTCTTTCTTGGGTTTCCAAACAACGTAGGTTTAACTACGGGTCGTAAAAAATACAAGAACAGAACACGTTGTTTTGACAAGTGATCAAGTTGACATACGGAACAAGATCACACTTCAATACCTTTTTGAGAGGGGAAAACCTTAAAAATCTCTAGTGGCCGGAAAAAAATCTAAAAAGGCCTGTTAATAGTGGCCTTTTTCTCACTAAAACTTAATATCGACACTGAAGTTTAAGAATCTTTGTGGAACTCAACGATGATGACGAAACTCGACACGAATAAAGCGATGAAAATATTAATGAAGGCAATTATAAAATACCCATAACAAAGTATTAAAATATTAAAGGATATTCACGCCATTAATATGCAAAGTGCTTATTACAATATTCGTTATTTCACCCCATTTTAATGCTACTGTAACTGAAATTCGGTCATTAAACCTTGCCTCCGGAAATTACCGAACGGCCAATTAGCAAAACCGAACAACCGAACGAATGAATACGAATTCTTGGTTTCATTCACGAATGAGACTGGCTATAAATACCTCGGGGTTATTCTGTCCGATGGAGAGCAATTGCCTTCGATCCCAACCCTTGCAAGGGCCACTTAGACCTCAGATATCCGATATTGCTTTCAATGGGTTAAGAATTCCGATGACCGACGTAGAATTTTCAATTTTATTTTTCTTTGTTCTACGCCGTCGCCTGAATTTGACCTTTGAGCTTCCAATACATTTTATAATTCTATTTAGAGTATTAATTTAAAATATGAACAAGCCAAACCAAAGTGCTTACACTCTTCACACTTTCATACTTCATCAATTACCTACTTGAACTCTCTCCGCACCTATATTTGTCTGATAAATAAACCCACCTACCCACTAAAATTACTTTCAAACAAAATACAAACTAGGCTTATCAGCGTCTGTATTATTAGAACTAACACATAAATTCAAAATTACATCTGAAAATACAAATGTCGCCACATTTAAGCCATTTTGCTCAAAGTGACAAGTTATTTTAGCAAAAGCAAATAATCCTGCTCAAATATTACACCTCGCGTGAACCCTTCGGGGCTTCAGGTTGCTCAGAGATTTAGTAAATCATATCTAACTTGATAAACAGAAAGATATATTGGTTACCTGAAGTTTGTTGTAAATTAGAGAAACATAATTTCACCTTCATCATTACTTAACCGTTGTCTGTCAATGCGGGTTATAGGAAAATTCAACCTTCTTTTAAATTACATAATTATGTACTTATGCATAACAAAGATTTTATATTTTACGGCAGTTGCATAGGGTCTACTAAATTCTGGGTGCTGGGTGAATAAAATCTTGCATTAAAGAAAAGTTAGTTCGAAGAAATGCAAGACAACTATAAATTTTCACGCCGCGTTCGACGCTGTAGACGAAGTAAGGACTCCAACTACGTAACATACTTTTAATCACAATCGATTAAGAAAATCCAATTTTAAAAATTGATTTAACGGGCAGAATTGCCCGATAAATAAAATTTTAAAATATGGTGAGATTACAATGCGAACGTTACGGTAATCCGTAACGTTCGCATTGTAATCTGATTCGCAATCTGTCAAAAATACAATCAATTTACCAACATTTTTGACAAGTTTGACAGATTTCGACTTGAATGTGAACGTTTTTTAAGTACGGGAATTGACCTTCAGCTCGACAACTGTCAAAATGAAAGGCATTGCCATTGTAAGTGTGTTACTCAATTACCCCGCTGGATGCCCACAAGGCATATATCAGTGGCGAGGTTACAGATTGTAATGTTTTAGACCTAAAAGTATATTATACACTGGATAAACTAAATTAACTAACAAACCATTAAAATTAAAATATAATAACCTACACTAACTATAAACAAACTAAAATATGACTTCCGAAAATTGCTCCGCATCGCTGTCGACCTAACAGTAAGTAAAGTGCAATATATATGCAGAAATCAAGATGCCAGACCACAATCCATACTTTTAGTAAGTATAAACAAAACCTCTTTTCGCAAGAATGCAAAACCTTATAAGCTAACCTTTTTCTAGACAACATCTAAAGACGTCATTTTATCTGATTAGAAGTGCAACGTACAGATAAACCGTCAAGAAGGCTAACCCCCAGTGCAATCCGATAAAAGTGGTAATGCTATTTGAATAAAATAACTGAGAATCTATCTCATAAGACACACACGATGAGTTCAATCGACTTTCGATCGGGAATAAATAAAATTGTAAAAACGAGAGCACTGTGGTTTTTTGTTTTGGTCAATCTTTTGCGAAGATTGGTGAATGATTTTGGGAAATATGAAAATATTATGTCAAACTGCATTCTGAAAAGTCTTTTACCCTCATCATCATCTTCCTGGCTTTGTCCCATGTTACTTGGAGTTGGTGCAACACGTTTTACACCGGTGACTGACAGGTTGTATAGAAATCTGTTGTCGTGGCATGTCAACATCATCATCATCATTTCAGCCGAAAGACGTCCACTGCTAGACATAGGCCTCCCCCAAGCACTGCACCGCCACTTCAACCGGTTCTGTGCTTCTCGCATCCAGCGGATTCCCGCGGCCTTCATCAGGTCATCGGTCCACCTTATGGGGGCCTACCAACGCTACGCCTTCCGGTACACAGTCGCCACTCCAGAACCTTTCGGCCCCATCGGCCATCTGTTCTGCGAGCAATGTGCCCTGCCCACTGCCACTTCAGTTTAGCAATACTTTGGGCTATGTCGGTTACCTTGGTTCTCCTACGGATCTCGACATTTTTTATTCGATCACGCAGGGAAACATATAGGCATAGGCATATAGGCATGTGATGCGAAGGAATGAGGCAAAATATGTCGTCAGGAAAGTTCTGAGTATAAATGTGGATGGCTAAACGAGTAGGAGAAGGCCAAAGAAACGATGGATGGACTGTGTGAAAGATGATATAGCTAAAAAGGGAGTGACTTCTCAGATGACGACTAATAGAGTAACGTATGGAAGAAAAAGATATATGCACCGACCACAAATAAATTGCGATAAGGGCAGGAGATTCATACTGATTTTTATAAAAGGTGACGTCATCAAAAATCTGTAACAAAGTTGTAAGCTATTACAGTTTCAAATTACAATTTGTACCCTCCATGTAAAATGTCAAGATTGACACGGGTTCCAAGTCAAAACAATGTTATAGGAAGGATAAAAATATGACGTAGAAAATATAAGTATGACATTTTCGTTTGACCTACCGAAGTTCCCGAGAATAAAAGGGTTGGGTAATAGAATACTGAAGAGAAAAACCCATTAAAATGTTTAAATAAGTACAAAAGATTAGGTACGTTCATTGTGGTGGAAGTTTAAGACAATAGTTATTTGTTATGCAAGGCTGCAAAGTTGTTTTTATAGAATTTATAGAATCCTGAGCGTTGCGAGGGTTTCAAAGGTACGAGACTCAGAAAAACTTTGTTGTCGACCGAAACACACAACTTTTCACCTCACTACAGCGAGGAAAATGCTCGGTGTCTCCATGCATTGAACAAAAATATTGAAAGCTTTTATGTACTTTACGCGCAATTTTTCCAAAAGAACTGTAACTCTGCACTGCTAAACAAACCCAAATGGTGGAAAGTGAATTGTATATACAGAAGAAAATTATATAACGTTTTTTGAAATGAAAACTGCTTTAGGCGCGTTGAGCATTTCTTTTCGTGCTGGCCAGTGCGATTATTCTAAAAATGAGGTTGTCGCACTGACATAAAATAAGTAGGTATTAATGCATTATCAGTGGACCCGGCGGAATAAAAATTTATTGAATAGAAAGGTTCGAATTTTAAAAACACTTTCCACGCTAGCGGATAAAATGAACTTTTGCATGCAGATTTCGAATGATAAACAGAATCTTTCCGAGGTTGTGGGTGAAAAATTTATTTATGTACAAAAATCAAGGTCCTAACAAGTCACAAGAATACAAAATTACCAATAATTCCAGACGATAAAAAGTAGTAACGAGCGCCTTTGTACTGTAAATAATATCGTCTGTATTTCAATAGATTTCCCCTATCCACAATCATCGTGTTTTATGTGTAAAGAATTTTTCTATGCTCACGAATTTAGCGGCGAACTGAACTCTGTAAACACGTAATTCGGTTTTATTGGTTCAACTTTTATTGAAGCTGAAAGTATTATTTTCGGATAGAAATACATTTTGACATAATATCTACTGATATTAGATCGAACCATAGAGCACAGATACGCATCGGCGAATCACTTATAAAAAAAAAACACATAACATCACGCATAGTTTTCCCGAAGGGTAGGGAAGAGGTGTACCTATAGTACACCCACCTACCAGTTATGTTTAAGTCCCATGGGGGCGAGCCTATTGCCATCAACCGGGCACAAATCTAGACACCCGGCTGGCTACAGAGAAATTTCATATATAAAAACCTAATAACACTTTCCCAACCTGGGAATCGAAGGCTCTAGCTCTAGAAAAGCGCTTGCGACCACTGGACCAACGAGCCAATCAAAACAATATTACATAAAAATCCCTTAAAACGGCTCTGTTATCATCCCTTACGTGTGAAGTGCGGTACAGTACGAATAACCTTAGATATATTTTGAAAATTTGATATATGACTTTACAAGTTATTGCGTTTGCGTAAAGATCATTTTAACATAAAGAGTGGAGATTTTGAAGGCGCACTCAGTTCGGATAGTGATCGGTTTTACGAATTTTGCCGATGCTACATCTAAGTTGTGTCGTACTGTACATAGGTGGAGGTAAACGTTTCCTGCCTTAACGAGTGGGGGCGATAATTTACAGTAAATTGCTCGGTATGACAGACACTGCGGTTGATGACCCCAGCACGGTTTATTGAGCTTTGTTTCTGAACTCATATGTGATTTTAATGGCTGTAATTTTCGTGGAAAGATTGAAGAGGTCTGAGGGTTGGAGTTTGGAAGGTGAAATTAAGTTTGGGGTAAGAGAGAAAAGTTATTGCTATTAGATTGTTTAGATACCACAATGTACTTACCTATAGTCCATATCAGGTATGGAACTGATATGGACTATAGGTAAGTACATTGTGTAGTCCCAATTTGATATTGAACATGTAATTTTTTTCCAGTAATTCATGAGAGCAGTGGTGGCCCAGTGGGAACGGCCGCGACTTACGAGTCGAGCGACGTCTGAGGTCGTAGGTTCGAACCTAGACAGGCGCTTTACTTTGTGTAAACTATTTCATCACCACTGCTCTCAAAACGGCGAAGGAAACATCGTGAGGAGACCGGGATGTCCTAGAACCAAAAATACGAAGACATGTGACATCTACCAACCCGCACTGGGCCCGTGTGGTGGATTACGGCCCACTCTATCTCACCGGGAGGAAGCCTGAGTACTAGCAGTGGGAACATAATAGGCTGATTTTGCATATAGGTACCTACTCGTTATATTTTTATTAACATTTTAACGATTCATAAAACTCAAAATTCTTTCACCAATATTGTGGCACCATCTTGAACGATTACGAGCTTCAACAATGAATTTCCGGAACGTTGTCAACTCCCGACCAGTAAAATACGTTTCTTTAGAAGAATATTACAAATGGTGAGCGATGATAAATTGCTGTTTTCCTTCATTCAAGCGGTTGTTATGGCCATATTTACTCAAGTTTTATCAGAGAAATGTCAAGAGGGTATTGCACAGGTTGAATGCACCGTTATTATGTTCTGATTTCCTTTAGTTTAAGTTAGAAAATGCCATCTTTATTTATTCATAATCATGTATCTTGGGGGTCGGAATTGTGATATTTTTTAATAATACACAGTGATTATTGCTCCGGTAAACATAAACTAAAATTAGGCTATCCCAAGTAGGAATAATAATAAAAAAACAGGTTTATAGAGTGTTAACTGAGTATGTGTTTGAGAGAGTGAGTGTTTTTGGATTGTGTGTGTTTTGAATGTGAGCTTAGGAGTTAGTCTGCATGATGTCGCTTACAATGGAGTATAGATATACTCCATTTGAAATAAGATTAGACATATAAATAAACCTTTTTTACAGTCCGTTCAACCGATTTTGACTTCTACTGCGTTGGTGGCATGACAAATGGCAGCTGCAGTAGACAGTTGGTATTGTGTAACCTTTTTTGGTTTTAATGCCATCCTTATGCCCACGGTATAGAAGTGAAAATCGGTTGAATGTATTGTAAAAAGGTTTGTTTAAATGTCTAATCTTATTTCAAATGGAGTATAGGTACGTATAAATAATATTTGCTGTTTCATCGTAGGAGAGCGTTGTTGCTTTGCTTTGGTTATACAGCGCATCAGCAAACTTTTTGATATTGCCGGTGGTATCAATGGACTGCGATTTCAAATTTTCCTCAGTTCAACCAATCCATATTCATATTATAAATTAGAAAGTTACTCTGTCTGTCTGTCTGTTCAGGCCTTAACTGCTGTACTGATTTAAGTGTGGCCAGACCATGACCTGGGTTAGGATATCGGATACTTTTTATCCCGGTAGTCCGTCACTGAGGGACAATTACAGATCTCCACGCGTGTGAAGTCGCGGGCAAAAGCTAGGAAGGAATAAAAACAAAGTACTTTATTGTTCCCGTATGGTACTTACAAACATTAGGAATTCAACATGAACAATCAATCAATCAATTTCCAATACACACACGTATTACTTCATGTTACACATTATTACTCCGTTGGGATATACACCCGGTACACCTAAACAGTAAAACCATTATACTTAGGAAACTTCATTTAATTTACCTCATACAAATTAAAAGGGAGGGAAGTGTTTTGGGTGTTATTTTATAAATTCTGACAACTAACTGCCTACGGCCGCCATTTTTTTCTTAATCAGAGCGGGCACGCTATTATAATTAAATTAATGGCTGTTGACGTAATTCTTTCATTTTCCCTTTGATGCTTTTTTTTTGTTAATATAATTTTATTTAGAGCATCTCTTTTTATAATTTAGTTAATACTTTATTTTCAATGTCAGAACGAGGTGATTGTGTACTTCATAGGTCGTCACGCGACATTCTCAAAGTAGATCTGTATCGTAATTAAAAATTGAAAAACATTATTTTGACGACTGCGCCTAAGCTAGAAAACATTGTGAGGTTGAACCGGATATCTATGGGTTGAACCTTAAAATGTTTTCTATTGAAGAATATGCTCTATGTGATAATAAGTTCCTGTGCGATAAACCATCATAATTATATATTACTAGCTAATGCTCGCGGCTTCGCCCGCGTGGATATCGGTTATTATACACTAAAACCTTCCTCGAGAACCATGCACTCTATGCATAAAACAGCATGAAAATGGGTGCAGTCGTTTTTGAGTTTATCGCGAACAGACAGACAGACAGACGCGGTGGAGGACTTTGTTTTATAATATGTAGTGATATATTTTTTTATAGACGGGTGACCTTCTATTGCTGTGCTTGACAGGGTTTACAATGATCACATATAATTTTTAGTTACTACCTAAGAACACATTGTGGATTACAAATAAACTATTGAATATTGACCTAAGGATTAGGTGCGTACAGATTAGAGCAGTGTACACATGGCATCAAACCCAAGACCATCATTATTAGCCTACAGCAGTCCACTGAACATAGGCCTCCCCCCCAAGGTAAACCAATCAATCTGCCTAGCCTTTTCCCAACTACAGGGTGTTAGGGTAGACACCGTTATCCTTGAAACTAGTGGTTTGGTGTCATCTATAATATACTTTTTCTATGGGACAAACTTTGAAATCGGAAAAAAAAAATTGCAGTATGGAACAGCAGATTTTTTTTTCGTGATTTCTAGGTTGGTCCCATAGAAAAAGTATATTATAGATGCCACCAAACCACTAGTTTCAATGATAACGGTGTCTACCCTAACACCCAGTATATTGGGGTCGGCTTCCAGTCTAACAGGATGCAGCTGAATACCTCCACAACCCAGTAAGTGGGTAATACGATACCCCTTGGTAAGACTGGCTGTCAGACTTTCGGGCTTCTGACGACGCGTAACGACTGTCAAAGATCCACGAATAACCGGGACCAACAGCTTAACGTGCTTTCCGAGGCACGGAGGAGTCTCGATATGTAAAGATGGTCACCCATCCACCGACCAACCCCGGCAAGCGTAGCTTAACTTGAGGGATTGACCCGTGCGGCTGTTATTACTTAGCCACGAGCTCCTCCACCCAAGATAGACAATTAACCGATAATAATATTTGCCTGCCTTGTTGGTCTCGTGGTTGCATGCGCTACTGCGGAACATGAGGTCCTGGGTTCAATTCCCAGGTCGGGCAAACTGTTATTGGGTTTTTCCATTTCAAAATCCAATAGGAATTTCTTAGTAGCAGCCCGGAGTCTGGATTTCTGCCCGGTTGATGGCAATAGGCTCGCCCCCTATTACATGGGATTTAAACATACCTGACGAAATGTGGGTGTACCTACTATGAATAACACCTCTGCCTAGCCCTTCGGGAGAGAACAAGGCGTGATTTTATGTTAGGTTATTTTTTGTAATCTTTGAAAAAATTAAGTCATAAAGGCCAAATAACATTTATCCCTGCACCTCTATCAAGTAATTTTAAACACCCATAAAAGCACAAAAACCATTTAAAAAAAAACCGGTCAAGTGCGAGTCGGACTCGCGCTCGAAGGGTTCCGTACCATTATCTATAGAATAGAATAGAATATATTTTATTGTAAAACATGAGTGTACACATCAAATAATATGTGCGAGGTCTTAAAATAACAGGTAGATCTGCATGTTTTGCCCTTTATGGCGTACAAAACAACATCATTTTTGGTTTAAAATAAACCATAAAAACAAAATTTCAATTTACACAACAAAATATGAGATTTATATATAACTTAATCCTAATGCTAATTTGTCTTTACTTTGAGGCTAAAATTGTGAAAATGTTGTAATTATAGGAATCTATTAATTATAAAACAGCAAATAATCATGTCTGCTGTATGGAAGCCCCCTTAAATATTTGTTTTATTTTAATTTAATTATTTGTTTTTAAAGTGAATATATAACTAAATATTCTGTGAATATTTCAAGCGTCTACCTGTTGCCGTTATCAATATCGAGCAAAATCGAGAAAAAGAATCACGTTTGTTGTACGTGTAAACATTGATTTTATTCTGTTTTTAGTATTTGTTTGTTACAGCGGCAACAGAAATACATCATCTGTAATTTAAACTGTCTAAATATCACGGTTCATGAGGTACAGCTTGGTGACAGACGGACAGACACATAGACAGGCAGCGGAGCCTTAGTAATAGGGTCCCGTTTTACCCTTTGGGTACGCAACCCTAAAAATCAAGCCCGACACAATTTCTCCGTTACCAAATTAATCATAAGCAGGACCATAAAGCGGTTCTTAATTACTTTTTCTCAGGAAGCAATAAAAAGCCCTGAACGTGACATAATCCCGCTGAAGGAATTAATATTGTATGTTGGGACATATCTATTTATATTCATTATGAAATATCAACGCAATTACGACTGTATTATCTTCCAAATAGAGTATAATTTGGCTGGGTGGTGTGAGATGGGTTAGAGAATTTGGAGTTGGAAATAAGACTTTAGTTTGTTAGAAATAAGGTAGGTTTTGATAAGTCATGCTGTTGATATTTACTTCAATTTTGATGCGTGAAATGTAGGTGTCTGCTCGTCAATTAGAAGGGAATTTAGATAGCTATTGCATTAATATATCATGACACCTCGGTTTGAGAAATTAATTATAGAAAGCAACTAGATTAAAATAGAGAATAACGTCTTAAATTTTGAAATTGATAAAGAGAGGGCGGTGATTGAATTATTTCAGATTTTAATCAACTTTATCAAAACTTTAGACATGGAAACTGAGTTGATTAGGTTTATGAAGAAAGGTTGAGTGAGGTTGAAAGATACTGCTGCTTGTGTCTGTGGCCAGAAGTCTATCATCATTTTAACTAAGTTTTTATTCTACTACTACTACTAGCGGGGCCCCGCGGTTTCACCCGCGTAAGTACTGATCCCGTAGGAATATCGGGATAAAAATTATCCTACGTCTATCCTATTCCAGGTCATGGTCTATGTACCCTTGTGCAAAATTTCATTAAAATCCGTTTAGCCGTTTTAGCGTGAAAGCGTAACAAAAGTCACTTTCACATTTATAATATTATAGTTAAGATTAGGATGTACTCAGCACAAATAATAACAATAATTTCTTCATTTCAAAAATCAAAATCAAACTCACAAACATCTGTGCAGCCGGCTCTTGTACTAGGTGTTCCTATATCACAAGAGACAAAAATGTCTCATTTGTATCACAAATGAAAAGAAATACTTTTTCACCTCACAAGCTCGGAAAGATTCTGTTTGTCATTCGAAATCTGCGTGGAAAAGAGCATTTTCCCCTCTAGCGAGGAAAGAGTTTTTAAAATTCGAACCTTTCTATTCAACAATTTTCTATACCGGCCAGGTCGACTGATGATAATGCATTAATACTTATATTATGTCAGAGCGCCAACCTCATTTTTAGAATAATCGCACTGGCCAGCACGAAAAAAAATCGCCCAACGCGCCTAAAGAAGTTTTCACATAAAAAAACTTTATATAATTTTCTTCTGTATATTCAATTCACTTTCCACCATTTGGGTTTGTTTAGCAGTGCAGAGTTAGTGCAAGCGGTACATAATGCCGAATTGAGCTTTCTTCCGAAAAAATTGCGCGAAAAGTACATACAACACAGCTTAAGTACAATACTTTTGTTCAATGCATGGAGACACCTAGTATTTTCCTCGCTGTAGTGAGGTGAAAAGTTGTGTGTTTCGCTCGGCAGCAAAGTTTTTCTGGGTCTCGTACCTTTAGGTATTCGCGCGAAAAAACAATTTTGCAGCCTTGCATAACAAATAACTATTTCACCTCAGCACCTCAAACAAGCAGGTTTTGCTGTCTACAGACAGTGTGCAAAATTCAATTTTGGTGCGAGCGTGAGACAAAGTAACTTTTTAATTATTTTTTTTCGAAATTCCGAGAACATGTCATGGGTCTACTCACAACATTTGAAATATTTGAATTTCACTTTGTTCTGTCACTTATACTTCGATACGAAAAAAGCGAGAGATAGAAACAAGTCGATTAGAAGTTCAATTTTAATTTCGATATCTAGTAGGCCCAAAAAAGAAACAAACAATAAAACGTTCGGATACACATACAGGTTTTAAATGTAATAAGTAATTTAACTTTAATTTTTTTTTATATTGTTCGTTTTACAAATATACATGTGGTTTGTTTACCATGTGGTTGACGTTTACCATGTTGTATTTTTACCTTTAGGCAATAAAATGGGTTTAAATATGAAATTGCCGTTTAAACGTACTGGTCACTTTGAATTAAAATTAAACTTGCATCACGGTGTGAGATTCCAGAGTGAAACTTTTTTCACAAGATTCGATTTTTGTTTTTGCATTCGGTTTTTAACAGTAAAGATAACTACAGTACGACACAACTTAGATGTAGCATAAATGTGAGCATTCATTAATTTAAATTTTATGATGTATTTGGTTATATAACTTTACAAGTTATTGCGTTTGCGTAAAGATCATTTTCACCTAAAGCAGTAATAAAAATTGGTGATTTTGAAGGGGTATTCAGGTCGGATTGTGATCGGTTTTACGAATTTTGCCGATGCTACATGTGAGTAGTGTCGTACTGTACTTATATTGAAAATTAGAGTAATTTTTGAATACGAGTTCCGACGTGGAACTAACGCAGTGGAAACAGCTCGCAATATCAATGTTATGTTTGGAGAGGATACGGCTAATGAACGCACCGTGCGTTTTTGGTTTAATCGCTTGCGTAGTGGAACCTTCGATTTGAAGAATGAACCCCGAGAACTACCAGCCTCTAAGTTAAATAACGATGAATTAGATGCAACGGTAGAAGCCGCTCCATATCAAACTACCAAGGAGAACCGCGTGTTGAAGCTTGCCTTACCTTCCTTGTTGAACCTGTACAGAAATGAAGGGGTTTCAATACAAAATGCCTTCACTCAGTTTGTTGAGTCCAGGTCCTCAGATTCTACCGCAAAGGCATAAATGACCTTCCCAGGAGATGGCGGAAATGTGTAGACAATGGGGAAAATACTTTGATTAAATAAATATATTTTACCTCAGAAAAAAAATGGTTTCCGTTCTTCAGTATAAAACGGCAAATTCATATTTAAACCCCTAATATGTTCCCCTAATATGTTCTAATATCTCATATGTTCTCGCTGCTGAGGTGAAAAGTTGTATGTGTTACACGAGATCAAAGTTATTTGCATCTCGTGCCTTTGAATCCCTCACTGTGCTCAGGATTCTAACCTAGAATATAGAATCCTTCCCTTACTCGGGATTCAAAATCAACAGTCGCACCAAAAAACAACTTTGCTCTCTTGTTGCACAAATAACTATTTACATTTTTAACATTGCTCACATTTTCTTATATATTGTTACTGCATACAATTTTATTATAGATACTTAAGTATATTACAGCACTAGTCTGATTTACACGGAGCGATTTAAATGCCTGTGAATGACAAAAGTTGAAGTGACAATAAAAGAGTGAGGCATCTTATAGACCACCCTGTCGGTAGTAGAATTTAAGTACTAATATAGCAAATAAGTTAAATTGTTTACTAATATCTACAATTGTAAGATTTTTTTGTAAGTGGATCTAGTTGTCTGTTTGAATAAATAAATGTATATATATATAAGAGTTGCACCATCTAAACAGTATTTAGACGGCGCAAGAGTTGCATCAATTTTATTGTATGCCAAATAGTCCTCCCTTATCTTGACCTTGCTGTCTCTTATCCAGAACCCTAATTGCATGACACACGATCAATCTGAATCATTTTGAAGGTTATTGCAAATTCATTGCTTCATATTATGTTCAAAAAAATTCTCTGCTCAACAGCGTAAATAACTCAATAAATATTGTTGAACTGTCAAAATGAAACAGATTGTGATTGATCGTGTTACGCAATTGGGATGCTGCGTTCTTAGTACGTAAGTGAAATTGCCATTGTGTTTTAAGAAGTTCTGAGCCTGGGAATCGGTCATACAGATCCCGAAGCCAGTATAGACTCTAGCTCTCACAAAGGTACCTAATCTTTGTCATATTATGAAACCCATGAACCAAAAATTTTACCTTTTTGAGAGAATTAATCGAACTACCTACTTATTAAAACTTTTTACAAAAAAAAAACAACCAACAAATTGAAAACCAAAGACCGAGTTCCGAATTTTTTTTATTTTATGGAAGTCCGTTGTTTTTTTTTTTTTGTAAAAAGTTTTTATTTATCACTATTTAGTAGTGTTACCCAACCCACAGAAATTCGAATACCACTACCTACTATGTAAAAGGACATAGAACATCATCCAGATATACTAAGTGGGAAAAATACGTAATATTGAAGCTAACTCAAAAACTACACAAGGAGTTTAAACTAGTATAATGTAGGTATTAAAGTAATTCACCGTCTTCACTCATTCCCTTTTCATAAGTAGGTACTCTAAGAGATACTTTTGCAGATCATAGATAGATAACATCCACATTGTACAGATGACATAATTCCGCGTAAACATCAAGGACGCTAAAATACGAAGACAAATAAGAAAGAGTACACGAGGAAATAACAAGCACTTGACTGAAACTTTTCAATAACTTTGTCCCCGAGTGACAAGCGGCATGCGTTGATAAATGAGGATTCCAACTTTTAGGGTCTTATTATAAAAACTTGTCTTGTTCAACGTGTCTCTAATGACAATCTTACGTCAAACTTCATAAATGAATGTCGTGTTTAAACGATATTTAACATAAACAACTGATAAACACAGTTTCTTGCTAGTAAGGTTACATTTTCAACCTTAGGTAATGTTTTGCTATGTACAGAGCAAAATATTAAGGATACCTACACATTTCAAACGATTTTATTTCACACATTGTAATTATGTTATACGAGTACAATTCATAACTGAATAAAACAGTTGTTTCTCTTTTCAGTGTAAGATCGATTCATAATTTTTAAAATTATCCTGACAATCTCAACAACAGTTGAAAGGTAATCGTTTGGCCTGGTATGGGCATGTGATGAGGAGGTAGGAAACGCATGTGTGACTAAAAGAGTGATGAATATATAAATGTTGATGGATGGAGCGGGAGAGAAGGCCAAAGAAAAGATCAATGGATTATGTGAGGAATAATATGAAAGATAAGAGAGTGAATGATAACGTGACGGTTGACAGGAGAGAGTGGAAAAAGAAAGCAAAACGTTTTCTTTTTCCACTCTCGCCGACCGACCCCAAGTAACATGGGACAAGGGCAGGAAGATGATGATCCTACCAATCTCGACAAAGTATGATAACTGCATAGAAGCCTTTTTGGTTTATATGTAGGTACCTACTTAAATGACTCCTACAACGAAGCAGAGAACTTTAATTACCAAGCTTTCTCAGCAATCTTACTACGTAAACAGCATACTTCAGCTTCAGTTAACATCAGGGCCTTCAAAACTATCAGTTCCCTTCGACATGTTAACTGTTATCAGTATAAGACCCTTATCAAATCGATTAAACCTTAAAATAATATCGATACTGATAACGTTGATAATGTTTTGTGATCGTTCGTACATAAAACATATGTTCCTGTTAAGATAAAACGAGAATTTCCCAAAGGTTTTTCCTTTTAGAACTTTTGATATGAAACATAGTTGTCGAGCATACGACTTGAAACTATTCAGCATATTATAAGTAGTTATGCTGCTTTAAACACTGTCAATCAATCTGCCTAGCCTTCCTTGGTCCCGACTAAGCTGAAAGCCTAGACAAGTGACAATCGCTTCGAAAGCCTTTCGTATTTCTACAACGATTTTCATCAGGATTGACATAAGCTTTTCGATAGCTTATGTCAGTCCTATACATTTTTGCCTTTTCCATCATCGTTATCGCTGATAGAATGTCACTTTGTCTAGGGCCTCTGACCAGAATTTTACATCGAGCGACTGCCTATCTGAGTTCCACAACGTAGTTACTGCCACACTTACGAGGATGGCTCATTAAAAAATAGTTTATGTTTATTAGGATAACTTATCATAACGTCACCCCTGTATTTCCCGAAGGGTTAGGCTAAGGTGTACATATAGTACCTACACCCATATTTCGCCAGTTATGTTTAAGTCCCATGTAATAGGGGGCGAGCCTATTGACATCAACCTGCGGGAGTTAGCTGCTCCCAAGTTCACGAAATAAAACCAATCACTGTGATCCACAGGTAATGCAGTTTAATTATTCAGAAACATTTGCCAAATGTACACTCTTTAACTTGATACAATCACTTTAGAGACTCTTACAAGTCTCGAGAAAAGTTTTTAACTATAAATAGCGCCTATCAAAAACCATAGGTAGTGACACAGAGTAATTAATAATAACTAGTGATGTGTCACTCTCGTAGTGATGTTACCTCATTCAGGTGGACGATGTATTAATCGCCACAAACCGGTCTCTAATCCAGACTCCGGGTCGCTACTGAGAAATTCCAGATAGAAAAACCCAATAACATTTTGCCTGACCTAGGAATCGAACCCAGGACCTCGTGCTCAGCAGTAGCGCTTGTGACCACTAGACCAACGAGGCAGTTTATTAGGAAACTTCCTACTAAAAACCGTTACCTAATTTAAAAATGTTAGTTCCCAATACCATCCAATTTCAAGACAATATTATAAACAAGGAGATACGCCGATGAAATAACCTTAAATCTCTGAAAAGACACCTTTGGGAATATAACAGTTAGCCTATTAGTATTCAACACTACACGACAACCCTTCCTTAACCTTTAGAATATTAGATACAACCTACTTCCAACGAATTTTATTATCATTTAAAATATAGTTTAAATTGCATATCACGTTTATACATATTGTATGTATTAAAATTAAAATTCTATTAAAAGTCTGTAACTCTGTTGCTGTGTGAATGAGGGACAAATAAAAAAGTCTCTGCTTCCAGCGCTCGGCGTGGCAACACGTCGTGTTCGGGTTCGCGACTGGTCAATCGTCATCCTGAGGGTGCCGCGTTGAGAGGTGTCGATTTCATACAGGGTTTTTTATGACTCTTGAGGAATAGTTAAGCGGTATAGTTTAATTAATACACGTCTATTGTATTTTATAATGGATTTCCGCTAAGTCGCGGCTGAATCAATTATACTACTAATGAAAAACACAGAGGATTGATTGGATTAAAGCAGATACAGAACTACTTTTAAATAATGGATTACTGAATGATCAAGCTGGATTATTATAATCGGAGTGGTCGTTTGAGCCCTGAAACTTTCACACCCGCTTCGAAGACGTAAATGGGTTAAGCCGAGATTTGCTGAATAAAGACTTTACTTAGCACCCTGGAGTAAGTTCTTGAATGTTGTTGAAACGCTGGCTGCTTTGATGAATAGGAGTTTAGAGCGTTTTCAGTTGTTATACAAGCTGCGCCACGTGGTTCCACCCGCCTAATCCCTTGGAAATATCGGGATAAAAAGTAGTAGAAGTTCTCCAGGTCATGGTCTAC
Organism: Lithophane ornitopus; assembly: GCA_948473465.1. Classification (NCBI taxonomy): domain Eukaryota; kingdom Metazoa; phylum Arthropoda; class Insecta; order Lepidoptera; family Noctuidae; genus Lithophane; species Lithophane ornitopus. The sequence continues at coordinate 4,521,436 of OX419622.1, forward strand.
CCCTGTGCCAAATTTCATCCAAATCTGTTCAGCCAAGGAAACAAATGGGACATCACTTCCTTTCAGCCGTCAGCTGTCAAAACGTAGATAAAAAAATGTCTGACCCTAACCTTAACATGGCCGCGCGGCGCCAACCCGACACTGAGTGTGTGCTCTGTAATTATTGTAAGCATTTTATGCATTCCCCTGTTTGCAACAACAAACTGCGTTCAGTAATCTGTCTGTTCAACATAATGAAGGAAAACGTCGTGAAGAAACCCACATGTCCTAGAAACGAAGACGTCCCAGCAGTAGGAACATTATAGTATGATTATGCTTTTATTATTATCGGAACTTTCCCTTTTAGCCGTTCATGGTCGGTTGTTGACCGTAACCTCTTTATGGGCCTAGTTCCAATTCTATCACATTATTCACACCTGAAAAGCAACTACAGTCCCTCCCAGCTTTCAAGGTTTTTGACCTTGGAAACTACAAAACAGCTCCCAAAAGTTTTACTGGTTACCAGGGTCGTATACAATGGAACGAATAGTTTTATAGATAACAATAAAACAGACCTACGTCGTTAATCTCAACTCCTTTTGTTACTGACGCCCTGGTAGGTACCGTTTGTGAAGGGACTATCGAACATTGCTTGTAAATAGAATAAGTTTTCATGGCCTACGTACGTGGCTTTGCAAGGAACTAGCGACTCGCCCCTGCTTTGCACGGTTTTTTTTATTTGACAAAACATCTAGATTTATATATTAAATGTATTTTATGTACACACAGTAAAATACATGGAGATACGACATAATTATAACATGAGTACAAAGGTACTGCTTATTTCTTAATTTCTTCCAGCAGACCTGCGAAAGGAGAAATGAGAAAGAAATGTAGACAATAGTGTGTGAGGACAAGAAGAGAAAAACATGATTATGCGAAGTCTTAACTAAAATATTAAATATACCTACAAGTATACGCAAGAAAATTAACATATACTTAAATAAATACATAAAGCTTAAATATATAAACATAAATACACTAATACCTATATAATTATATAATCATAGTTGAGAGGAAAGATAATGCTCTTTTACACGAATTTTAAATAGAGAAACAGTTTTTACATCACGAATGCTAGTATATTTAATGTATACTAATAATTTTTCAAGTATACATTTTCTGAATGATGGGGAAAACCGCATCAAAATCTGTTGATTAGTTTAGAAGAACAACACGGTCACACAGACGAAATGAAAACTGACACTAATAAATTTATAACATGTTTTTCTATCAGGAATTTCTCAGTGGACCAGACCAGACCAGCGCGCCCAGCCTGGAGTCTGGATTTGTGCCCGGTTGATGGCAATAGGCTCGCCCCCTATTACATGGGACTGATGATAACTGGCGAAATGTGGGTGTACTATAAGGTGCACCTCTGCCTAAACCTCTGCCTAAACAGGCGTGATTTTATTTTGTTATGTTACGTAATTTATAGCCATATATACTCCATTTGAAATAAGCCGGCAACCACCTATACTCCATTTGAAATAAGACTAGACGTATAGATAAGCCTTTTTTACATTCCGTTCAACCGATTTTGAATTCTATTGCGTTGGTGGCATGACAAATGGCAGCCGCAGTAGATAGTTGGTATTGTGTAACTTTTTTTGCTTTTAATGCTATCCTACGGTATAGAAGTCAAAATCGGTTGAACGGACTGTAAAAGGGTTTGTTTTAATGTCTAATCTTATTTCAAATGGGGTATAGCTAACTTGCAAATATTTTCTGCCTTGTAAATATTTTCTTTTTCTGCCTTTTTTTTTTAATATACTCTCGCTAAGTTCAAGGTAAAATACAAGTTTCCACAATTTATTATTTTCACACTCCATACAGGGTGAAAACTGTGAAAAGTTGTGTAATCAGTTCTATTCCTACATACATATTTCTTTTAAAATTTATAGCCAGTAAAGTTGACATGAAAAATAGGTTACGAAATGATTTGAATAAACAATTCATTAATCAAAGATGTTTCGTAAATAATGTAACTATAATTATTTATATTTAACATAAATCTTCATTTATTATATTTTGGGTCTGTTAATATTTATGATGCCCTGCTGTCCTGGTATGCCAAATATTTTAAGTGGTTGGTGACAAATCTTAATGGAATTTATGTTTTGTTTGTTATTGCCATAATTTACGTTTTGTGTCAGATTCCCTCGTAGAAAAGCTTTCACAAAAACATTACCCTGCTTTTGGGGTCCACCGCAGTCGGCTAATAAATTACGTTCACTATGAGACAACCTGCAGTAACGAAAGCAAACTATAGTGTAAACATATTTACGAGAAGATAGTTTCAGGGCCGCTATAAATCACCAGCACTATTCTCCAATTCGATAAAAGTGTAACTTTCAAACAATATCATCTTGGTGGAGACTAAATTTTAAAGAAAAATAGCGAAATTTGGATGCACTTTAGGTACACCTCTGCCCAACCCGTCAGGCGTGATGTTATGTTATGTAACATTGGACAGACTTTTGACTTTTGGTCCCGGCTATCATTCGTAGATTTTTGTCAGTCGTTACGGGTCGTCAGAAGCCCGAAAGTCGGACAACCAGTCTCACCAAGGGGTATCGTATTGCCCAGTTATTGGGTTGTGGAGGTCAGATAGGCAGTCGCTCCATGTAAAATACTGTATTCAGCTGCATCCGGTTAGACTGGCAGCCGACCCCAACATAGTTGGGAAAAGGCTAGGCAGATTGATTGTACAGACTTTTGACAACGTTTATCTTTACAGTTTACACAGTATTGTGTAAAGCGACCAGTCTTCCAAAATGTAAAAAAAAAAATGCAAATTTCCTTTTATTTATTTTTAATCGTATTGTTTTTGCGAGCTTTGAGCTAGAGTGGAGGAACGTGGAAAATATTATAGTAAGAAAAGGTTTTAGTATTCATGCGAGCTGCTCTATGAGCAGGGGAAGGTCGAAGATGTTTCACTGTGTGTAAAATGATACGGCTAGAAAGGGGGTGACTACTGAGATCACGAGTAATAGAGAAGTATGGACGAAAAATTCTTCCATACTTGCATGTTGCGCCAACCACAAATAAATTGGTATCAGATTGTTATTGATAGATTGGTATGGTTGGTCCTGAGCGTATTTGCGAACGGGTTTAATTGTCACAAACAAACAAATGACGCAGAGGCAGGCAGGGGTATTTTTAGTTTTATTATATTTTTTTTTTGTTAATTTTATTTTTATTAATTTATGTTTTTATTTTTATTGTAATTTCAATTTTATGATCCTTAAATGGATTGAAATAAATGATTTTGATTTAATTTGATTTTGATTGGGCAAGAGAGTGATGGACACGCCACAATTGCGGTGATAAGTCCCCTCTTTGAGGAGTGGCTAGAGAGGCGCCACCTCCTCACCTCACCTCCTCACCTTCCGCCTGACGCAGGTCCTCACCAGACATGGCAGCTTCGGGAGGTACCTGTGTAGGATTAGGTGGGAGGCAACGCCCAGGTATCTACACTGTGTGGATCGCCCGGAGGACACGGTGGTGCTTGGGCGGAGCACCGCCGTGTCCTCGTGGAGGCGATTGGCGGCAATGACCTCTCGCGTCCAGCCCTGGTCCAGGCCATGGAACGGAGCGAGAGGGCATGGGAAGCCGTCACCTTCTTCTGCGAAGCAGTCATTCTCGCGAAGGAAGAGGCGGAACGCGTGAGGGAGAGTCAAAGTTTGCGCCCTAACCACCGCCATTGGAGACGCCCTGGGCGTCGGGAATCCCAGGCGGATTCCCGGCCACCATAGGCGCGGGCTTGCGGACGGCGAGCAATGGGTAGCTCGCCGTCCGATAAGGACCAGGCCCGGGTCAATGGCGCATCGTGTTCCACGCTCGCCCCAAAGAGATGTCAGCAACAATTGGCGGGGTCCGCTAGGACCGATGCCTGCCAGGGTTGCGGGAAAGTCCGAAAGGGATACCGGGACCTTGGCAACAGGCAACTGAAGGAACACGGGTGGGTTTTAGTCAGCCCTTCCGGTCCGCCCAGAGCGGGAGAAGTCACCTGATGATTTCCCTCAAAAAAAAAGGGCAAGAGAGTGATGATGTTTTTCTGAGTTTTAAATAAGGCGTAATTTACACGAGCACAGTTTCTCTATTGTCAAGAAACGACAATGTTCATAAGGCCCTGAACCGAATTACGAGTCATGGTCATGGGTTCGAACCCAGACATGCGCTTTATAACCGACTTCTTCAAAAAGGAGGAGGTTCTCAATTCGTCTGTATGTTTTTTTTTTTGTATTTTTGTTACGCGATTACTCCGCTAATTATGAATCGATTTTGATAATTCTTTTTTTGTATAGTAGGTCATGCTTCCGAGGTGGTCCCATATAAATTTTATTAACTTTGGTTGCGTAGTTTTTATTGATTTTTTGAATTAGCTTCAATATTACGTATTTTACCCACATAGTTTATCTAGACGATGTATTCATTTACTCCTTCACTGTTATTTACATCAGCTAGTGGTGTTCGAATTTGTGTGGGGTAGATACCACAACTAAAAAGTGAAAAATAAAAACTTTCTAAATAAAAACGAAAATTGAAAAGCAAAGACACCGACTTCCGAAATGAAAGTTATTTTTCAGTTTTGAGTGTTTTTTTTTGGAAGTCGTTTTTTTTTTTTGTAATTTTGTGTAAATAATTTCATCACAACTGCTCTCAAAACGGTGAAGGAAAATATCGTGAGGAAATGGGCATGTCCTAAAACCAAGAATTCGAAGACATGTGACATCTCCAACCCGCACTGGGCCCGCGTGGTGGATCACGGCCCACTCCCACTCGAAATATGCACTTGGATGTGTTTGCATCATTCGCACAATGCTTGTAAACATGAATTTCATGAATTTATGCTTTGTAGCACGTTGTCTGTGTCACTCACACGATGTGTCGATGATGACACGATATTTACATACGTCCGTACCTGGTTTACAAACCGTATCGCTAATTCAAATTAAATTGTTTTGCGTCAACGGCTTATCACGTTAATCAAGAGATAAGCCGGATTCTGTGAGAGTTAACACCGTGACCGAGCATAGGATAATGCACGATAACAACGCCGTTCAGTATCTGCACCATTGCGTTGGAAATAATCGCTGTAAACATTCAGTTAGAAGTTATTCATGGCTAGTGAGCTGGAGATCCAGAACTCATCTCAAAAGTTTAGATAGACCTTTTAAAAAAAACCTAAAAAGCTTCGAGGCTTTTGCAGGCGTTACTTCTAAAATAGTATATGGTTTCCCATGAATTACTGTTATCTGGAATAATAAATAAATAGATAGATGTATGATTGTGTAAGCAATACCAAGTACGAGTAGGTAATGTAGGTATCATCATCAGCCTACAGCAATCCACTGTTGGACACGAGCTGCACGCTATTCAGCTCGTTTCTCAGCAACTCTCATCCAGGTAATACCAGCCACCCTGCCAAGATCGTCGCTACACCTAACCTGAGGGCGAACCTTACGTTCGTTTGCCTATTCGCGGTCTCACACAAGAACACGTCTACCCAACGGTCATCGGTTCTATGGCTAATATTGCCGAGCCCATTGCCACTTCAGCTTGCATATTCTGCTATGTCGACTACTTTGATTCTCTGCCGGATTACCTCATACTAGATTCTATCCCTCGGAGATATGCCAAGCATAGCAAGTACTTACGACCTATTACGATTTAACTTTTTTTTTTATATATGAAGTTAATTATTTGCATTTTGCATGTTAAACAAATGCAATCCTAAGTTCCTAATCTTATAAATGCGAAAGTGAGTTTGTTTGTTACGCTTTCACGTTAAAACAGCTGAACGGATTTAGATGAAGGACAGGATACTTTTTATCCCGATATTCCTACGAGACCGAGACTTATGCGGGTGAAACAGCGGGGTGCAGCTAGCATGACTCTATTTTTTAATTTAACGTACGTACGTACGTACGTACCCACATATTTTAAAATCAATTTTACAAAGGACGTTTTCCTACTTCATAGAAGCTTTTCTCTAAAAAAAGTACCTACTTACATTTTTTTTTTTTCTAAACCGAATCCCAAAACTTTTTTTTTTTTTTTTAAGTTTTTATTTTTCACTTTTTAGTTGTGGTACCTACCCCACACAAATCCTAATACCACTAGCTGATGTAAATAACAGTCAAGGAGTAAATGAAAACATCGTCTAGATAAACTATGTGGGAAAAATACGTAATATTGAAGCTAACTCAAAAACTACACAAGCAAAGTTAATAAAATTTATATGGGACCGTCTCGGAAGCATGCCCTACCATAAAAAAAAGAATCATCAAAATGGATTCATAATTGGCGGAGAAATCGAGTAACAAACATAAAAAATTTTTTTAAAAAATACGTACTGACGAATTGAGAACCTCCTCCTTTTTGAAGAAGTCGGTTAAAAATTCGGGACTAAAAGTGAAAGCGCGGCATGCCATACATTAATTAATCAGGCCTTAAAGAAGAACGTGTGAAAACGTAATGGCGCCTAAAACGTGTGCAATGTTCAGGAAAGACGAGAGTTTCGCCACCTGTTAATTTTAGAAAATGCCTGTACTGTCTGGATAGTTAATGCCAGGAATGTGCTATTATATGGAAACTTTATTTCCACCTGGTTGGTGGATATTAAGTTCATACCCTAAAACAGCGGCTTAACGAAATTTAATAGACAGGTACAATAGTGGCCCGTTAATCCTTGCCTAATTTTTTTTGTTTCATTCACAACTATACACTCACTCCCGAAGCCAAGCAAAAAGCTTAATCCATATTAACACTTTGAGGGACAGTCAACGCCCGTTATAAATAAAACTTTTTATTTTTTTATTCTCTTTTTTTTTTCGGGAAATTTTTCACCTTACTCCACATATTGTAGGCCAAGTTGGGGTTCTACCAACTTAAAGAGTAATCAGCAGTGTTATCAACTTTGCGGCACGCACATATTCCTTAAATAAATGAGAAAAATATACATAATAGTCTAATATCCGCAGGGTAAAGCCTAACCCATCTGTTTAATGAATGAAAAGAAAAAAGAAAAAAAAACTTTGTATATTAAAAAAATAAATCGCGAGTGGGTTGGCTAAAAAAATCCTGGCCTCACTACGATTAATTAAAAAAAATTAAAAAATACTTACCTACCTTTTTCAAAAATTGCACTCATTCGTTTACCGATTAATTCGATACCAAATTGTTTATCAAAAGTCTTATAGCGTATAACTGTAACTGTACATATACATACTACTATAACTGCACACATACATAGGTACTTTGTAATTGTTCGTCGTTCATTACTGCAGCATCAAATCAAATCCCAGAATAACCGAAGGTACAATTTCTTTAACAACTTCAAAATCCGAACATCACTTTCGACCACACGAAACCGGTGTTCTATTAACAAATCGTGCAGATTAAAGTACCCAGTATCATCTGCCCGTCTGCCCGTCTGCACGACTGGACATAACAATAATACAGTCTAGGATACCCCATTAGCGGAACATGAAAGGTCAATCTGTCTAGAATTCTAGTATTTTCCCCCTTTTCCCTTTACAATGTATAGCGAACTAGCATTTTCCTGCGGCTTAGCCCGCGTAACTTTCGGGAACTATCCCATCGGAACATACTATTGGGATAAAGTCTGTATCTAGGTCCTCTCACAGGTCATGAAATGATGAAATGTGGCACACAAAAAGGTTACAAATTCAAATTCAAAATCTTTAATTCGAGCCAAGACTCATAAAGGGTTAGTAACATTTTTATAAAAACTACGTGTTAGTAAACAACATAATACGGTGACACATGTCATGTAACTGACAGCGATTAATTATATAACGACAGTCCACACTGCCAGCTATCATTTCACAACCCTGTTGGGGCTGGCCATGACTCGTGCCACAATTGCACAGCGTGCTTGCGCATTATAGTACAGACATGAGCTACTTTCGCGAGATAATATTAATAGTCCTCCAGACCGTATTTCGGCCATGGGGGCCAAACTCAACGGAGACTAGCCTTCGGCGCGGGAGATATTATACTGCACAAGGGTGTGCGCAAACACACTCACTGCACTCACTTCCCTCACTCTCATCGTCCGATGGGACGGCAATCCGACTCGACCGGAAAGAGATCAGGCGCAGGATCAACGGCTTAACGTGCTTTCCGAGGCACGGGGGTACCACACCGAAATAATACGTGTACATTGTATCAAGTATACGGCAGGGAAATGACGCGCAATCTGTTACAATGGATTCAGTACATGATTCTGAACGCCCTTGCGTTAAAACATATAGTCGCATTAAAAAAAAATCTGTTCCGTACATTTTGACTGCGTTGCGACTGCTATTACACTTTTCTATGAAACTGCAATTTTTTTTTTTTAACTCGCAACCAATTTCTACTTTTGGGGGTTACGGGGAGGGGCTTTTGGCCAAGAAATAACAGCCGCACGGGTCGATCAATCAGGTTAAGCTACGCTTGCCGTGGTTGGTCCGTGGATAGGTGACCATGTTTACATACCAAGACGAGGGGTCTTGGTATGTAACCATGGTCAAGGTGCCTCAGAAAGCACATTATGCCATTGGTCCCGGCTGTTATTTGTAGACCTTTAATAGTTGTTACGGGTCCTCAGAAGCCCGAAAGTCTAACAACCAGTCTTACCAAGGCGTGTTACCCAGTAACTGGGTTGTGGAGGTCAGTGGTATTCAGCTGCATCCGGTTAGACTGGAAGCTGATCCCAACATAGTTGGGAAAAGGCTAGGCAGATGATGATGGGGGAAAAGAATCATGTGCTGAATTCATGGTTACAGTTAGCGCGTCGATGTCCCATGCCCAAGGTACATTGTCAGTGAAGCTAGATTTATATGTTTACCAGTTTATACCCGACTGTTTTAAAACCTCTCTCTTCATCTAATTTGAATCTGTCAAGCAGTTCGCGAAGTGTGTAAAGTTTTTGTTTTATGTTCTTTGGGGATAATGTTCTTTGGAGCTCGTGGCTAAGTAATAACAGCCGTTCGGGTCGAACCATCAGGTTAAGCTACGCTTGCCGGGGTTGGTCCATGGATGGGTGACCATTTTCACATATCGAGACTCCTCCGTGCCTCGGAAAGCACGTTAAGCCGTTGGCCCTGGCTGTCATTTGTGGATCTTTGACAGTCGTTACGAGTCGTCAGAAGCCCGAAATTCTGACAACCAGTCTAACCAAGGGATATTGTATTACCCAGTTACTGGGTTGTGGAGGTCAGATAGGCAGTCGTTCCATGTAAAATACTGATATTCAGCTGCATCCGGTTAGACTGGAAGCCGATCCCAACATAGTTGGGAAAAGGGTAGGCAGGCAGATTGATTGTTCTTTGGGGATAATAAATAGGTAAACGGTGCAGTTCCGGGTGTCGTGTTTACTTTTATGGCTGGAAGAACATTAAATTGTTGAGACAACATGAATAGAGCATGGATGGCACGATCTAACTGTGTGTGCTCAGAATACTTATTTTAATTACAGTCCTTTTAAGTACGCAATATATATTAATTACCTTCCTATCCTGATATTTAATAATAATGTAAAAATATCCTTACTAGATGTCTTTATAAGGCCTACTACCCGACAGTCGAAGTCGGGATGTTGTATATATGCTAGTCGCGCAGTAAACTCTGCTTGCGCGATGCGTGGCGTCAATGTGAAGCGTAGTTCGTATTTGGCGTTGTAGATGCCGACAAATTTTAATTAAGGCACAAGATGTCAAAATTCCAAATCTTCATAGTTTCGTATAAAACTTCTGAATTGTCTGGAAGATATCGCTATCGATAAGACCGCTATTGTACCCAATTACCTATAGAATTATACAGCATACAAAAACCCCGATCCGAAAGGGGGCGCCTAGGTGCCGCAATAACATTACTAAAAAGTAACCAAACTTTTTTTTTTGTGACAATATTAATGTTGTTGCTAATTAAAATTCACGTTTTTTGCACCAAAATCACCCCAATTTCTTTATAAATAAGCAAATTTTCTACAGAGGTCATAAGTTATGACTTGTAGACACCCGCTAAACGGCGGCATCCCGCGCTCTTTGTAATAATCCGGCAAAATCCCCATTGAAACAAAATGGTTTGAATTTTATTTTTTCTTATTTCGAAAATCAACCACATAAATAGACTCTCAGTATGATTCTTAACAACACCCTCACGGGTCAAGGTTTTTTTTACACGCTGTATAGTAATATTGTAAATGAGCTGTGAAACAATTTTGGTGTAGGTACAAAAAAGAATATTCTATGTATCTAAATTATATTTATTTTCATGCCATATTAATCCATACTTCCATACTAACATTATAAATTCGAAAGTAACTCTGTCTGTCTGTCTGTCTCTCTATCTGTCTGTCTGTCTGTTATCTTTCACGGTTAAATCACTGAACGGATTTTGGCAAAATTTGGCAAGGAGATAGTTGGGTTCCTGGAGAAGGACATAGAGATACTGTTTATCGACATACCACGCGGGTGCAGCCGCGGGCGGAAGCTAGTCCGTAATGATTACATTACGAATGAATCGCTCTCCATTCCTCATTAACCTCAAGACAACTGAGCCCCAATAACGTAACAACACTAGTGTCAATATTAGATTTGTCATTCTCACAAGGAACAAAACGCGTGTCGTAATACCCTGGGAATTACCAACAGGAATAACGAGAAATTCCCGCTTCCTACTACGGAATTACGACAAATTCCCACTTCCTTCCTTATACCATTTGTTGTGTTGTTGATCTTAAACGAACGTGTTGAGATTGTAAGCTTTCCTCGAAGGTATTATGAGAAAGCTTCGAACATCGACTTGATTCCAGGGTCTTACCTGTTGAAAAAGAGAAATAAGAATTAGTTGTTGAGTAGAACACTTAGTACTTTTGTAATGTAGGCGCCAGCAAATTCGCTTTTTTTTGTACCTGTCTGTAAGTCTGATATTCTAAACTACACAATGGATTTATGTACACGTGGTTTTCACCATCATTTAGACCAAGACTGCTTGAGCAGACTTTGGTGGGCCAAACTAGGGTCAACCCTAATAGCCCACCAACACATTTGAATTGGCCCACCAACACATTTGAATTGGTCCGCCAACACATTTGAATTGGCCCACCAACACGTTTGAATTGGCCCGCCAAAAGCTATCACAGCTGCAGTTAGCTGGTGACAGTCTTTTGAGAACAGCACCAGTGGTGGCGAATGGAAATAAATTAGAAAGTTGTGACGTTGTCCCCACAGTGGTGGCCAACGAGAATAAAATTAAAAGTTGTTTGGCTGACCCCCCAGTGGTGGCCAAAAAGTGGTGGACATCGGGAATAATCGCTTTAGGTCTCAAAATATTTTGACTTAATTTTATTAACGACCTCAGATTTATCGCCAAATAAGTAAGTAAGTTGTTAGCAAGAAACCTCTGCAAAGGTATCAGTGAAAGGTGTCAGTGATTTTTTTAGATTATTCAAACTATGAGTAATTTAAAGTTTCGTTTATTTTAATAGCTAGATAGGTCTACCGTAACTTTAAGCAAGCCTAACACAGAATCGAAATTATAAGCAATTTACTATCTGTCCACCTTCAAAATTGGTTGGACAGCCTTGATTTAGACTCGAAGATTTATATGATTTATGTAAATAATTTATGTAATGTATTTATATTTAGCTTGAACAAAGCACTAATATGTCGATGACGCACAAATGTCACAGTGTCTCTGTCTGTCAGTTACATTTTCACGGTTACGTCATTGAACCGATAAGGCCGGTAGCACACCTCCGCCACGAAACCATAGCAGCGAAACCGCAGTAGTTCAGTTGTACTTTGAGTCGAGTTGATGACGCGAGTCAGTACAATGGAACTACTGCAGTTTCGCTGCTATGATTTCGCGGCGGAATTCTGCTATCGGCGTTATTGTGATGACGAAATTGCGGGCAAATCGATAGTATGAATGTTCAAAATAAAGTCGACTCCTGAAGTCCATCCGTCAGCTTTAATTTTAATTAAAACGAAACACTCAAGTCAGCATGACAATGCAAAGATTTATGTAAAACAAAAGAGCAGCAGGAAATTAAACAAGCGCTTCTTTAATCACATCCGATGAAAAAACAGAAACGCTTGCGTTTCAGACAGCAACACCATCTTCACGCCGACCTTATTACAAGGTGTTAAGGTTCATTATTCGGCGACGTGATAGCAATACGGCTGTAGAACTACCGCCTTGAAAATTGAATCAATTTGTGTTAAGAGCAAATTGCGCGAGAAGGGAGATTGGCAGTTTCTTTTTTTCGCTTCTAATCGAGTTAAATCAGCACTGTTGTCACTTGTCGTTAATGGACGGTGACCCACATAAAGACGGAATGGATTATACAGGGTGTCCAGTAAATAGTATGACATAGTGCAGGGGGTGATAGCTTGGGTCAATACCACCAAAACAACACAATATATGTATGTTCCACAAAATATTACGGATTTACAATTATAATATTTAAGCGATAGAAAATCGTTCAGTGAAAAATAGTATTTCTTGAAAACATTCCCGGATTTGATGCAAAAAAGCTAGTATCAACTATAAAATAGATCTTCGTACCAAAACGGAGCAGAATATTCTATGTCGCCCGTCGTCGGCGTCTGACGATTGCTATGTCCATATTGTCCATCCAGGTCAAATATTTCGTGCAAGATGCGACCAGCACTTAGTGCATAGTATATTCATGTCTGGCCCATGTAATTTAATTTCTGTTTGAGTCAGTACGTAACTTTGGTAATATTTGAATATTTCATCAGTTTTCAAACAGTAGTTTTATCGTAGTATCGCTATAAAAACCGACAAAAAAGTGAAAACTAGTTGAGATTTTATCGAAAAAAATCATGTTACTAAATTGTTCAGTCATTATTTTTTTTATGTGGAAATTATTTTCAAATCAATTGAGTTTATTTCATTTCCTGCCATTTAGGATAATGATAATGACTTTCGTATTTTGAGAAAATCTACAACACATCACTTAATTCAGAATTTCAGAGCATAATGCATGTTTCACGACAGCTGTTCCACATTTACGTAACACGGAATGAATCCAGAGAGAACTATTCTGGAATATCTTCACACCACAGATTACTTCGGAACCATAGTAAAATGTTAAATCTGAATATCAGTTATTAAAATATTCAAATAGCACGTCGAAAACGAATTTGTTAAGCAAAAAAACGAACGGAAATCTGATTTCCGAAAGTTTGACGACATCGCGGTGTTGTAGTCATAAAAATAAAAGTGGCAATAAATATCTAGCCACGGATTTATAATATTAGAATGAGGACGGAACTGGTCTTGTCAACGAGTTTCGATATCGAGTTGCCACCATTTCTGTAACTGGCAGCCCAGAATTTGATTTTAGAATGCGGTGTCAAAAGTAAAAACTTTATGAATGTTCATTTCTTTTTAAGAAAGTTAATACAATTTTTTATCGTAATGTCGTGCGTTTATTTGGTTATCACATTGGATTATCAGGCACGAAAATAATTTAGTTTTAGTGTCGATATAAATCTCTATTCCACCCCTGAGCCGTGAGAGATATTTTTAATCTAAACATGAAAACATCAAATTACACAAGAACAAAAACCGATAAATTGTACGGGACCAACCATGAAATCGCGATTTCGTGGTTGGTCCCATAGTGAAAGTTGTTCATAATGATGAGTAAAATGACCCCTTAAGAGATTTCGTATATGAAAAGACACACCTTATATAAGTACAACATTTAATTCCACTTTTATCTTTAACAAAATCATTTAAAATTGTAGGTTATGCTGGAAAATGCAAATGAAACGTTAAATAAAAATCAATTTAATGCTGAGAGTCATACAATAGGCTATTCAGTGGTAAGGCGGCTCAATTTTCAGCACCAACGCGTCTCCCTCGAAGTGATTTACGACATAAACATGATAAGGGAAAATCTCAATGCCAGACATTTATGTGTGAATATTTAGGTGCCATTCGGTAAATGTGAGGCTATTTTATATGTTCTGTTTTTTTTTCTTACAGGGTTGGCAGAAATTGCTGACTGTCGTGCAAGTAATTAACAAAAAAATTAAATATTAAGAAATTTCTCAGGTATCTACTTTCTATATCCACAAGGCAACCCTATGGTACCTATGTTGGAAGATGGTACCTGAAGTTTTTTTATTTCGTGCGAGCTTTGTATAAGAGATTGGAAAAAGAAGGTAACACATAAGGAACACTGGAAAGCTATGGGTAAGACCTTTACCCAACAGCGGGACAATATAGGTTGAATAATAAAAACAATGCCTAATATTGATAAGATATTAAGAAAGAAAGAAAAAAAAAATGGTTATTCCGCACAAATTAAACGCACATAACAAAATAAAAAATTACATTCTATTCTAAGTATGAATTAGCCAAAAGCCTCGTACATACAAATATTGAATTATATTTAAAAAAATCAGTACATAAAGGCTCGTGCAAACAGGCGCGATATCGCAGGCGCGACAGGCAGCGGTACCTTTGTCGAGCCTTAAATCGTAGAAGAGATAACTTTAGCCACCAAACAAATTAATTTAGAACACATCGTTGAATAATTAAGCACATAAAAGCACTATACCCAACCCCAAAACAAAAATATTTTCCGTTAACGCACAATAGATTGTGAAAAATCTTAGCAATAAAAAAAAGAGCAACAACAAAAGGCAGGCTGTTCACGCCAGGCTCAAACAATAGGTTAAAACCTACCCTGTTTCAGCGCCGCGCCGTAATGAATAGTTCTAATTTATCCGGGGTCAGCCCAGATAATATGTGTTATGAGACCCATATGTCCCTGACCTTAGACCTTTGTTGTCTTATTGTACTGTTCTTTTTATTCTGTGGCGTTTTCTTTGTAGTTTTATTTCGGCTTAAGGGATTAAGAGTGGTTGTACTGCGTAGATTGCGGTATTAATTGACGTAATCTGTGACACATACTGGAAGTTTTATGAGTAAGTAATGATTAATCTTGTTTTTTTCTATGCGAAGAATTGCATATTTATGTAGGTATCTACAACAGTCCAAAGTGGTTGGCCTCCTAATCATCGCGTGGGTTTAAAATAATGACGCGTTATCTGTGAATGGTAAAAACCTTACATTTAGTTTACGAAATCTCAAAATCAAAAATCAAATCAAAAGTCATTTAGTCAAACTAGGCTGAGAATCAGCACTTTTCGAACGTCATAATTACATAAGACAGTCCCCCAAAACGTCCACCCTTCACCACTTCCTAGTGCTTTAGCTGGGAAGAAGAAGTGGCGCAACAAACTCCCCACCAGCACAGCTGTCTGTTTTGTTGAAATAAATTGATTCTATACAATAGTATGCAAAATCGTTAACATTACGGAACACAAAAACATAAATCTAATTATTAATTATTATGTCAGCTAGCACCCGCCATTACACCAACCAAAAAAAAAAATTTTATTAAAATCTCCAATAGCAGGTACAGAAAAACATACCTATATTATGTATTATACCCCCATAATAAGATCTCTGCAAAAATGCCAAATACCGAACATCGGAAATTATTCGCTTGATTTTGCAATCTTAATGGGGGAATAAGGGACTCCCCGACACCTACTATTTCCCCTGAGATTAATCACAGACACTGCTGATGCCAGCTAATCTTTACAGGTATTGGGAGTTTAGGTACGGTTACTACTTGTGTAGATTTAATTTACATTACGGGAATTTTCTTTTACACACATCATCACGTTGAGTAAAAAAATGTAAAGCAAAAAATAATGTATGTCATGTAATGTATGTCATGTAATGTATGTCATGTAATGTATGTCATGTAATGTATGTCATGTAATGTAATGTAATGTAATGTAAATTATGTAATGTAAATGAAATGTAATGTAAAATGTTAATGTAATGCGTGTTTATGTTCGTATATAGAAAAATAGGCAAATGTTGAATTTAGTAATTATCTATCGAAAAGCTTATTGTGGTATTCTCACGAATGTCATTATAACATAACATAACATCACGCCTGTAATCTCCAAAGGGTTAGGCAGAGATAAACCTATAGTACCTCCACATTTCGCCAGTCATGTTTAAATCGCATGTTATGCGGGCGAGCCTATTGCCATCAACCGGGCATTCAAACACCGGGCTGCTAATGAGAAATTCTTGTTGGAAAAACCCAATAACAGTTTGCCCGACCTGGGAATAGACTCCAAGACCTGCTCAGTAGTAGCGCTTACGACCACTCGACAAACGAGTCACGTAATAAAACTATTCTAAAAACAAGTGTGACACAAAAATCAAATTAGCGTTATCAAGTCCCATTTAAAACTTTTAATCGATTCTATATCTGACCGATTATAACTACCACTCAATGTGACCGATTTATCCATCATTCGATAACGTATATTCCGATAATTGCAATGTGTGATTTCATTAGGATTAAGGCAGATAAAGTCGCGTATTTAGAAAGTATTTCAATGAAATTTAATAAGCTCTGAGCTCGGCTATACATTCGTTAACTTTTAATCCCTATATTGGTTGAGTTGTAGAAAGGTATTGTATATAGATCTGGGGGCCTACCACCAACTGTTATAGCAGTATTATTATAATCTTACTTTGACTTTTCGTACCATGACGTCCTTAAAATAAGCTTATTGTAATGTTGAAACAATGTTATTTTCTTAGCGGTTTTGGTGACGTCACCTCTAATAGTTCATTCTATTCGTACCACGGCGTGACTTTTGACAACTAGCAGTATTGTTTTTACGTTAAATTTAGCAATCATAAAAAAGTTCCTCTGACTCGACGGAAGTATTATTGTTTTGCAAATTACACTCTAAAAAGTAAGTAAAATGTATTTATTTACGTAAACTTGCCGAACAAATTGTGTATCTAGAGATTTTAGTACATGTGCAATTAATTTCTTGTTTGATTCTAGATGGCGAATGCAGACGAAATATTTGAGTTTTTGGAAGCTGATAACGCAGAAGCCAATAGTACAAAAAAGGGGCGTCATATGCAGCTACGTAAGGAATGCAACAATTTAGACGAAACGAAGTTTGTAATGCGATATAGACTCACAAAGGATCTAGCATAACCTACCTGTGCGATGAGTTGAGGCCACTGATGAAGAACCCTACAAAATCTACAGAGAGACATTGTTATTGTAGTTTAGTAAAATAGTGCACTGTTTGGCAAGTTTACGTAAATAAACATATTTAGTAGGAATATTGGGTGTTTTGAGCGGATATTGAAAGCAAAAATCACATTATGCAAAAAACATTTTTATTAGGTACGTAAGTATATCAATTTCAACGTCAGACGACTTAGAAGTAGGTAGATAGTATTTCATCCAAAAAAGATGCAGATCGCTTCACTTCATCTTGATGCCGCCGCCGTGCCCTTGATAAAAAAGCGTTCACAAGTTACCGCACATCTATAAAGCTTCGGACAATGTCTTCACACATTGCGTTGAAATCTTACAGAGCAAATTAACACAACATAGGTAGGTACTTCCGGAGTAAATGCTGTACCATCTTGAAGATTCCATATTTATTATAATCTTTCAATTACACACAGGAAAAGCACAAGTATGATATTGATGTAATTTGAAATATACTGAAAGAATTATTTGTTGTTGTCCCTTGACACTTGTCTTTCTGACAGTGTCAGATAGTGATGCGCCTCGTTTTTATTTAACTCGTTACTCCAGTAAATTAAATAAAAGCTCGAGTTCTTTTTCTCTCGAGGTGCCACTCGATTTAGCCGCGATTACATAAATATCACCAACACTGTACCGTCACTCTTATTCTATAATTCATTAAGTAGGTAGGTAATAAACCAGGGAATAGATTTGTTTCGAGTTATAAACCGTCAAAATATTGGATTGTACAGTCACAGAGTTTGTAAATACATGATATCTAGTGATGTTAGTTGATAGAGTCTGTCTAGTGAAAGCGGAAAGTGAGAAAGAGAGGCAAATTTAAAAATAGCACGGTGTCCCCGGATCAACTAGGAAAAAATGTATTTGATAGAAGAAACAAAACTAAATATTATGTATGAAAATATGCAAGTATCAAGTAGGTAAGTTTTTTCCTAGTTGATCCGGGGATAAACGACGTATTTTTTTTTACTTGGCGCTCTTTTCACTCGCAGCTTTGTCATTAAAATCGTCATCGTATCGTCATTGATTATCAGATTGTGAGTGGAATGTGAGTAGGAGAAAACGCTCTTTACAAAGTCAAACAAAGCCGATCTTACCCGAATGCGACTGACTTATACCCAAATGTAGTATGTACCAATATTGAACGGTTTCTGTATTTTGGATCTGGCTATGATTCTTTTCTTTAAGTTTTTTTTTTTTGTGTTCGTTTCAAACGCAAAATTCTGTAGGAAACCTCCCACCAGTTCTTCCACCTTAGATTCAAATCGAATTGAGTTTTCAAATTACATAATCGGAACAATCGAGTGCCTGACCGTTAATGACTGAGTAACATCACTAGACTCAAACTGACAAACAATCAAACACTACAATCCGTTTCACGTCGATTTTAAAACTACTTTACGCGAGATTATGCAAACTTAAAAATGGCAAAATTAAACACAGGAGGACCTGCTGCAGCGTCAATGATATTTTTTTTTACCTAATATAAACAGATTTGGTAAGAACCTCAAATTGTTTTTTTTTTTTTTTCATATAATCTTTAAAAACGCTTCAATACATGCATTTACTTTGCATTATGACATTGACGCCAAAGGGACAACGGTATACAGTTCGTATAGCGTTGTTTCTTTTCTACTATAGCAGGCAATAGACAATCATTCCTTTTTTCCCAGCACTAAGCAGGAATAAAACAATATTGAAAGATGAAGCTCATGGTACGAATATGAGTAATGTTATTTTAAGCTTGAAACAAAACGCTCTTGAAATAAGATTGTTTTGTAAAAGGTTGTGGTAGGCCCCCTGGTGTTATAATCTTCGATAATGTGCGTTGGGGATTTTATTATGAAAATACTAAGTTGAATTCATATTGTACTTGGTAAAACGAATGAATTCTAGAAAAATTTAACGAAGATATTATTTCTGTTAATCTATCTCAGAATTAAATAATATAGCAACAACATACCACCTTTTTTTTTCATACAAAAAAAATCACTTCGCGAGCCAGCTACGCAGAAAAAAACTGAAAATGTAACCAATTTGCAACATCTAAAAAATACCGTATTTTTTCACTGACCGAGCACAGTTAACACATTTTCAGGGTTTAATGTTTCAATCTCTGGGGAAAGCACCTAATTGCTCGTACTTTAGCTATTTCATCTGAGCGCGTACATGATTATCTTTTAATATATTGCCTCTGCCACCAGCTGCGGAACTACGAAATTGTGCACTAAATCAGATTAAACAAACAAAACACATTTAATTTTGTCAAAGTATGAAAGTAGTGTTATTTAGATGTTAATTTGAAGTGACGCCAAATGAGGAATTTTAAATGTTTGTTGTAAAAACTTAGAAAATTTTGATAAGGGTTTTCCAATAAACTAAAGAATAACACAGAAAATATTGTGGTTCCTTAAAGTGTTAGTTCTTAGTGTTAGTAAGTTACGCTCCGCACTAACTGTTTTACAGTTAGACAGCTGAGAGCCTAGACAAGTGACAATCGCTTCGAAAGCGTTTCGAATTTCTACAACGACTTTCAACAGGATTGACATAAGCTTTTCGATAGCTTATGTCAGTCCTATACATATTTGAATTGTCCCTCGTCGTTATCGCTGATAGAATGTCACTTTGTCCTAGGCCCTCTGAAGCTCTTAGCTACAGTTCTCAGGATGCTGTTGTGACTGTCTCTGACTCACCTCAGAAAAGAGGTTGTTCTTGTGAATCGCGTAAAACACGTTGGTATACGAGCTTGCCCCAACATCTCCTTTAAACGTCAGGGTTTTATTTTAAAGATAAAATAAGTACTGAAAAAGGAAAGATAAAAAAGTACTTTTACTCAAATACCCGTCATTTTGTCACAACGATTCAAGTTTCTAAATGGTCACCCTACTCGAGAGTCACACAAACAATACCAACATCCATACTAATATTATAAATTCGAAAGTAACTCTGTCCGTCTGTCTGTATGTTACCTTTCCACGCCTAAACCACTGAACGGATTTCGACAAAATTTGGCACCCTGGGAAAGGACGTAGGGTACTTTTATCGACATACCACGTGGGCGAGCTAGTAAGTAAGCTAGTAAAATATAACTTAGACGTAGGTAACAGTTAAACTATAATAAAACATGAATAATGAGTACTAAATGTTGCAGCAATAATTTGTAAGTATTTATAACGACAGTTTTCAAACTTTGTACAGTTTCCATACAGTAAAACAAGTTTTAATTAATGTACTGTTGTGTTTTAAAACAATCTGAGGAACCATTAAATGCTCAGATTGTGCATTGGTTAACAAAGTAGGTATTTTTGTATTGAAAATTAATTAGTTATATTGATTTAGTTTAAAAAAGGCTTATTTATTACTCAGAAATAACGATAATAATATCAAAACTTTTTATTGCAATGTTTACAGTTTACCGTATATAACCAAAATCGAGAAAAATACTAATCAATGATAAAATATTATAAATGTGAAAGTGAATTTGTTTGTTTGTTTGTTACGCTTTCACACTAAAACGGTTGAACGGATTTGGAGGAAATTTGGCATAAGGGTAGACCATGTCCTGGAATAGGACATAGAAATACTTTTATCCCGATATTCCCACGGGATTGAGACTTACGCGGGTGAAACCGCGGGGCGCAGTTAGTCAACGATAAAAGACAACAAAAATTCCTAAAAATCCTAAAGTTCCTATAATAAACGATAACTTCATTAATAAACTGCCAAATAACTACTCTATAATGTGATCATACCAGATTTTAGTACTCGCAAACATTTTATAAAGCCAAGAATAAAGTAGTCACTTAGAATGTCTTCTACGAACTGCTACGAAACGCCTACGCCGCGTAGCGTTTCGTAGCGCTACGAATCTCACAATTAAATTATATTTTCCGTTTCAGGAACAATTAAAATGTAGTTAATAGGATTTGTGGAATTACCTTGAGGATACGTAATTCTGTAATTAAGTTTAATTATTAGAAAGGTTAGGTTAAGTTTGGGTATAACAAGTTTCCCACATGATATTATATTATTATAATTATACATATTATACTAGCTGTTCGCCCCGGCTTCGCACGGGTAGCACTAAGTACTTATCTACGGCTATTTTAGGTAATTTTTTACACCTTGGGTTACATTATTGGAGATTTAGTAAGGAGCCCTATTTAAAAAAAAAAAAATATAGCCTATGTCACTCGGGGATAGTGTAGCTACCCAACAGTGAAAGAATTTTTCAAATCGGTTCGGTAGTTTCGGAGCCTATTCAATGCAAACAAACAATCAAATCTGTCCTCTTTATAATATTAGTATAGATTATATATTATATAATTATATTATAAGTTTGTATTGTCTATTTTTTTGTTGTTTAACCATAACGGGGAAACTCTTGACCTGCATCTCACCTGATGGTAAGTGATGATCAGGCCGAAGGTGGAAGAAGCTTCACCCGGAATCCTCAACCACAGAGGAACTGGCTATCTTGCCTCTATGTCTCTCTTTTATTATTTGTTGTTATAGCGGCAATAAACTACACAATCTGTGGAAACTTCAACTGTCTACCCATTACGGTTCATGAGATACAGCCCGCTGACAGACAAACGGACAGCAGAGGTTTAGTAATACTCTCCTTCTGTTTTGTTTTATCTTTTTTTATATTTTATGTGCAATCTTATTAATTTTTAGTATTTTTATTGTAATGTAAGTATTGTATGCCCTAAGGGCGGGACGTAGCTGAGCACAATTTCACTATTTAAGACCTGTATTATGTACCTACCTATGATCCACAATAAAGATATTGATTGATTGATTGATTGATTGATCAATACTTTAAGGTGGATGCGCTAGGGTAGCCCGCGAAATTCAATTTTTCTTACGTTTTTTTGCAATTAGCAGGTCAGTATCGGGTTGTATGTTGATCTAAATATTATTTGCGACCGTAACAAATATGGATTTACTCCCCCTTAATAGGATTCTGTTTGGCACCTTTCGAGTACGAACCCCTAAATAATTAACAACAAAAATCAAAAGAAAATCACACATTCATACGAATCCATTTTTAACCGAATGAAGATAAATAGACTTCTCCCGATTCACTGAACTTTAACTTCCGATTGCCTTTCCATGTTGAAGCCCAGCTTGAGATAAAATAACGTACGGACGGAATTATTTGTAGATGTGCATTATGTACAGTCACGAGCAAAAATATGTATAAAAACGTGAAACTTGCTAATCTCGAAGTTGCTATAATCAACACGCTTCTTATTTTAAGTATTTTAATATTCAAAATGACACGAAAAAATTGTCCCTTCGATTAATAATATCCATATTTCTTATTTTCCTCTTACTATTACGTACGTACCTATATTAAGAATATCCTTTAGACTGACAGATATTATGAATAATAAATACTGGGTGTTAGGGTAGACACCGTTATCCTTGAAATTAGTGGTTTGGTGTCATCTATAATATACTTTTTCTATTGGACAACCTTTGAAATCGCAAAAAAAAAATCAGCTGTTCCATACATTTTGTCGATTTAAGTGAACACAAATGTATGGAACAGCTTTTTTTCTTTCGCGATTTCAATGTTGGTCCCATAGAAAAAGTATATTATAGATGGCACCAAACCACTAGTTTCAAGGATAACGGTGTCTACCCTAACACCCTGTATAGTACCTTAATATGGTTCTGTCAGTTATTAAGAACTTTAACAATGACCCGAAGAAAAAAATTTTGATGACTTTTCATTATTATTATACATTCTTAATTATTTATCAAAAATAGAGCCATGTAAGTACTATGAAGCTAATTGAAGTCTGGCTATCAAATAATTGTTTATTTTCGTCTTGAGAGCTTGTTGTTTACTAAGCTCCGGTTTGTAGAAAAGTAAACAAGCAAACATTTGTTCATGCGGTAACCTTGGTGTTCTGTCGTTGAAACGGAAAAGTACTTATAAAAAGTCACGAAATCAAAATGTAGATTGACATACATGTTACTGCAATTTTGCATTTTTAACATGATTGTAAGCATTGGACATGAAATACTTTTTTTTCAAATGGTAAACATCGTAATCTGTTTTCAAAAAAACAAAAAAATGTAATGCTAATTATTTTTTGCGAAAAAGTTTTTATCTAAACTGTAAAACCACTCGTTTATCGTCTCCACCTTGTATGCATAGAGTTTATAGATAAAAATAACCGCTCAGCTAGCCCACACCTTTACACAATTATTTTACGTAGCAAAAATTAATATTATTTAAAAGTGCTGTTCTGCTATTTTTATGTTATATTTTCGTTGGAATGCTTATTAAATATAAAAAAATCGAGATTGTATTTTTTTATACAAAAGTCATGTCACACACGTGTCGCAAAAGCGAGTACGAAATAAAAGCGTTACACAGCCATTTTCCAATAAAAACATGCAACAAAACCGCTGTTATTTTTCTTACAAATATATTCTTTATAAAAAAAATGCGTGACAAGAGAATTCTGATGGTAAGGTGATTCAGTTTCATCATTATAAGTTTACACAAAGCGTCTGAGAGATATCACCGAATAGTTTGTCTTAGATATTGTGTTGCTTATGTTTACAAAGACTCTGTTTTGACTTGATTAAACGAAGATATATTACGATATTATTTTGAACTCGCAACTAAAATAGTACTAGTTAGAAAAGAATAACATAATACCACGCCATATTGTCCCGGAGGGTTAATCAGAGGCAGTGCCGTAACTAGGGCGGTGCCATTGGTGCCCAGGCATAGGGCGCAGACCCTGGAGGGGCGCAGAAATGACCAGACCAGGGCCACTAACAATACTTATTATTTATTTATTTATAGGTGTGGAGTCGCGTCGTCCGCGTATATTCTTGTTACAAATAAATAATATTATCAACATTAAAGACGTTTTTTCACCTAATTTATAAACGCAATTTATTTGAACTTCTTTATTCAAAACTTTACCAAGTACTTAAAATTAATTTTACGAAAACTTAGTTTTTGGATGATAGATTTATTTTTATAGACAATCCATTTTATTGTCAGAACCGGTTATGATTAGAACATATTTCAAGGGCGCGGTTATAGCAGCTCGCACCAGGCGCATAAAAGGCATATTACGGCACTGATCAGAGGTGTATCTATAGTACACCCACATTTCGCCAGTTATGTTTAAGTCACATGTAATACGGGCCGAGCCTATTGCCATCAACCGGGCACAAATCTAGAATTCGGGCTGCTACTGAGAAAATCCAGATAGAAAAACTCAATAACACTTTGCCCGACCTGGGAATTGAACCCAAGTCCTCATGCTCAGCAGTAGAGCTTGCGACCACCAGACCAACGAGCCAGTAGATGAGAATACTGAATGAGAATTTTCCAGTACCCGGGAAATGACTTTCCTTTCACTTCCAGTTATTATCACCTACACACTTGGTGGGTTTAGACTGTTACACCCAGATTCACATACGTTTATTGATATACGTCAAAATAGCACCCTCAGCAAATTACTAAACACGAGATGAGACATCAAAACGGAAAAAACAATTTCTTTTTACATTTATTTTTGATTGGATTTTGTACATAAATTGAAGAGTTAGATTTGAGGGAGTGGTTTCATAAATCAATCAGACACGTAGGTCCCTCAAGGTTCAATCGGCTTAATTCATTATAATTTATACAACCCTTATTTAATTGGAAAAAAATGAAATTAAGTTATTTTTCCCCTTATTTATAATTTATCTTATTTCTAAATAGCATAAAATTCAAAGATTACACCACAGAAAACAATTAAGCACAAAAATAAGTAATATTTGTTTAAAATTTGATTTTCGCAGTGAGATAAGCCCGATAATTAAAATTACTGATAGACAATTAAGTTTTTTACGTATAACTAAGCTTTCTTTTGAGTAATACCAAATTGACACTAAATGAATCTCTTTCATTTATGGTTTTTAAATTATCATGATAAAGTTAAAAAAAGGGGCTGAGATCTATAACCAGCAATAGAGGATTTAAACATTAATTATGATGACCACAAAATAGAAGTTGTAGAGTCAACAAAGGTTTAAGGATTATACATAGATAACAAAATGACATGGAAGAAACAAATAGAACACGTATGTAATAAATTAAACAGTTATTCTTTCGCTCTACGTAATCTCAGTAAAATCGTTGATATTACAACCTCAATAATTGCTTACCATGGTTATGTATCGTGTACTCTTCGATACGGTGTAATTTTTTGGGGCAATTTCACTGATATGGAAAGTGCTTTCAGGGCGCAAAAAAGATGCGTAAGAGCTATATGTAACTTAACCCAAACGGACTCATGTGAGCCTCATTTCAAACGTTTAAACATATTGACACTGCCCAGCATCTACATCTACGAGACAGCACTATTTATCCATTGCAATCTAGAACTGTTTGAGTATCGCACAAGACCGCGTCACGCAGATAAACTATGCGTTCCACCAGGGAAAACCGCACTCCTTTCTAATAGCTTTGTTTGCTTGGGCCCTAAAATATATAATAAGCTACCCTTAATTATACGCAGTTCAAGTAATATACTTAAATCTATTTAAAAAGAAACTTCAATCTTTACTTATAGATAAGGCTTATTATTCAGTTAAGGAGTACTTCGAAGACAAAATGTAATGCTATCATTGTTAATAATTAATTAATAGTAATCCAAAATTTAATTGTCGTTGAAATAATTGTAATCTACCTAGCATAATTCTTAATTTAATCTAAATAATTTTACTCTTACTGAATTTGACCTTTTATTATAACATCATGACGACTATTTGTAATGGACTGACTATCATTGTATAATTTATATTTTTAAAGATAATATGATCTAATTGTTTAAGTATTATGACTCTTTATTATAATTTGCATGCTGTGTAACATCTTTGTAAACCCATATTATGCGAATAAACTTAATTGATTGATTGATATAAACGTTACCAGCGCGTAGTTTGGCTTGCATTATTCCTGTCACTGTCACACAACTGTCAAATCACAATTAATGCAAGATAGCGACGGGAAAATGTCTAAGTCAAAGTGACGTTTATAGATCCCTGCTTCAGAAAATGGCGTTGATTTTGTGCGATGAAAATGAGATAACCGCCGCCAATAGTTAAACCCCTTTCGAAAGCAATTTAAAAGTGATAACAGTCTATGTGCCAGATTCTCAAAGACGGCTAAGCCTCTGAATGATGCTTTAAGCTGAATGTTCCGACAGAAGCTTAAGAATTCATTTTATTGAAACATTTGTAAGCATTCAAATGAGACTATCTGACAATGAATCGATTTAAGTTCAAATATTTGTGTTCTAGTTTTTGTACGGCGGCTATTTGTCTTGTAATTTTTTTTTTTTCAATTGTACCTTTATGTCTGTGGTAAAGATGTGTTTTGACTAATTTGATCGTAAGCCATTGACATCGACGAGTGATGTCTGCCGACTGGTGACTGTAGTAATGCACAGAATAGTTGATTAAGAGCAGATTTTTTAATAGACAGACAACTTTTATCTGTAAAATAAATATGACATTTTAACATATTTTTTATGCTACTGCTAAAAGCTGTACCACAATATTTATAATCCTCAGATAAAAATGATCAAACTATTGAATCAGCCATAAGATTGTTATTAGTTGCAGATTTCCGGTTCTAGCTGTCACATTAAGTCTGTAATGACTGGTAAACCAAAGGACAGCAACCACCTTTGATACTGTCTCCAAAATCTTCGTAAAACAGACTGATTAACGTACATTATATTATTCTAACATTAGATAGAGAGTATCTAAGAAAAACAAATGATACATCCCATTGTATCTATTATTTAAATATTTGCCAATAGAACATAATATATGATTTCTAAGAATTCTCAGAAAAACTCAATAAAAAACAAAACAAAAACGTGCTTGAAAAAAGAAAGAAACGTTAGTAAACTATAGGGTAAACGCACCTTCGCTCAATTGACTTTCAAGCTAAAAATACACTTACCGAATGTGGACAATTTTAGATCAGTCCCCTCCATACATACATATCCAGTGATGGAACAGCAATTAACAGGGAACAGAAATAACTGGATGGATTTATATCTGCTGCTTAACACACAAGATAACATTTGTAAAACATTTAGGTTTAATGAAATTAAAAAAAAAACAAGTCCGTTATTCAAACTAGGCCGAGAATCAGCACTTTTCGAACGTCAAAATTACATAAAACAGTCCCACAAACTAGTGATTTAGCTGAGAAGAAGAAGTGGCGCAACAAACTCCCCAGCAGCACAGCTGTCTGTTCAGTTAAGTATATTCTACAATAATATAGACCTCTTTGCTCAAAACAAATTTAAAAAAAATCGCTAATAAGAGAAAGGGCCAATTCACTGTGTTTTAAGGAGGCATAATATTTTAATCATCAAAAGTAAATGGTGTTTAAAAAAACCTTTTTAGTACGCAAGTGTCATGAGATAACTTCAAAAAGTACATAACATTACTTGGGATAACATTATTAACCCCTAAAAAATTATACAAACAGAAACATCAAAAAACAAATCTTGAATCGACTTCTCATCCAAAATTTACAAGTAGAAATAGCAAAACTTTCTAAAAACCTAGAATGAAGTCAACACTGTGAATATCTAACAAATGTTCGTTTATCGAAACTGTGAAATTCGCAAAGTATAATGTTGAAGACTCATTGAATTTAAAGCAGGAGCCCTTTTGTGTCTCGGTGATAAGGATTGACATGGCAGCCGGATTTGTTAGAGACGTTTGGGTTTTTGGAACCGGCATTTAGGCTATCGGAAAGCTATGCCCGGTACATACATATTTTACATAGTTTTTAATTTGTGGAAGCTTATAAATAGCAATTTTAAACGCTATTGTACATAACCTACCTTTAAATATATTAGACTGTAAGCTTTCTGAAAAATAAATAAATAAATAAAACATAAAATATAAAGTTGTAGAAGCAAAGACAAATTCAAGAGTGAATAAAACTGCATTCGTCTTTCTAACTTAATTATTCCTTCTTTCAATGTAACTTCCCGTCATTTCTTTTAATCATTGATATCTATTAGAATAACCACCAATTTCCTCAAAGAAACAAATAAGTAGGTACTTAAATGTATATACTTTCAATGTAGGTCCATATATGTATGTATAAGGTGTATCTTTTCATTCACATAATCTCTTAAGTGATTGTACTCATCATTATGAACAACTTTCACTATGGAAACAACCCAGAAATCGCGAAAAAAAATCAGCTGTTCCCTACATTTTGACGAGCTATGCGAATATAAATGTAGGGAACAGCTGATTTTTAAATACTTAGGCAATGATTTTTATCACTTATTTTCATAGTTTACGCCTCAAAAACAACCTGAAACCGCGTAATACCACAGAGAAAACTCAAATGTAAACTAAACAAACTTATTGTATAAACAAAATACGAAAACATTAGCATATTGTCATATGAATATTTAGTAGTCGGTACCCAGAACAACCATAATATATGGATTTATACTTCACTTCTAAGTAATTGAAATGACAAATTGAGGTTTCAAACGTTTGTTTGGATATTTATAATAATAGAATAATAAAAAAGAAAGGTCGTATAAATCATTTATGTCTGAAAATAGGATCACATCATAAATTGAGTGGTTCTCTCTATTATTTTTGCCTTTTACGTCCTCTGTTGATATTATACTTATATAAGGTTACTGGGGCATAACATCCAAGTTGCGGGAAAGTCAGAAAGGGATATCGGGACCTTGACAACAGGCAACTGAAGGAACACGTGTGGGTTTTAGTCAGTAAAAGCCTGACACGCTCCGCCCAGAGCTGAAGAATTTATTTGAAGATTTCTCAGCCTCAAAAAAAAAAATACCATCCAAGTAGAAAGCAATATTATTCTGCCTTCAATAATCAGCTGGCAATCATTCAGTTCCATTCTCGCCTTACAACTCAATCAATCTGCCCAGCCTTTTTCCAACATGTTCGTGTCGGCTATCGGTCTAACTAACCAGATGCAGCTGAATACTAGTAGTTTACATGGAGCGACTGCGTATTTTACCTCCACAACTCAGTTAGCTGGGTAACACGATACCCTTTGGTAAGGCCGGTTGTCAGACTGGGACTTCTAGTTACCCATAACGACTGTCAAAGATCTACGAATGACAGCCGGGACTGACGGCTTTAGGTGCCTTCCGAGGCAAGGACCCGGTCTCAATAGGTAATGGATGATCACCCATCGATGAACCGACCGCGGTGGCAAGCATATCGGCCCGTGTGCCTGTTATCATTAAGCAACTAGCGCGTCGCCTGACGACTACGTAACCTACTGAATACGTTAAATAAATTAATTTGGCTCAAAACATCAATTCCAAAACTTTCGCGGCCCATTCATGCCATTTTAGTTACCTAGCGATTGAAACTTTAAAATACAGTTTTGACAGGAATCCGATTCGGGCCGCGATTGGGCGAATATTCCAGATATCGGGTTGAAGAGTTCGACAGCGCTCGGTAGATTAGAGGTAACTGAGCCCGCTTCAAAGAGGCTCCGAATTAAATGTGGTTGAAACAAGAAGAACTATTGGAAAGCTAAAATAAACATTATTAATTACCTGCAACAAAATTAAATTAGGTATTCTGTTTGCTATATTGATGTCTAGATTCACAATATAACGTCAAGATAACTAAATTCTATCCTTAGAAGGAGCTCATGTCAATGGTTTCGGTTGGCGCAGTGGCTGAGCGATGGATGGCTGCGCAACGTGTCGCGGGTTCGATCCCCGCACGGAACAAATATTTGTATGATCTGCAAGTAGTTGTTCCGGGTCTGGGTGTTAGTGTATGTGAGTTTCTATGTTTGTAAACGCACCCACGATACAGGAAGAAATCCCCAGTGTGGGGCAAAGTCCAAAAAAAAAAAAAACTGCGGAAGGCTTATGTAACTTAATTACTGGGCAAAGAAATATTTTCGTCAAATCAAATTTATTTTTGCAGAAAACACTGTTAAAATGGTGTTATTATAAAGAGTACCTACATGTTTCAAGTGATTCTACCGTAAGGCATGCATAATGTATACAATCATGGTTTATCATAATCTAGATTGACATTGAGACATAAAATTAGATAAAAATATTTTGAAATAAGTATAAAAAAATATTGGAATGCCGAATGACCTTCAAAAAGTTAAATTAATTCAGATTAATTATTCGTCACTTACGAAGGAAAAGAAAACGTATTTTTTTGAAATTCGATCGCAGAAAATCATACCTAACCCTTTTCACGCGGGTGATTCCGAGGGCCTGTTAAAAATAATATTCATTATATTAACTAATATTCCGGAATAATAACGAGCGAAGAAGATTAACTTCTAAGTGCTTTCACGTTGAAGTTTTAAAATTAATTGAGCGCAAGTGGAACGTAGGGTAGGTGACATAATTACCCGACATGCTGAGTTAATTTAATTATTGTTGTAACTGAATTATGTCATGATATTATTTGCTTAATTAGGTATATTTATAGCTGGGGAAAGGTCGGTTTTTACTCTGTTTTTTTTTTTAAATTGCGTTTTTTTTATAGATACAAGTAAGACATGTATTAAGTGCACAGTTTTAAAATCCTACAGACCTAATATAATAATAAAAATAATATATACAAGTATACAAAAAAGGGGTGGCAATAATCATATTGCATCAAAAAATTCGTCCTCCATCGCTGTCAACAGGAAAAGTGTCCAAAAGAGATCGATCAAAGATATGTCACCACAATTGGCGGGGTCTGCTAGGACCGATGCCTGCCAGGGTTGCGGGAAAGTCCAAAAGGGATACCGAGGCCCTTGGCAACAGGCAACTGAAGGAACACGGGTGGGCTTTAGTCAGTAAAACTCTGACACGCCCTCCCGCTCGGGAGAAGTCTGAAGATGATTTCCCACCCTCATAAAAAAAAGCATTGGCACATTAACACTATTTTCTCATCCTGAATACAAAATAGTTCCGCAATATTTTTAGCTTACGTGAGGTTTGGTAGGTATTCTGAACACCAAATAAGCCCCAAATCCCTAAATTAGTACCAAATTAATATAGCGTCTTTGAAAAGGCCATGAGAAAATCGTTTTTTTTTACGGAAACTTTAAAGATTTGGATCCTCAAATATAGATACCCTGAACCTTTTATCCTTAAACATACCTGAATCCTGTATCTAATACTCTAGAGGCACCGGAATTTTTTAGAGCTAATATCTCTAATGTCTAGATTTTACAGCAGTAGATCGTATCGTATATCCGTTTACAAGCCCGAGTGGTTTAAACCACGACTAGTAATTTATTCATAGATTGTCATTCACGCGCGTACATGCATTTAACACTAACTAAACGGACGTTTAGCTAACCAACGTTATAGAATAGCTTTAGTTTGTACTTTGAACATTTTATATGACCTCCAGAACCCAAAGAAATAGGTAACGAATTTATTACCCTACCCTATAAGACCAGACCTTTTTATTAAACAAAGCACGAAGTTAGAAATAATGTAAAAATATTTATATATTTATATATATTAAAAAAATATATATATATATTTTAAAAAAGATTTTTGGGCTTCTGACCTCTTGATACCTACAATCAAGTATCATGTAGAAGATAAACTTAATAACGGGACCCTGCAGACGGAATATGACAACTTTACCCGTTAATTGGCGTGACTTTGCGGAAATCCATTATAAAATACAATAGACGTAGATAATATATCCTCTGCGTCCAGCGCTCTGCGTGGCAACGCGTCGTGTTCGGGTTCGCGACTGGTCAATCGTCATCCTGAGGATGGCCTCGTTGGGAGGTGAAACACGTGTCCATTTCTTACGGTTAGGGTTTTTTTTACTGTTGAGGAATAGGTAAGAAGAATTGGTTACTAAACATATCTACGTCGGCGTCGATAGTATTTTTTTCTTTATCCGTAAAAACGTACCAAATAAACCCATTGTACAAAAGATTAGCATACTTTTTCCCAACTTTAATTGAAAAGAGAGGAATAAAACTTTATTCGCTGAACCTTAATTCGTTTGTTACTTTCAAACTTCTGAAGAAAATTGAGCAAAACAAGTAAAGAAGTAAACCTAAGTTCAGAAAACTTATTCTTGTCACAGAATCTATAAAAACGGTTGCGTGTTTGGTACAGTTAGTAACGTAAGTTTACAAATCTTTTGAATTTTTCAATGTATAATCAGCCTATAACGTTCCCACTGCTAGGACACAGGCCTGCTCTCTGTGAGAGGGACTAGGTCGTAATCCACCCCGTGCGGGTTGCTAGATGCCACATATCTTCGAATTTTTGGTTCTAGTTCATGCTGGTTTCTTCACGATGCTTTAAATCAATGTTTTGCGGCAAAAAAAAAATCAAACTTTCTGCACACATAAGTACCTTACTTTTTATGCTGTCTGTACAAAATAAATCTTATACGTAATGTCATATTTTCCACCAAAAAAAAGTAGAAGAAGTAGACAGGAAACCACAATATTTTTCTTTCATATTTCGAACAAACTTCCACTTATAGAGTCACTGACCTTTGTTTCAAACGAAAATAGATTTTCCTTGAAACTATGATGAAAATTTAATAAAAATGCGAATAATGCTCGATATTTATTTTATACCTGGCAACCCCGGCTGTCGATATTTTATGCGTCATATAAAAATTATAGCTCATTTTAGTAGGTCATGCTCTAAAATATGACTTACGAAAATTCTTTCCAACATATTTTGTGTTACAATATTTTTATCTCAAAAGCATTCAATATCCATGCTTCTTCCGATCCTGTCACATTCAGGCTTCGGTTTGCTTGAACGACTTGACATCCAATGCAATAATTTTATTCCTGTTTTTATCCTGCATTCGTTAAAAGTCCATAATACCTCAGCTCAAACGCACGATACTTCTCGCGGACTGAGTAACAGCGAGACAGTGGCGGGTTAGAAGGCTCCGAGGCGCCAATAGTTAAGTAATTTCTTTTTACAGCGAAAATAATGGTATTTTTTTAAATAAATCACATGCTATGGGTACGCCTGGTATGCACGTACACCTCCTTTTTTTTTACTTTTACTGACTAAAACCCACCCGTGTTCCTTCAGTTGCCTATTGCCATGGTCCCGGTGTCCCTTTCGGACTTTTCCGCAACCATGGCAGGATAGGTACACCTCTGCCTAACTCTTCGTGAAAACAAGGCGTGATATTATGTTATGTTGAATGACTCGAATATATTTTCGGTGTTATTGTCGAACTCGCAACATGTAACACAGCATCGACTGTACAAACCAAAGGACTCTCTTAGACAGAAACCGTAAGAACTTTCATGTACTAACATAAAAGTTCTTTCCGACTCTGTCCTTACCTTCACAAAGAATCTTAGTATGAAGGTAGTCGTCAAAAGAACTAACATATAGGTACTTTCATAGTTATCTATATATGTATGTCACGTAACCTACAAAACCACTCAACCGATTTGGGACATACTTTTAGTGATGGAACTTAACGAGGACATCTGAAATCTAATATTACACTTATATATTAAGTATAATGTCGTCGGGAAAATCTAATATACTGTAGGTACCTACATGTTTTGTCGTCTACTCTTCTGTACTATTATTATAAAGAGGTAAAAGTGGCTTTTGTTTTGTGGTTTGAGGCATGTGAGTGGAAACGAAGGGAGTGGACACCCTAGGAAGTCATATAGTGACCTTATTGGTGAAGTTCTTCAAAAAGGTCAGGTTCGTAGTAATCGCAACCTGTGTGCGTGAATGATCAGATGCAAGAGCGTGGACGAGGCAAAAGGAGTATGTATGTGGACAAACAGTATAACAGTGTAACTTGTAAATGGCCTTCAATTTCATATTGTTTAAAAACATTGTATAAATTTGCTGGAAGTTTCCCGAATAGAATAAAATAAAATTAATACAATAAAATAAACCAAAAATATATCACATACATTTTATCTTCAACACACTGTAACAATATAGAGCATGGTATATTATGGGATAAGTGCTTGTCCCCTTAAAAAGCGTCAGTCGTATAGTAAATGACCCCCTGACAGGTGGCGTTCTTTATCGGCCTCCTTCGTCACACAGTTTTTATTAAGACCGAAGAACCCCGTAGTTTTTCCCCGTCTTTTAAGCTGAATATAAATTGTTTTGTCCCAAAAAACTTATGAGAATGCCTGCTGAATTGTCAAATACATACAATTCTAGATGCCGCGTAAAAAATATTACTTTTGGCACCAACTGGCAAATAAATAATAATAAATAAATAAATAAAAAACTTATAACACCCCGTTTTTCTGTCGGATTGGGTTATGGATGAATTTATTAAGTTCTTATCATTATATTATGGAAATCCATTAACAATATCGTACTTAAATCAAATAATATTCTGATAAGAACGTCAAAATAAACTATCGAAACACCACCATGAAAAATATCTTAAGGTGTCGACAAAAGTAGTATTTATGTCAACAATATTATTAACATAGTCATAATTATTCTGTTTACTGTTCGAACCCGTTGTAAATAAACAATTTTTAAATCAAAATAGACATGAGCAATTGATTCCAAATAATATTTCAGTTAAAACAAACCAGATTTAGACACAACATCAATAATTTTCCTATCCATGTATCAATGTCGATTGTGGATTCTACTTCGAAGAATTGAATGGTATAAATTCAATCAATCAAATCTTTCAATAAAGTAATCCATCGGACTTCGAACAGCATTCATTTCCTTGGCGAAATACCTAGGTTTTTCTTTCAGCTATCAATGACTTCCGACTATAACTATCATATCTATAATCTACGTCTGTCGGGCCTTTACGATATTGCTGTTCATGATCCAACCAGCAAGCATTAAAGCGGAAATCTTAAAAGTGGATTTCCCACCGTTTTTCAAAGGATCACATCGCAATCTCTGGCATTCGCTCGCTGTACGAACACCCAAGTAGATGTGTTGTTTATATTTTATCTCACACATTACGGCCAGATTATAGTACTATTTAATATAAACGTTCATGCTATCACAATAAACCGCTCGTTGGCTATGAGATATTGGGTCAGTTTCGTTTAGCGCCACAAACGTATCATCACTGACGTCAGGATAGTGAATGAAACCAAGTAACAACAGATAAATCTTATGAGGCCGATGCCCTTACGTCGAACAACTGCGGTTTTTGTATTGTATGTCTTACCGCGGATAGGGCTTGTAAAGCCGGTATCAGACGCTTCACTCGAATGATACTTAGTTCATCAAAATCAAAAGTCATTGATTCAAACTAGGCTGAGAATCAACACTTTTCGAACGTCAAAAAATTCTTCTCATCTTCAAATCTTATCATCATTATTTTTTTTTTAATCTTCAAATCTTATCATCTTTATTTCATTCCACGTTCAAACGATACAGACGAAATTACATTGGAATTAACGTTCATTTGCTCCTTTTATTTCATTTTTCAATAATTTGATAGGCGAGTGAAAGATGGTGCGTGCTGAAATCCAAGATCGTTGGATCTTGCAAGTGCAAATGCAAGATCGTAAGATATTTACGAATTCATTTTTCACTTTTGGTTCATTCTGTGTTCACTCGTTTCACTTCGAGTGAAAGACGCTGATGAAAAGCAAAATTAACTAAAAATTAAGCGTCTGATATCGGCTTAATGGCACTTTCATAATACCTTGCTAGAACAAAAAGTAGCTACCTCCATTCATTACGTTCAGTTCTACGTAATAAAATAATATGATCGTGTAACTGATACTTTAACACGTCATTTTTAAGGCGACTAGTGTGATATTTCCTACTACGTCACTACTAATAAATAATTGTGTGATGATAAGATGGTAGGTTAAAACAGAGTTGAATACTGACGGTTGAAAGAGATCGAATAATTTGACATACGAACCCAAAATCGATTAGATTTTACTGCCCATTTATTGCTTTCTTAATTCTAAGAGCGAATTTCACTAAAGAAACTGAACGCGATCAGCACAACTACGGTTAAGGCCTGTCAGTGTCATTATTTTCTGTGGAATATCGACATTGACAGCTCTTGACCCCGGCTAAAATGTGCTAATCGCGTTCGTGAAATTCACCCTAAATTGTTAAATCTTAAGATCTATTTACCTTAATAACATTACACTTATCCCAGTCATTCTAGGGCATACAGACAGACAATATTCACCTGTCTTATCGCATTAATCTCCGTATGCATCTACGTGTAACATGATTTATTTTAGAACCTCTGACGCATCTTGTGCATAACTTCATACAGGACTAGATATACAATGTACTGTTAATAGCTTCGAACATATTTATACATCGGCCAATATACGATACGGTATGGCTTTACTTCGACCAATAAAACCAGATTTAAACTTCAAAGTCTTTTACTGCTTTTAGTGTTAAATAGTGAGCGATCGATGTTTGACATTGTTGCTGTTGCCATTTTCCACACGATACGAGAAATATTTGTAACAAAATTTGTGTGAGTTAATATTTTAGCATACAAAAAAACAATTGGCATTTTCTGCTTTTTTCAAGCTTTATTTTAGGTAATAATTAAGCCATAAGCGTTGCGTTATGTCAGTGGCGCGCCTAGGGGTCAAAATCAGGGCAAACAAACAGGTTTTTTACGATTAAAAAAAATAGCCAAGTGAGCGATTTACGGATTTTCTATGTTGTTCATGGTAACACCATTATTATATAGTGTTATTTTTATTTATTTATTGATAGGCTCAAGTTTGAAGGCACGTCGGGCTTTTGGGCTTCTATGGAAGGAACGCCACTGCGTTATGTATCTATTTAAGCCTAATATATCAGAAAAATAAAGCATTTTTTTTTTTTACTCCCTATACAGAGGTTATGTGTCCATGCAATAACTTGCAAAATAACACAGGTAGAAAGCTTTTAAGCCTATGTTTGTGTGTACTGTCTACGTTATATATGTGGCGGCATCTACCATCGCCACATGCGAACTATGCATCACACTGACGTTAC
The DNA here is from genome assembly GCA_948473465.1 of Lithophane ornitopus. Classification (NCBI taxonomy): domain Eukaryota; kingdom Metazoa; phylum Arthropoda; class Insecta; order Lepidoptera; family Noctuidae; genus Lithophane; species Lithophane ornitopus. The sequence goes on from OX419622.1 coordinate 4,558,687, forward strand.
GCAAAATCCTGCATCACGCAAGCAGAATTTACCGCGCGACTAGCATTATATACAACGTCACGTTTGGTCGGAAGATCTTCCCTTTTCTATAGAGGATGAGTGAACGGTTAGTCCCATAATCTCTTCCCCTATGCGTTTTACAAGAGATGGGAAATTTGTGTAGTTATAAACGCATAGGGGAAGAGGATAGATGGGAAGGGGAAGAGATGGGACGAACTTTGCACACTGTTTCTCATACCTCTATAATTTTATTTTTTATAATTAATTTCATAAAAAAATAGTATATTATGCAATTGCACGAGCTTAGCGAGTGATTCAAGTGTTAGAATCGTGAGCGACTCGAGTGAAAGAACACAAAACAGTTTTTATTCTAATGCTAAACTCCTTGTCGAATTTCAAAGCGGAGTTTGTATCGAGTATTTTTTCGCAAGGAGGTCGTATAGCATTAAGATGAAGTTTGAATATATTGGTGTGTTCTAAATTCAAACACCAAAACAGTGACTAAAAGTGCTTTTTATTCACTGTTTTCAGTGAATAAAATAAGCTTTTTAGAGGAGGAATGGTATAAATATATATACATATATATAATATCAGTACCAATAAAATAACCCATTGTATCACTTTAAGTAAGAATAACTTACTTAGAGTGAAACAATGGGTTAAATTAAGACTATTCCATTGTATGCTTAATTCATCCCAAGTAAATAAATGTGATCTTTCCTTTGTTTAAGACATTTATCATCTAATTTGGCTTCAATTTCCCTCAATACATAACTTATTATTGCCAATATCATGTGTAAACGCCTTAACACATAGAGATTTGGCAACCATCCAACACTATTTACCTAAACGGATAGTGTGCCATAGATAAAAATCTTTGTAACGACTGTACCGCGTAGGCGCAACATCCATCCAATAACGATTTTGTTATTATTTTGATTTATAGGCACGGAATTAGGACAATCTGTAGCATAAAGACTTCTACGAAAATATGAGGAACGAAATGTGAAATACTTTCTTCGGTAAACTTTGTTTTTCATGTTATCGAAAGTATGAAGAATTCGGTGCTCCCGATTTATTGGTAAGTTTTGTCTATGGCCATCTTTATATCTAATGTTGGCGCTCATTAAGAACATATTTTCTGTACACCAAACGCACTTGGAATAACGCATCAAACAAGAATGAGTTCCAAATTTTTGTTCACAGGTCGATGAGAAGTTTTACTGATAGTTTTTTTAAGAAATCGAGATTGAGGTAGAAATTGCGATCGACCTGGAGTTTAGTATGTGACGTCATCAGCATACAATATAACAAATAAGTCCACGTCCACCGTTTTACGCCTAGATGGATATAATTTAATAAATGTGAAACAGTTGCATGCTTTGTATAATAATAAAGTTAATTGATTCAAGCGTGACTTTGCGGAAATCCAATATTAATTACAATAGACGTAGACATATTTAATATCGAGAGTCATAAAAAGTAAGAAATCGACACGTGTTTCACCACACAACGAGGCATCATCGATTGACCAGTCGCTAACCTGAACACGACGTGTTTCCACGCCGAGCTCTGGACGCAGAGTCTCTGCGTCTCTGCGATAAGTGAAACACTTGTCGATTTCTTACAGGGTTTTTTTGAGGAATAGTTAAGCGGAATAGGTTACTAAATATATCTGCGTCTATTGTATTTTTGCTTCGTATATACATACATTATGGAAAATGTTCTGGGAAAACATTAAGCACCATGTCCGCAGCATTTAAAGTATAAAGTATATACCCACATGAAGGATTTTATTTACTTGAAAAACCTCAAAGGGACGCATTAAATACTCTACTGTACGTAATAAGAAGGAAAAAAAATTTCCACATTGTTGCACCACTATCTAGAACTAAAAAGAAAATGAAAACCTTCCAAATTCGAAATGAGAAATCCACATATAAAAGGACAGTTTTGTGCCAATGCGTATAAAATAATATTACTTAAAATTCAGGTCAAACCTAGGCTCTAGACGAATCAGCCAGGAGCTAAGGAGTCTAGAATACATTGCTCCAAAAACATTTTTGGTAAACCAGAATCCAAAGAGTCTTTAATACCGCCCCAAAAACATTTTTGCTAAATTCTATTATCTTTACTGGCCAGTATCAATTTGATGTCTCAATAAAAAAGTATTGACCACAAAGGAGGCCACATGACAGGCGAAGATTTTAAGGCTAGCAACACTCGCAACCTCATTCGGCTTTCAATGAAACCACACCTTTGATTGCTCACGCACAAAGGTTCTGGCCCCTTTCTTTAATGTTATTCTGGAGATAGTTGTCAGAAGTATTGGTCGGAACAAAAGTGAAATATACGGGTGGTTCCGGCACAATAACTATTGGATACAGGCTCTTGTTCGAAGTGGGTTGGAGGTAGGTACCTAAATAATATTTTTTTCCTGAGCTTAAATCCTAAAAATCATCATTTTAAAAGTTTGTTGTATAAATATTCTTTCGTAAAGACTCGTGCAAACTGACGCGATATCGCGGGCGCGACAGGCAGTGCCTAACAAGGTACCAACTGATCAAGCAATACAGTTTTGAAATTAAAACAACGAGTTGTTGCCGTAGCAACCTACGGTATTCTTAAAAAATGCTCTACCTATGATTCTTTATTTTTGTGAACACCCTTTCATGAACAATATCGTAGTTACAATTACAAATGCCATTTCCGAAGCGGCTGAAAGTAAAGTCTATCCAGTGGTGTTTGAATATTCTGTACCATCTGTATTGTGTTCTAGGATATCTGATTTATTTCTGTGTACATAGCTATATGTACGTAGACAAGTCCGGGTGAAAGCAATTACATGGGCCTCTGTGACGCTCGTCAAGAAACCTTCTCAGAACTTCGACCGCAATTTACTTCCGCTTTCCTGAAGACTGGTCATTAAGTGGTGATCAAATACGTAGTTTTACACATAATACCTATGTATAGGAAGAAATTCTTCAATAAAAGAGTGTATTACCTACAATGAGTAGGGCCCTAGCTAATTTAATCTAAAGTGGGTGATAGACGTGCGTACTTGAAGTACGCAGTCTTTAAGTTCGCGACCTTACTCGGCTCGCCGTCGGTGACACACGTGAAACTTGCTCAAAATTTCATTGTCAAATTGGCTCGCGGCTCGCGGCGATGACAGACGGGCGAGTAAGCTCGCCGAGCCATAAGTACGCGTACTTGCTCGCACGTCTATCACCCCTTTAACAGAAAATGCGACATCTTAGGCAAACAAAAAAAAATACATTTAGGATTGTATACAAAAGCTGTGAAAAAGAAAGTTAGAGAAAAATAAACCCTAAATGAAAATGACGTTTCTAGTGTAACTAAGTGAACTTTACTTAAAAAACTTATCAAACGCTATAATTATATCTACAAAAGAAAAAGTTTAATAGGACTTTAATCCATTCTTTATAACTACTACCGAAGCACAAACGTCTGTAAAATTTCCAACGAAAATATTTCTTTGTAATTTATAAGCTCACTTTTGTAACTGGCAAAAAAGTGGCTATTTGTGTCAAAATAACTCATGTTGTGCCCATTGGCTCGTCCAATTAATAGACTATTGGAGAAAATTATACGTCTTTATATAACGTTCAATTGAAGAACCAAACTGAGAAGTACCGAACCGGACATACGCGCGACGAACGCGCGTATGACAAGCGCCCTTGGACGGCAGCGCGTGATATCATTTGTTACATACAAATTCATAAAGTTTTATTGAGCGCCCGAAACGCAGCGTACAAAACGCGTGGATCGGGCGCTTATTTTCGTCCCTTAGAACTCTCCACAAACGAGTAAAACCACTTGCAAAGAACTTGCACTAAACTATTTTATTTCTGTTCTAAAATACATATAAGGCTTTTAAACTTCAACCCCGCAAACTGAATATATAGACATTATTCCTCATTCTGTCTATACAAATTCCCGTCTATTTTTCTTCGCACTGAAAAAGGTCTTCATTTCAACTTGAAAATATAGTACGTAGTTTCGTACGTCAAGTAGATACATAGATCTTTTTAACCCTAGAAACAATAGGGCAGCCTACCGCATGCCGGGTTGAATACCCGGTCGTTGGACATTACTTACCTAAAGTCTGTTCAAATTCTTGTTACCTAATTGATATTATTTTCACTTCAACGAATATATCAACTACCTATGTGTTAGTGTAAAAGTTGATATCAGAATTGAAAAAGTCGCAAAAATGTTTGAAATTGTAACTAAAACTGATCTTATGTAATGTGTGGGTATTAAAACTGTTTTTCCGAAAACACATATTTGTTTACATCTTTGGAAGCTATATCGCGAACGCAGTTTATATCGATTGTTCCTAGCCTTCTATCTAGGCTTATCCGAAATTAAGGCTCTCGGGTTACAATCGTAAACACTTTGTATCTCACACATTTTATAGCTTTTGATAACCAATCAATCAACCAATCAATCAGTTTATTTGTGAAACATAGGTATTACATAGGTGTTACATAAATAGGTGGTGCGCTATGTTTTGTCATAATTAAGACATACAAATTTATAAGTGACCCATTAGGTGTCATTACACTACGTCATTAAAAAAAAAAAAGAATAATCAAATACAATAAAATTAACAAATAGTCATAGTACTTCTTATCAAAAGGTACAAAATGCATTATTTTAATAATTGGTCGTTCAAAAATTCGTCTACATTATAATAACATTTGTCAATTAATAATTTGATAAGAGCTTTTTTAAACTTATTTAATGTCATGTTTTTTATGTCATCAGGAATTTTATTAAACACTTTAGGTGCCATACCAAAAAAACTTTTCCGCATCAATGCGGTCTTACATTTTAGATGACATAGTTTATTTACGTATTGGGCACGCAATGGAGTTTTTTTAGAAGAAGATATTTTTTCAAATAATTGCGTGTTTCTTTTCACAAACAACGCAGTTTCCAATATATATAATGCTGGAAGGGTAAGTATTTTTAAAGACTTAAAATAGGGTCTATCCGTTGTTTTTAAATTACACATTGCTCTGACACATCTTTTTTGCATCTTAAATATAAGCACACGGTCAGTCGACTGCCCCCAAAAAATTACGCCATATCGCAAAACAGAAGCTACAAGTCCGTGGTATGCTACCAGTAACGTATCTTTATTCACCTTTTTTGATAATTGAAAGAGTGCATAAGCAGATTTACTCAGGCGTTTACAAAGTTCTTCTATCATGGGTTTCCAAGTAAGCTTACTGTCGATGGTAACACCTAAATAACGTTTCAGCTAACATATTATTGAAGATAAAAGACAAATCATTTGCCGCCTTGGCAGTTCAACTAGTCTAGAAACCCTGATACAGAGAGAAGCGGATCATAATTATTATTGCCCAGAGGCCCTAGACAAAGGGACATTCTATCAGCGATAACGATAATGGAAAAGGCAAAAACGAAAGATGGGACTGACATAAGCTATCGAAAAGGTAATGTCAATCCTGTTGAAACTCGTTGTAGAAATACGAAACGCTTTCGAAGCGATTGTCACGGCAATGAAAAGCAAGGGATGTGTGTAACAGGGTGCCGGGCAAGCGCGCGCTATTTGATTTGACCAATGTTCGCGCGCGGTGCTAGAGTTGACCGTCAGATGGTATCAACCCATTTTCCGAGAGGTGGGTACTGTCACCCAGGATGTTAGATGTTACACATCTTAAGCGATTACTGTAAGATTCGCTCGTTTTTTAAATAACTCCCTTGTAATGAGACTCCTATGATGGTCATGAGAGTATGAACGGTTCAAATAAAAACCTTCGTGCAATACTCATTTTGTTAGACAAAAGTGACATCTCCTAAATCATCCATTATAAATACAGCTCAATCAATAAATACTATTCTGAATTCAGAAATATCGTATGAAAAAACAAAAAAGCCTCAATTGAAAAGCCCATTACAGGTTTATTGTATCCCTCGTATCATTCCACATTGGGTAAAGCGTAGGAAATATAAACACAAGTACACAAATAAACTGGGTACGCAATGCCTACGTGTACCTACTTGTGTATTGCCGGGTACCCACCTGTCACGGACAGAAATTATGTTATAACCGACAGGTAGGGACCGCATTAACGAAGGACTTGGCTGGAGGACCGGACTCAGGTAGTGGTCTCCTACGAGTTTTTTAATGAGTACTTAGGAATAGTAATAATAAGAACTGAATTAAAAGAGTTACCATATAACTATATGACCATATAACATATGGTAACTCTTTTAATTCAGTTCTTAATTTAAAAGTTAATTTTTTTAAACTGCGTTCATGAAGGATCATTTTCTTTTTTAAATATCAACGTAAACTAGATGATGAAAAAATATTTAGCATTCGTCATAGACCGTCTTACCCCTTGGCCACGACATCACAGCTCGCGCGACCTGCGTCTTGCGTCCGCGACCGGGGCTAGAACAAATGTTAGAAGTTATGTAGAGCGCGACATGAGTCGCCGCGGTGTGACTTGCAGAGAGGAAAGCCGCGCGGTAACATTCGAGTGCCGCCCCGCGACGCAAGATACACCGCAAGACGCATCGCCCTATGTCGTGACCCTGGCCTTACGGGCGCATCGTTCATAAACCGGATTATATGGTCATAGTGTCTATTTCTTTGTCTTTGGTATTTTGAAGCCCTGACTTCATCCCTGTCTCCAACAAATGACAATTTGTCCGTTCGCCCGCACCCCTGGAATTCCTGATTGAATAGACATCATTTCAGATATAATTTATTTTACGAACGAATACAATTTACTTCGATTCCGACAAATGAGTTAATGTTGAACAAATAATGTAGCATTTTGTCCAATTCTCTGTAAATATTTTGTATTTTATCGAAAAGAATGGAGGTATAGAGTTGTAAGGCTTATTTTCCGTTCAGTTCTCGGCGTTGAATGGGCATTTTCATCTTTTCCCGATAAGTCATAAAAGGCAACTAATGGATTATCTTAGGAGTATCTTGGTACAGTAATAACGTCATATTGCAATCGTTAATTCTGAGACAATATTGCTCTATGAAGCTGGAAGAAACGCCTTCATTTGTTCCTTTTTCTTTCAGAAATTTTCCTTCATTAGATTCGATACATGAACAGTAGGTAAGCAAGTACACCGAAGGCCATGTACAAAGTTAGTCCAAGTCGACTCGAATGGGTCTAGGAACAACAATGATTGATTGTAGGAAACAGTTAGTAAAGGAAACAATCTGGCTCCAAGCATCTGTGTTGCCAATCAGACTGTGTTGTTTTGCCTTATGTAAGATCATGTTGCAGAAGCTAAGAGGTTTATTCAAGTAAGGATTGTTGTGTAAGCATTGAAGGAGGCAAAAGTATAGATCTTCCCTTACAACAACAATCATCAAAGACACTTGTGTTTCCGAATTAAATCATCGTAGCTGGGTAATTTCATGACATCCTAACTAATATTATAAATGAGAAAGTGAGTTTGTTTGCTTGTTTGACAAATGAAAGCCACTGCTACTGTGTGTTACGCAATTACCCCGCTTGTAAATCAGTCTACATCGCCGTGGCCTTAAAGTTTAAAAGATCACTAACTACTCCGCTATTTACGGTAAATTTTACTAAAAATGAACCTATTTACGAACTGAAAACATAAATAAGTACTCTAATAATATCTCTAGTGAAAATAATAGAAAACCACTTTAGTAAATGAGTTCTCCAGAAATTATGTTTATAATTCAAAGACTGTTTTTCTAAAGTGAAAAATAATAAAAAGCGTCACTTAATTTCTGCACTAAAAACGTAAAAGAGGACTCTGGACACAGACATATATTCTATACTACTAATTTTAAAATCTTACGTAAGTAGGGCGGTAAAAACTTACGTAAGTAGGTAAAAATTACTTAAAATATTTGGACTCACTTTTAATGGACCCTTATTTAATTAATTATTTTATTTAACCATTTATGTACACACTTAATAATGCTGTATCATCTAATGCTGGTGAACATCTCTTCCTTGAAGTCGAACTACATCACTCAAAATTACTTCTTTTTTCATCTTTTGAAAATCTTTTGAAAATGCTGATCCCTTCTTACAGTCATAGCATTATTATCATCATGGGTGACTTTAATACCTGTCTTCTGAAAAAAGACTATCGCTCTTCTTCTCTGACTAATATTTTAGCTTCACGTAATCTTTCCATTCTTCCACTGAGTGCCACTCACCATTTTCCTAACTCAACACCTTCACTTCTTGACTTGATGTTTGTCTCTTCTCTTGATCACATCGCTAAGCATGGCCAATGTTCAGCCGATGCCTTTTCCTATCATGACCTGATTTTTCTGTCATACAAAATTCGCCCACCCAAGGCATAAGCTAAAATTCTCATGCAACGCAATTTTGGTGGAATGAACGTTGACGATCTTTGCAAGGATGCCAATAATATAGATTGGTCTGCTCTGTTTGCCTCTACATCAGTCGATGAGCAAGTTAATATTTTTACGGCTATACTTATCGAGCTCTATGACCATCACGCACCTGTTCGAGCAGTTAAGGTTAAACATTTGCCGGCGCCGTGGCTCACAGATGAGATTAAAACAATAATGCACAAAAAAGTAACGGCAAAGTCTAAATTTAAACGTAGGGCTAACGACGCTAACAGAAAAAGATACCTTTCAATACGTAATCACTCTAATAAGGTGTGTAGGAATGCTAATCGCCAATACATTCATACTTCTGTCCAAAATGGGGACGCATCCAAAGCTTGGAAATTTATTAGATCATTGGAGGTTGGTAAAACCCGACAAGAGACAATCCCAAAAGATTTAGACATTGATGCAAGGAATAATCATTTTACTGCTTCGTCCGAGTTTGATAGGACAACTAATTATCTTTCTTCACTTCCGACTCCCAGTTACTCTCCATTTGTTTTTTGTCAATTCTCTGCATGTGATGTTAAGAAGAGCATACTATCGATTACTTCCAATGCAGTGGGAAGTGACTGTATCAGCCGTAATATGTTAGTACCTGTGCTGGATGTAATCCTTCCCGTCATTTGTCATATCCTCAATTCTTCTGCATCCAGTGGTGTCTTTCCATGTTCATGGAAAGATTCCCAAATAATTCCGTTACCTAAAAAGTGTAATACCTCATCGTTTTCTGAATATCGTCCAATATCCGTCTTACCATTCCTATCCAAAGTCCTTGAACGGTTAATCCACGATCAAATAAGCACTTTCCTCTCCAAAAATAATATCCTCAATCCTTTCCAGTCTGGCTTCCGTCCTGGTCATAGCACCACCACAGCGCTTCTGGATATTACGGATGATATAAGGTCAGCCATGGAAAACGGTAATCTAACGGTCTTAGCTTTGCTAGATTTCAGTAATGCTTTTAATACTGTTGATTTAGATGTTCTGCTTGGCATTCTATGCTCTCTTAATATATCTCCATCGGTAATTGACTGGTTTCGTACTTACCTGTTCGGTCGCCGGCAACGTATCTGCATTGGCGAGACCTTGTCTTCCTGGAGTAATACTTCTGCCGGTGTACCACAGGGTGGCGTTCTATCCCCTTTACTTTTCGCAGAGTTTATTAACTCAATCTCCGACGAACTAATTTCTTCCTACCATCTTTATGCAGATGATTTACAAATTTACTCGCGAGCTCCACTTGGTAATCTTTCCGAGGCTATGCGACTGGAGCAAGAGGTTATGGTCTTATGGTCAACCCCATAAAGACGCAGGTTGTTGTGGTTGGCAGTTCTAGGACGGTCTCAAGGATTGACTGGATGACTCTTCCCCAAGTTTTTTTTGACAACTCTGTTATTCCCTTCAGCGATAAAGTTAAAAACTTGGGGATATTCATTGACAAGAACTTCTCTTGGACTGCCCAGCTACAGGAAGTTAGCCGCAAGCTATTTGCATCCGCTGCATCTTTGAAGAGACTACGCAATTTTCTACCGACTGCCACTAAGATTGCGCTTGCACAATCACTTCTTCTACCCATCCTTGATTATGCTGATGCCAGCTATCTTGACCCTACTCAGAACCAACTCGATAAGCTTGAGCGGCTTCAAAATGTTTGTATAAGGTTCATATTCGGCTTGCGCAAATATGACCATGTTTCCGAATTTCGTGTGAAGCTCAAGTGGTTACCAATTCGCCTTCGCCGGAATGCTCATATTCTTTCCCTTTTGTATAATGTGCTCTTTTCCCCTTCCACCCCTCTCTATCTTAAGAATCGTTTCGAGTATCTTTGCGACTCCCATTATGAAATTTTTAAGGTCATCAGATAACTTGAAGCTTAAAATGCCAATGCATTCCACAAATTTCTTCAACAAATCCTTATCTGTCCAGGCCGCTCGTTTGTGGAATGCATTGCCAGTTCAAATAAAACGCGCGCAATCGTTACCTATATTTAAGAGACTTGTGAAGGAACATTACTTGTTGATGTGATCTTGTTCTCATAGCATTAATAATCTGTAGTCGTCATTTATTTTTCGTTGCTTACATAATTATTCGTTTAAAGTCAGTATGTATGTATTTATGTATCTATTATATATCATATATATATATATATATATATATTAAAGTATTTTTTATGTCCACGCAATCACGGTCCATTCTAAGGTTACCTGGAAGAGATCGCAGAAAGCGATAAGGCAACCCATTGTATGTTTTGTAGTGTTAAATTTATTTATTTTCACTATGTATTTTCTGGTTTACAATAAAGTATATATAAATATAAATAAATATAAACAGACAAGGAGAAAGGAACAGAAAAATACGTAAATACAGAAATCTAACTAAAATACTTATGAAAATACTAATGAAAGATATTAAATTTTAAAAATACGTACAATAGTAATGATTATTTGTAAAGAAATCACTTTCAGCATACCTGTGATAGGATATCATAATATAAAAACCACATGGATCACAAACCTCTCAACTAGGTAGCAAAACCCGTGTCGACAGGCATCGTATCGATTACGGTAAGTAAGCAGGTAGGTATTCCATTAGATACTAAGAAACACGTGTAAGCTCATACAATGAAATTACCTAACTTCATCATCAGCCTATAGCAGTCCACGGCTGGACATCTCACGCTGGGCCTCTCCTAATGCACGCCAATCAACTTGATTTCAGGCACCTCTCATTCAGCTGCTACCAGCCACCCTGAGACGTCGTCGCTCCAACTATTATAACCTAAACCTAATTTTTCTTCAAATTTTAATATGTAATGTAAATCTTTACAAATTTAAATCTTATATTTAATGTTAATCTAAATTTAATAATGTTTTTTTATTTTTATTTTTATATAATTCTTAATTCTAATTATATATTCAGAGCATGTACTCAATAATGTGTAAGCTGTGGTTACCTGTTATTGAGTTTGCATTACAGGATAATGTTTATTAAACAAATTTTATTATTGTAAAAGATAATTGTAATGTATCTCGTTGGTAATCCTTAAATAAATAAATAAATAAACCTACGTTCGCCGATTCGTGGTCTCCACTTATTTATATTAACCACTTTAAATTAATACACGTACTACCTACTGATTAATGCTAAGATGTTGTAATACAGCATAATTACGCAATGAAGTGTATTTGTGACCGCAAACGATAGCGATATGATCGCCTAGGTCGCACTGTGCTGAACAGATATACTAACCAATATAAGAGATACATAGGTAATAATTACGTAGGATTGGAATAATTTTAGCTACTGTTATTTGTATACCTTTTGTGTACGTAAGAGAGAGTTCAATCGTGAAATCTGTTTAGCGTCAAACAATCGTTAAAATGTTTCTATCATAAAATCTGATCACTTATTTTTTCAGCCAAACAAATCAGACTTTTCTACATTACATAGAGTTCGTTTTTTAATCCCAGATAGTAATTTGACAGGAACAAAAATAAAAAAATAAAATTAAAAAAAACGACTGCCCTGCTAAAAAACGAACTAAAAAGTAAAAAACAAGTTGATAAAATTGTCATTGCAGTCCGTTCGACCGTTCTGTGGAACACTTTCTAATCTAAGAGGTCCCCCGACTGCAATGACAATTTAAGTCACTCGGAATGATGTAAGGATTCTAACGATACCTCATACATCCAAATCCGTTCAATCATTTAAAAGTTATGGTGGATTAAAAAACACACATACATACCTACCTAAATACATGAACTCTGAAAACATTACACTCCATTTTGGGCAGTCGTGTATAAAACAAATAAGTAACAATCATTTGAAATGTCAAATTACTATCTGAGATTAAATAAAAAACGAACTTAATTTACATGCTCAAGGTTCTACGAAAAATACCTACGACTGAACAAATCCCTCTAATATCCAGTATTTTATTTTCTATAAGAAACAGTTAAACCGTATATACTGTTCTTCGTGGAGATCCGTAGAATGATAAAGAATCCCTTTCCTTAATCTAGGGTTAATGAAGACAGATTCACCGTTGCGTGGACAGTGGGAGAAATACGGACAGAAAAAAACAGAGCAAAAATTCGTTACACTCGGTTGTGTTTATGTGGCAGGGAAAACCAGAACATATGGTAGAACAGGGCGAACCACTGTAGAAAAATTCAAGAAAGATGTAGATGGAAGGATCATAAAAGGATCAATAAGCTTTGTTTGTTAAAATGAAACTACCCCTTTTTACAAAAATTTCCGATGTAAAAAAAACTCCAATACGTTCTCAATATGAACATCAATTATTGTGCGACATAAAATGCAGAACCACTTTGATGAAAAAAAAAAAAAATTTTTTTCGCAGCAAAACATAGCGCTCAAGTATTGTAACCTAACACCATTATGTAAATACCTATGTTTAGTTAATAAAGATTCTGATTCTGACTCTAAAGATTTATAAAAGGGTTAGGCAGAGGTATCCCTACTAGAGGTAGTTTACTACACTCACATTTCGCCAGTTATGTTTAAGTCCCATGTAATAGGGGCGAGCCTATTGCCTCCACCTCTGCCTAACACTTCGGGGAATACAGGCGTGATGTTATGTTAAGTTATGTATTTTTTAATAAAATACTTTGTTATTAGAGTTGTTATTAATAGAAAAACAAATTAGTTACAAACACTAGACCAAGTTAGAATTTCATTATCATGGGACTTTGTCCTTTCCTTTCCAACATTCAAGTCAAGATTCTGTCTGTTTTCAAGAAAAAAACAGACAGAAATGAGTGCCGTTTTCTTGTTACGAGCTTACGTTACATAACCGCACTACATTCGGTGCTATCCCGTAAAAACGGACTTTCAAACCACGATTGCATCTACAGTAAAACCACGATATTGCATTCGCACTGTCGATGCAGAAGCTCGATACACTCGATTGTGAGTTTTTACAGAATAGTGACGCTTGGTGTGTTATTTCAAAGCACTATTTGAAAACAAACCTATCTTACTACAATATGAGAAATCTCTGGTATTCATAAAATACAAGCAGTGACTCTATTACTAATATTTAATTGCAATAATAACCAAACTTTGCCAAATCTAATTCGTAACTTCACAATTTCATAAACGTTCATCGATTCCCATTAAATTAAATGGAACGTTAATATCTACGGATTTAACAATTATCGCGAAATTTAACGATCGCAAATTAATTCGAATGATGGAATTAATTCATAATAATCGACTAAATGAACATTCACATCACTAATTTAAATGACGTTTCAAAACGCGGGAATCGTTATTTGCTGCACTGCAGGTCATGCCATTGTCTTCAAAATGAGATTGTGTGTCATTGGCAGAATAGTCGATCGGCTTTGCATGCCATAATAAAAATAGAATAGAATAGCGATTGTGTGCCCACAGTCTGCCACGATTGAATTAAGTCTCATAAAAGGAGATAATAAGCCTACCATTCTTCGGGAAAAATCATAAACTCTAAACTTCCATTGGATATTTTCTAACATAAAGACGGCACGCACACGGCGGCGGTGGTGGCGGCACGTTGTATAAGTGGGGGTGAGCCACAGGAAAGTCCGGTTAAGTAGTCATGATTTCAGAAATCAACGAGATGCCATAGTTAAAAAAAAAAATGTTTCACACTGCGTCCGGCGCTCGGTGTGGCAACACGTCGTGTTCTGGTTTGCAATTGGTCAATCGTCATCCTGAGGATGCCTCGTTGAGAGGTGAAACACGTGTCGATTTCTTACAGGGTTTTATGACTCTTGAAGAATAGCTAAGCGCAATAGGTTACCAAATATATAGTATATATGGAATAGTCTATTGTATTTTATAATGGATTTCCGCAAAGTCACGCCTGAATCAATTAACTAACATAAAGACTTTATAAATCACACTTATCGAACAGAAAAATCACACATAACCGCCGTGTTACGGATCATTACTGATCAAGAAAGCAGTTTGGGCCTTAAAACATTTATAAGATCAAATACCCACCTCATTACAGATAAAACCCGCACCAACGTTCATTTAGTAGGTACCAAACGAATTTAACATCACCAGATGCAGACGACGTAAATTGGGTAGCACTTTAAGGAAAATTAGGTCCAAGTCCTGCCAACAACAAATGTTTTGGTATTTGCTGAAGTTACTAGACATTCATATTTCACTTCTCGCTTTTGGCGGAAATTAAGGTTAACATCGAGTATATTGAAGTACCTAGTTAAATATCTTAAACTAACATAAAGTACTGTTTTATGTACCTATCTATAGAGTCCGATCGAATTTCGTTTTCGGTTTCTGCAATTTTCAGCAGGTATACTACTTATCCATTTCCGACCATTTTTGTTTTCGGCCTCTGCCGAAAATAACAAAATTCCGGAAAATCAATACTAACAGTTTACTTTTTCAGAGAAAATCCATCGTTACTCAATCACGCAAAAACGACTAAACGGATTTGGATGTTTGGCTCACAGATAATTTATAACCTGGATAAATACAAAGGGTACCTACTTACTTTTTATCTCGGTAAATGACATGGATCCTGATATATTAGGTCTTTACCTATGAAATTGCCGTTCTGCAGTACTGGCCATTTCAAATCAAAATAATTTTTGTTTGGCTGAGAATTCTAATTTCAAATTAATTTTATTTTAAAAACATGGATTTTTTTTTCCAAAAGTAGTCATTTCTTTATTGATTAGTGTTACATTTTCATCGCATTTCAATCTTTTTCGTCATCATGGATACGTTAAAAATTCGAGTAATTATGGAATATGAGTACCGTCGTGGCAGCAACGCGGCACAAGCGGCACGCAACATCAACGACGTTTACGGAGCTAACACTACAAACCAACGCACCACCTGTTATTGGTTTGCTCGCTTCCGTTCTGGAAATTTCGACCTGAAAAATGAACCTCGCGGTCGTCCGAAGACTTTGGTCGACAATGACGAATTAAAGGCGATTGTGGAAGCTGATGATACACAATCTACGGCTGAATTAGCAGCAGCTTTCGACGTTAGCGTCAAAACAATATTGGTCCATTTGCGTCAAATTGGCAAGGTAAAAAAGCTTGACAAATGGGTGCCCCACGAACTCAATGATCGCCAGCGCGAAGTACGCGTCGAGACGTGCCTTGCACTGCTCAACAGACACACAAATGAAGGAATTTTGAACCGCATTGTTACCTGCGATGAAAAATGGATTCTGTTTGATAACCGCAAGCGCTCAGCAAGTTGGTTGGATCCTGGTTCAGCACCTAAACAATGCCCTAAACGAAAACTTACCCCTAGAAAAGTGATGGTCACTGTTTGGTGGTCTAGCGCCGGTGTGATTCATCACAGCTTCTTACCAAACGGGGTGAGCATTACTGCAGATGTGTACTGTGAAGAACTTAACACAATGATGGAGAAGCTGGCGCATCTCCAACCAGCATTGGTCAATCGCTCGTCTCCGCTGCTCCTGCACGACAACGCGCGACCTCATACTGCACAGCAGACGGTCTCCAAGTTGCAAGAACTGGGGTTGGAAGCTCTCCGTCATCCGCCCTACTCACCAGACTTTGCGCCTACAGACTACTACTTTTTCCAGAATTTGGATAACTTCTTGGCGGGAAAAAAATTCAATACCCGAGAGGTAGTACAAAATGCCTTCGAAGAATTTGTTGCCTCCCGTCCAGCTGATTTCTTTAAGAAGGGCATCAATAAACTGCCACTGCGATGGCAAAGATGCATTGATTGCATGGGTGATTACTTCGAATTAATACAAATAAAAAATTCATGAAAAAAATTCGTTTAAATTTTTTCATACAAAACGGCAATTTCATAGGTAAAGACCTATTATTTGCCGGAGTTGGACTCCCATTTGGTGCAACGTTGAGACGCACACCGCACTTTGTTTTTTTTTTTAAAGTTTGTCATAGACAATATTGTCATCACAGTCTCTTGTTTTCTTTTTATTGTATTTTTTTTGTATAATGGCACCTTGCAGTTATTTATTTATGTTGAAGGTTTATTATTTAACCGTGCTTTTGTATATTGTGCAATGTCTTTTGTGTGCAACAAATAAACGTTTTATCTATCTATCTATCTACCCAATTAGTAAAGACCCCGCAGACGAAGTCGTGGACTGAAGCTAGTACTTACCTAATATTTTTTTACGTAAGTAATGTATCCATAGAACCAACACAATACAATCAATAGGCTTTCTAGAAACCATTTAAACTAATCAATGACTCATTTCAATCAATCAAATTGCGAGACAGAGATAATTAAACTCTACCTACGACCATGTTGTTTGTAACCGCAGTGCGATTGAATATTGCCCTGATTACAGACTAACAGACTATAATCCGTCTGTCACAGGGAGCCATTAATTGATAGATTTTCTCTCACCAATAAATCAAGGCTGAAGTTTAAATTGCTTTCACGGTACGAAGAATTAATTGTAATTGCTAAGCTGAGCGTGGAGTAGAGTAAAAGTATGAATTAGTAGTTATTGGCTTTCTACCGACCACAAATTGTAACTAACGAATTAATTCTTATTTATTGTTTAATTTTCAGTATATGATTAACTCGGATTAACTTCTATGTTCTATGTTAAGGGGTTTGATTTCCGCACTTGGTCCCTAAGGTGGGCCATTATGCATGGATTTGGATTAACTTATTGGTTAGTAATTTCTGCGTAAGCTAACGTGATGTATTAAACTGAAGACTTTAGATGTGACGCGACACTAGTAGAACAATTTCTACGAAACTTCATGGAAATTGCTCTACCAGAATCGCGTCGCACCGTCGCGTCGCGCCTGTCTGCGGGAGCCTTTAAACATTGAATGTGAAAGCGTATCTTAGTTATCCATTCCTATTAGGTACCTACACCACCAAATAAAACTAATGAGACCCGTTTTCATGACAAGTAACGTTAAAAAATATTATTTTGTATACCTAGGCACTGCATGGCTATTTTGTAACCATCTCACCGTGAAAACTTAGGTGAAGTGAACGTGGAGTAAGCTGTCATTGTCATCGATATGTGGCAATGACAGTTCACCGTGAAAACTTAGGTGAAGTGAGCTTGGACTTCACCAAAGTTTTCACGGTGAGGTTTTTACAGAATAGCACAACAGCTTTTAGCTTCTCGCATCCAGCGCGGCAGCGGATACCGGATGCGAGAAACCCAGAACCGTTCGAAGCGGCGGCGGTGCTTGGGGGAGGCCTACCTATGTCCAGCAGTGGCCTTCTTTTGGCTGAAATGGTGATGATACCTACATAAGTAAACCTGAGACAGTTAACAAGTTGAATAAAATAATCCTAATCTAAATTATTTAAGTTATCCTAAAATAGCTAAATACCAATATACCATCTTTAATAAAATGTTGTTTGAAATCACTGCACAAAACATTGTTTACAGTCAATAAAGCAAATCCTAGCTATATTATTAGCCACACGCCGATTAATAGTTGTCTGCTGGCTTTGAAATCAGAGAACAATAATTACCAAAATTGGACAATCGAAACATGAAAAATAAACGTACTATATTTTTTATCGCTGCTCTGAAAAATCGTGTCTATGGAACCTTTTTTACTTTTTTAACAAAATGGCTTCTGACGTTTCATCTTTTCATGTAGCCAGTTTATTTTTTAATTCGTTGAGCACATGAAACGATTTAAGTACCTACTGTTATGGCGATGGTACCTAGTATTTTTGAACATCAACATCCCCTTATATCTTTAAAGCTGTAATTCATTAAGATCTTAAATAATAACGAACTCATAACAAGGAAAGGTCAAACGTTAAAAGGAACGTTGAAGGTACTGCAGGCAGCAACAGCAGGCGATGTGTCGCCGCGACACTACTGGTTTCTATGTATTTCAATGAAATCGACGTGTCGCTAGCTACGGAAGGTATTTCATACATGTTATTTGTTCCTTTAGCAATTAAGATATCTAAGTAGGTAGGTACTTATAATGCGAACCTGGCCAAAAAGCAATATTGAAGAACGTAGAATGTTTGCTAAACATTTTTTTTTTACAAAAATCTATAATGTGAATACTGTAAAAATCTGTAAATATTAGTGTCTAAAGTGTAAGCTTTGAACTCTTGCAAATATTTATGTAGGTACTACTTTGACGTATCCATTAGCGCGTTAGGCACTCTTTTATTATAATACTAGCTGATGCCGGCGGCTCCGCCCGCTTGACAATTTATATACTAAAACCTTCCTCGAGAACCACTGTATAGTAGTTTTTGAGTTTATCGCGATCAGACAGACAGACGCGGCGGAGGACTTTGTTTTATAATAATGTAGTGATTGTAGAAACTCTCTGTAAGCAAATTTTGACCATGTTTTTGAGTTGTTTGCACAATTGTAGGTAAGTATGTAAGAATTCAGATCATGTTTTATTGCACCTTGAACAGATTTTATATTGTATATACATATATGATGGTGTACTTAAACGCGCAAAACTAAAAAAAAGTTATTTAGTATATTCAATCCAAGTAGTTAATAGACTTATTTCTTAATCAATTAGTTTTTCTCACGGGTGTTACTACTGACATATTTTTATTAATATAGCGGAAGGCGACTCTTTGACAAAACCCAAAAATAAAAACAAGGAATCTTTGATCTTATTTTTAACCCCCGGCGGAAAAAGAGGGGTGTTATAATTATTTAAGTATTTTAATGTCTACGTAAAACATTTGTGTCAGATTTCCAAACTAATTAACATAGCTGTTTTTAGATAGCAATAGAAACATGTGAAATACTCCGGCAAGTGATGGACATGTTCTTATTTAAACAATTCTTGAAACCGTAAAAAATTGTCTTCAAACCACCTGCACTACACCTAACATAAAATTGACATTTTAAGTTGCTTGATGTGGAAAATGTGACGCTAACGGCCTAAATAAACCATCAATGTTTTATCACTAATAAACAAGTTAATAATGTAAGTACTTACCGAATAATAAACGACGAACGGGCCAACCAAAAAAAATCCGCAAACAAAAAATAAAACTTTATATAAACCGTAACCAACACTCAATAGATAATCAAAACTTTTCAAAATTAAAACTTTTTACACGTACGACACTTTGACACTCGTTACTGGCCACACAGGCGCGCGAACTTAACCATTAGAATTCAAATTAGTTCGGATTTCGAAAAGCGCGGGAAAATGTCCCCGGGCGTGCGTTCAGAAGAAAATTTGAGTCGAACTGAAGGGCGGCGCTTCTGAATGGACGGACGCGTCGCGACCACGCTCATGCGCTCTCATGTTAGCTACAACGAATGTTTTTCCAACGGACTTTAAGCTTTTTCACGCTTTAGCTGGAAAATATATTTTCGTCTTTAAGTGCACTGGGCGCTCGGGGGTTTGTTCTAAAAGCGAGGAAAATTCTGTACGCTCACTCGTAAGGTAGTGGCGACGGATCTAATAAAGGGAAACTTGTAATCTCTTGCAGCGCTGTTATTACATCCCGACGTTTATCCATTCTTGTGCGGGAAAAATTTATAGAGTATTGTACAACTTTCAAAAGGTACAGTATTATAAAATTTATGTTTTGTATCTTTATATATTTCTTTTTCTAAGGAAATTCTTCCACGATAGACACCCTCTTGATTCCATTGTTTTTTCCTATATTTATTTTATTTAAACATTTATGCAGACACCTATATACACACAAGAAGAAAGGAACAAGAAAATGCGAAAAATAGTTGGAATTCTTCTATGACAAGAAGATTCGGTGCATCTTCCTGGAAGCTCATATTACAAGTAAACAACATGCGTCAATTTGTTGATGTTATAATCAACGACGGTGTTACGTTTATCATTTAGGTAGTGATAGAAATTCTTAACTTGACTGCGGTAGAAAAAAAAAAAAAGTAAATTATTTGAATTCGAAAACTACTAGAACCTGAAGGAATTTAACTTTGTATTAGTATTAGGTCCCCACCTAAGAAATCGGTGTTTTGTATGGGGAATTTTAAAGAAGTTGCATTTTTCATACTAACATTTTCTTAATTTATATAACAACCATGAACACTAATGTTTTAAAACTTTTATGGACTAATGTTTAAAAACTAAGATAACGTATGCCACTTAGATTAAGCGACAAAAAAAAGTTATGGCTAAGTTAAAAAAAAAATAGTGGTCATTTCTGCTAACAAAATGAGGAGTAATTTTTAAGGTATTTTTATGTTTAGAAAACTATAAGTAATAAGGTTTTTTTACTATTGGTAGTTGCAAGCAACACCAAGCAATTGATGAATAAGTATTTTAAATCATAGAAGTGACGAGGTTCTCTATGTGTGAGAAAAAAACGCCAATTTCATACCCAATATTAATAGGGGTATCCCTGGCGGCACACGGGCATCAATAACCCAACCTCAGATACCTTTGCGCAAAATCAACTCGGCAGTGCGAATGGCGTCGGGCGGAGACGGAGCTATTACCTAACTTCTGCGCTACGAATCGGATATCGCAGACTCGATAACCGGAGAAAAAAAAAATTTGCTTGACATACATTTTCCGAGATGGGTGTTCATGAATGCTTGCGAGATTTCTGTGCACATTGTGTATTAGCATAAACTTAGTTAAACTTCCTGGTGTTTGGAATGGTCTTAGACCTTAAAAAGGATCATTTTCAAATTCAAATTCAAAATATTTTATTTCAAAAAAACAAATACAATAGACGTATATATATTTAGTAACCTATTCCGCTTGACTATTCTTCAAGAGTCCTAAAAAAACCTGTAAGAAATCGACACGTGTTTCACCTCTCAACGAGGCATCCTCAGGATGACGATTGACCATTCGCGACGTGTTACCACACCGAGCGCTGGACGGAAAGTCAACACTTTGCGTCAAGGTCAAGACTTTGCGTCCAGCGCTCGGTGTGGTAACACGTCGCGTTCTGGTTTGCAATTGTGCAATCGTCATCCTGAGGATGCCTCGTTGAGAGGTGAAACCCGTGTCGATTTTGGTTACAGGGTTTTTTAGGACTCTTGAAAAATAGTCAAGCGGAATAGGTTACTAAATATATCTACGTCTATTGTATTTTATAATGGATTTCCTGAATCAATTAAATATTTTATTTCACATAAACATAAATGCCCATGTAGGTTTATATGAAACGACACCATGGTCAAGCTAGGTGCATGGTCCCAGTTGGTCGTTTTCTATTGGGAAAAGCAGGCAAGAAACTCCACGGTTACTCTTTTAAAAGTAATTGGCTTTTCTTACAGTTGGTCACAGTAACTAAGCTTGTGTACCCGACCACACATGTTAGATCAGGGTACCTAAACCAGAGTCATAACCTCCGTAACCCACCCCCTTGGACCGCGCTTGATAGCAGGCGCATAGTAACTAAATTTTCTTTCAAAAGAACCGCGCCATCTTAGTAGCTAAAAGGTTATTACTAAAAGATCTTAATCTGAAACTTGACCGAACCATAACATTGAGGGTTCCTACAAAAAGTGACGGGTCTAATTACTTTCGTAGCAGATAAGATAAATCGCCTCAACTGGGCGTAGGACACGTAATTAAACCGTTTTTCTACAAGGTGATTTGGTCGTAACTTCGACCACGTTTTGACCTGTATATGTAGGTACCTACGTATCGTTAACGTTTCTACAAATTTTTAATTCAAATAACATGATCCAAACGTAGGTACATTATATTTTGCTTGTTGTAAATATCTAAAACAGCTATCTAATTGCGTACCTAACTTTTTTCCCCTAAGTTTAAGGGATCCCCTAATCAAGGTTAGGGGGCTGTTAAAAGGTGGCAGATGGCTTAAGTAAACGTTAACTGACCCCTTACTGTTGGTGAAACAGAAACCACCTTCTGACAGCCCCCTAACCATGCTTAGGAGATCCCTAAACTTAGGGGATGTTGGTGAAAACGGGCATAAGACTACTTAATCTGTTTCATTTTGATAGTTCAACAACATTCATTGCGTTATTTAGGTACGTTGTTGAGCAGTTTTTTTTTTAAACTTATGTAGCAATTATGGATTGGACACTTGTTTTAAACCATTCCAATTCGGATTGATAATGTATTACGGAATTAGGGTGCAGATAAAAAATCTTAAAAATTACTTTCTCTATGGTCTAGTGGTCGCAAGCACGATTGTTATAATATGAAGCTGAGAAGAAGTGCGAGTCGCTTAGAGCGGCACGCTAACATTAATGACATCATCCGACGAGCTCTTGTCACCGTCGGCTTTCCAGCTGTATTAGAACCCAATGGCTTGGCACGCGACGATGGCAAAAGACCGGATGGCATGACCTTGTTCCCATGGAAGATGGGTAGGTCTTTAGTGTGGGACGCAACGTGTGTCGATACTCTTGCGCTATCCCATCTTCCTGGCTCTGCGTGCTGTGCTGGCGCTGCCGCTGCGGCTGCGGAAAACCTCAAGCGGCGAAAGTATAATAGCCTTATAGGCAATTATATTTTCGAGCCGTTTGGGGTTGAAACCCTAAGGCCGTGGGGTCCGAGTGCTTATAGTCTGTTTAATGAAATCTCCAAACGGCTGTTTGCGACTTCCCGTGACCCAAGGGCTGGCTTTTACCTTGGTCAGAGGCTAAGCATTGCCATTCAGCGTGGCAATGCCGCCAGTCTCTTGGGTACATTACCAGCCGACAGCGATGCGGAGGAATTTTTCGACGCCATATTTTAGATATTAATTGTTTATTCGTATAGTTAGTTTTAATTAATATTAGTAATAGTTAGTTTTGTTAGAGTTAGTGTTTAGATTTATACCCCATTTACTGGTTTAATTGAAATAAATGAAACTTCAAATGTTACTGAGTTCCAGGTGGGACAAACATTTTCAGTAGCAGCCCTAAGGGAGCCTGGATTTTTGCTCGATCGATAGCAATAAGCAGGCCCCCTCGATGTCCATTTGCATGGAACTTCAAAACTATGTATAATTATTGTTGTTTGTTATTATGTTTTTCCATCTGGAATGTCTAAGTAGCACCCAAGAGTCTGTATTAATTGTGCTCGGTTGATGGCAATAGGCTCGCCCCCTTTTACATGGGACTTATACATAACTGGCGAAATGTGGGTGTATAGGTAAATAGGTACAAATCTGACTAACCCTTCGGGGAATACAGGCGTGATGTTAGATATTAATTTATGTAATACCTTTTACCCGCACTGGAACTTACTACAGAGATAAAAAATCCTATCTACCCAGGTCATCTACACACAATTAACAGGTCTTATATACTGTCTGGTAACTGCAGAGGCGAGAGGTAACGCTAGAGGCAATGTCCAGTGAAGTTATAAGATTAATACCTTTAGGGGCAGCCACCGCATACCGGGACCTTGGCAACAGGCAACTGAAGGAACACGGGTGGGTTTTAGTCAGTAAAAGTCTGACACGCCCTTCCGCTCCGCCCAGAGCAGGAGAAGTCATTTGACGATTTCCCAACCTCAAAAAAAAAAGGTAATTTACCTGCATTCCAAAGTGCCTTGGTCTAGCTCTATCACAGTATAATAAAGTGACAGTATTATATCTCGGCAGTGACCTTACCTATGGCCGCTCGGTAAATAAAACTTTCGCGTCTGTGGGTTACTGACGCGCACTCGGTACTGTTGCGTAGGTACTGATATACACTGAGATTTCGAAGCGCGTCGTTTCAGCCGTTTTCTATGACTATAATAATACTGTTACTAGTAACAGACAAACAAACAGACTGACAGACAGATAGACAGAGATACTTCCGCATTTATAATATCGGTATAGATAAATAAGTATTGAAGTAGGTATCTCAATGAAGCTGCCTAGCCTTTTCCCAACTATATTGGGCTCGGCTTCCAGTCTAACCGGAATACCAGTATTTTACATGGAGCGACTGCCTATCTAACCTCCACAACCCAGTAACTGGGTAATACGATAACCCTTGGCAACTATGGCAAGACTGGTTGTCAGACTTCCGGGCTTCTGACGACCCGTAACGACTATCAAAGATCCACGAATAACAGCCGGGACCAACGGCTTAACGTGCTTTCCAAGGCACGGAGGAGTCTCGGTACGTAAAGATGGTCACCCATCCATGGACCAACCCCGGCAAGCGTAGCTTAACCTGTTGGATCGACCCATGCGGCTGTTATTACTTAGTCACGAGCTCCTCGAGCTCAAGTATTGAGGTACCTACCTATTTTACGTAATGATTTCCAATTCAAAATTCACTATCGTTGACAATAAGTAGAGGTACGTTCCTTCAAAATAATTTACATTAGCGCTTACTGTTCACAATCTTGAATAGAATGGCTTTTCTTTGATGTCAAGAAAGAAAAACAAGCTTTTTGTAGGCTTCACTGACCGAGCCGTGGAAATGGGACAGTTTTTGCGTACACAATGGCGGTAAAAGCCTTGGATACGATAATCCGTTTGACCTGTGGACCTGTGGACATGCGTCGATTGACACCAAACCGTTTGCTTTATATGTTTTTTTGTTTTATGCACTTTGTCAGAATGGTCCAAAATTGAAGGAAAGCATTGGGTCTGACGTTTGATTACCCGGGCAAAGAGTTATTTGGTTGTTTCTTATAGAAATTCTCAATAGCAGCCAGGGGGGCAAGTTTACTAATTTACAAACGTGTCAGTGGTCTCTCAATGATCCGTTTTTGACAGATATGCCATACAAAATCTGTCAAAAACTGATAATTGTGAGACCACTGACACGTTTGTAAATTAGTACCTAGACTTGGCCCCCTGGACTCTCTGTATGCTCGGATAATGTCAGTGTCTACCCCTTTTACAACTCTGCCTATACCTTCGAGAAACGTAGGCGTAATTGTATGGCCATTCATCACTAATTTCATCCAATATCGCATTAAACCGAATAAAACACCTTACCCGATGCATTTTTTAATTAACTTCAGATTCGCAGCGTGGGAAGCAATTCGCAGACCGCTACAAAATAACTCGGTCCATTGATTGAAGCTTACAGATTCAATTATCGACGTTCTTTGTAGCGGAGAGCAGGGGCACAGTATAATAAAGTAAGCAGTATTAAATCTTCATACATAACGGCTGAAACGAAATTTGTTTTTCTTCTTTATTTTTATTTTTATTGAGTATATAGTTGCATAGCTCAGCTGTGCGCAAAATGGTTCAGCTGAATGGTGCTGATCTATGCATCATGTTCGTGAACAGGCGCCATCAGTTGGGACTGGTCATCTCTTAGCTGCACGGCTTATTTTTTTTTTCTTTACTCTACTCCTACGCTTTTATTGTGCGTCTTTTTACATCGTTCTAACATTTATAATTATAAATTCAACATCAATGATTTCTTAACTAATATTTTGTAACATTAAAATTTAAAAGAGTGCCCATGGAGTTTCTTGACCGTTCTTCTCCAGGAACCTACTACGCTTTAGAATGGGCAACAAGCTTCAACTTTCTAAATGACCGAGTTGACCGACTCCTTTGACAATTCATAAGTGCCAGTAAATGGCTACGGCTTACATCAAGTTTTAGAAGTAACGGAGTACCTGCAGAATTCGTTTGTGTCATACAAATTATGCTCACGTAGACAAAATAGTGAAAGAAATGAGTTAACATGACGGTCCCTGCTTGCTTGAACAGTTGGACTATTAAGATTTTCATTAAATCAACAAATTCATTGCTCTCTTAATTAATTATGAGGATTCTGAGGGGACGGCGCGTACGCAGTCCCCACTACCAAAAATTACGCATCCGAGTTATCCACATTAGGGATAATCGCAGGGGTCAACCCAACCGCAGTGCAATGGGAAGGCCTCGCCCTGGGGGAACCGCCTTCTTGATCACGGTATCCCCTATGCCAGGTAAGTATGAATTTTTTACAGAAACACGCGAGGGTCGTTCAACAGCGGATAATCTTGACACCGCGATTCAGAAACGTGACGTAAATGTAAAGCGCCATCTAGTGAATTGAAACTGTACAAAACTACGATTTCTCTTGCCATGTTACATTATTTCCGTTATTATACGTTACAATCCACACTTACTATTTGTAGATTCAGCGGCGGCGGCGGTGCGGCGGTACAATCGACGGTCATCAATATAAAAGATACTGCTTCATTACAGGGCTACAATATTTATACAGTCGTAGATTACCCCAGCGCGGCAGCGGCCAGCCAGACACATAGACATACAGGTTTATTGATTAAACACCAACAACCTCTTAGGGAGTCATTGTACTCATCATTATGAACAACTTTTACTATGGGAACAAATATGAAATCGCGAAAAAAAAAAGCTGTTAAAGTACATTTATGTTCGCATAACTCGTCAAAATGTACGGAACAGCTGTTTTTTTTTTCGCGACTTTGTTGGTGTTTTACCAATAACCCTATATATTATACTAGCGACATATTTTTTTTTTTTTTAAAAACGTTGCCCCACACTAGGATGTTCTTCCTGTATCGTGGGTGCGTTTACAAACATAGAAACTCACATACACTAACACCCAGACCCGGAACAACTACTTGCAGATCATACAAATATTTGTTCCGTGCGGGGATCGGACCCGCGACACGTTGCGCAGCCGTCCAACGCTCAGCCACTGCGCCAACCGTATCGTCGGTACATTTCTAATTGAATGAGCTTATGTACGTACATTAAAAACAAAATACTACATTTAAAATGTCAAAGAATCAATCCTACTTCCTACTATAATATTATAAATGTGAAAGTTTGTGTGTTTGGATGTTTGTTACTCAATCACGCAAAAACGGCTGAATGGATTTGGATGAAATTTGGCTAACAGATAGTTTATAACCTGGATTAACACATAGGATACTTTCTATCCCGATATTCCCACGGGATCGAGACTTACGCGGGTGAAACCGTGGGGTGCAGCTAGTAATAAATAAATAGGATAAGCTAACAGCATCGGTAGTTCCACTACGAATTTATCAGCAGCAGCCCGGAGGTGAGTCAGGATCGGACCGCGGGACCAAGTCAAGATTTTGAATGTTGGATAGCATAAATAATAATTATTACCCGATTGGTACTTTGGTTTGAAGTTTGGATTTGTGCCCGGTTGATGGCAATCAGCTCGCCCCTTATTTGTTACATGGACTTAAACATAAATGGCGAAATGTGGGTGTACTATAGGATATACCTCTGCCTAACCCTTGGGGGATTACAGGCGTGATGTTAATGTGGAACCTTTTAATCAAATAATTAATAGGTACCTAATTATTTTTTACGTAATAGCATTAATTTCATAGTACAGTAGCCAACCAATAATTGATGAATCGCAGTATAATTTCACGATCTTCAAAAGCCCGTACCACACCACACAAACAACATCGCAGCGAAAATTGTGGGCTAGCAGTGGATGTGTGAATAGTGTCGGTGCAGTTGCGTTCTGATAACTACAAAATAATGGTCGACGCAACGTTGGGTTTGCGACGGTCCATTACTTATCGTCTCGCTGATGGTGGCGACGTGGTCGGTATCGCCGGTCGATTCTGACGGCAAAATATCCGTGTGAATAAACTATTCATTTTCATACAAAGCGCCCGACTACGGTGTGGTTGTGGTAGGTGTGATCGGGCTCTAATAAACTTCAAAACTTCTCTCCTAAAATTTTGAAAACAAACTTGATTTGGCTGTGTTCATAAATAATTCTCCCTTTTCGGATGTTAAATCAATTTTTTATTTCATACCATCATCTTATAAATAAATGTAACAAAAATAAATACAAACAGGTATTAAAAGGCCGTTTTCCATTTGAAACATATCAATTTAATATGATTTCTATTAACATTACCTATTGTATAATTTATAAACCGAAATCTTACACTGAACATAATGAAACTCGCGTATAAAATGCTTTTGTGACTTTAGCGGGATGAAGGTATAAAAAAACTGTATAGTTTGTGGTCTGTTTATTAAAAAGGTGTGTATCCGTTGTCCGGACTATACCCGAGGCCGGTGTTCGCACGCCGACCCCTAACGTTAACGCGGAATGGTGACTACTCGATGACAGTTTGTTCCTCTTTCACGAAAAATTCTACAACTTCCTCTACCGTCGTTGTTGTTGAGTCAGTGTCGATAGCGTCTGTGTCAACATCTGCGAAAAGAGAAAAGAAAGTGAATTAAAAAACATTAAGCAGATGCAAAGTTAAAATGTTACAGGACAGGAGACTATATCGATGGTTAAAATGAGAACGACGACGAGGAGTGAGTTAAGTAACTTCCGAACAAGTTTTGATATTATTTACAACTCTGGCAACATTTACATTCCATTCAAGTCCTTGTTTCCAATTGACGTTACACAAATATCAACTTGACAAAATCTTAAATTAAGTCCGATTCCAGAATAAATAGAAATCGTAGAGGAAATCTTTATGTGTAAGCATTGTTATTGTCCCAAAACATAGAGCACGAAATCGTCGCGCTAGCGACCAGAGACACCTTTGGAAATCAAATTGTGAACGCAGTTTACAGAGCTTTGCCACGCCACAGAAGAGATGAATGAATGATACGTACAATTCCTGAGCTCAAGCCGGCGTGGCTTCTGCTCGTTCCACTCCTGCACCTTGGCCTCGCGGTACTCAACGTGCTTCTTCATCTGCTCAGTACGCTTCGCCACCAATTCCTATAAACAAAATATCAGATTTAATTACTAAAAATATCTTCATCAGTTCAGGTCCCATATATTCAATATTCACTTCCAGTTCTGTCCTTCCAGAACTATTTCAAAGTGTCATAATATGAGTGGTGACCGGCTATCCTAATGTTCACGAATTATTACCCCACATTAATACAATTATTGATATTAAGGCATTACTTTTTACTCGTTTTACCAAAAAACTAGATCCATTAAGGACGACGACAAAAAATACGTAAAAGATTTCAAACACTTTGTAATTATGGTTTGCGATACTACCAGTCAAGAGATGAACATTATCTAATAGTAACTGTATTTCCTGAACATACCTTGCTAGCTTTGCTACTGCGCATACGGTCCTTAGACTCGAACTGTGAGTAATATTTCTTGAGGTTCTTCTTGATCTCCTTCTGCTGTTTCTCAGAGAGCAACGTCGGGGGCCTCGGTCGCCAGTTGAACTGCGCGAAGCCTTCCTTCATCACTCTGTATGAAACGAATATTAACGTTAGATTAGGAGAACTGATTGCGGACTGTTACAATAAAAAGAAAAATAATAAGTTTGGCAGAATTACCAAAACAAAGAGCTAGGAGAACTATGCTAACACATTAAATCAGCCATTTCTCTATAATTATCACTACAAACATATTTACAAAGCTGCTATACGAAAAATATTTTTATTATTTGTTATATTTTCTATTTTTAATTTTGTACCCCTATTGTTTTGCTTTAGCTTTTAATTGAATTCTTTTCTATGATTTTCGTGTATTGTATTGTGATTAATTTTAATGTGTACGTCCTTGTCAAACTGATTGTACTTACCTAGATGTTAAGTGAATGATGTGGTCGCCTATAATTGGAAGCGCACACTTGTATTTGTCCCTGTTTATGTTAACATGCATGTAACTGTGTAGCCTCTGTAGGCGATACAATAAATAAATAAATAAAAAGTCTTAGGTTTACTAACCTTCTTAAGATTTTGCCCTGGAAGGACCAGATGTAGTAACCAGTATCGATCTTGCTCTTGAGTGATGACACGCCCGTCACCACAAAGCGACCGGTCGGGTCCCATTCGATGCCAGACATCTGCCGAAAAATTTTAGGTTTATAATTTTGTCAAAGAGTGGAGATCGAAAAATCTATGTATGTTTTAGAGAAATCTTTTTGTATTAGAGAAATCTCTAATAACCAAGTAGTTATTTATCAAAGAATAATTCACAATTTATTCAGGGAAAGCGAAAAAAATACAAGTAGGAAGTATAGAATGCACACCTGGTAATGGTCCGAAACATTCATGATAGTGAAATCATTAGTGTCCAAGAACTCCAGGGCTCCACCAGTCAGTCCAAGGTTAGCGAGAACAATGAACTGTCCCGACGGAGACCAGAACAAGTGGTTGAAGGGCTGCCTCTCGAACTTCTTCAGCAAGGTAGGTGCCTGACCCGTATTCACTTGGTAGAAACTAATGCAGATGTTAGCAGGATCACCGTGGATAATAGCGAACTTGGAACCAACGGGCTCCCAAGCGAATGCTTGAATAGATTCCTTAATTTCTACTGAGTCGACGGGAATCTCCTTCTCCCTCATATGGAATATTTCAAAGTTGTAGTACATTCCTGAGTACTTGATTTCATTTTTGTCTTTCTTTACTTTGGAGTAGCGGTCTACTTTGACGCAGAGGTAGTCCCCACTCTTCTGCCAGTGGATTTTACAATCAGCTACAGAGAACAAGTTCTTGGACCGTATTTCAGTGCGGTTGGGGAGCTCGAGGAGCGTTACCCTGGCTGGTACGTCTTTGTCTTCCGCTACCCAATAGGCTACAATGTTGTCTGTTGGCGACCAACTGAAGTCTCTGTAGATGGAAAAAAGAATATATGAATATCTGCTACTTATTTGCATCTCAGGAAGAATGGAAAAGTACTAATGTGTCTATCTCTACTTGTAGTGCTACATAATATTTATTGCTTGAATAAAGCAATTTATTTACAACAGAAAGCAATTTTATTTCTTGAATGCAAGCATGTATTCTACATGCAGACTGTTATAAATAACAATGTATGTTGTATATTGAATAATGCAGACATTGTTAACACAGAAATGAATAAGCTAATATTATTTCCAAAGTTCCAGTACATGCAAAATTATTCAGCTTCATTCAGGCACTAACACATTTACACATGACTAAGGATTCAGTATGCTGAGTACTCAGACCAAATAAAAAACCAAGACAGAGCGCTGTCAACAGTGACGTGAGGCCGGTTTCGTAAACATATGTGCACATATTTTGGTGTAGTTTGATTGTAAATGGTTAAAATTCAATAGACGTAGATATATTTAGTAACCTATTCCGCTTGACTATTCTTCAAGAGTCCTAAAAAACCCTGTAAGAAATCGACACGTGTTTCACCTCTCAACGGACACGTGTTTCACCTCGCAACGCTGGACGCAAAGTGACTTTGCGTCCAGCGCTCGGTGTGGTAACACGTCGCGTTCTGGTTTCCAATTGGTCAATCGTCATCCTGAGGATGCCTCGTTGAGAGGTGAAACACGTGTCGATTTCTTACAGGGTTTTTTAGGACTCTTGAAGAATAGTCAAGCGGAATAGGTTACTAAATATATTTACGTCTATTGTATTTTATAATTGATTTCCGCAAAGTCACGCCTGAATCAATTAACTATTGTAAATGGTTGTAAATGTGTGCGTTTGAGCGTGTATGCACAGAGCGGTGGTGTAGTTTTGGCATGCTTCACTGTATTGTTCGCAGTGCTCTTTCTTGGTTTTTTATTTGGTCTGATGCTGAGTAGTAAAAACTGTCTCTGCTAGCAAACATCAACAGTATTTTTAAAAACAAACATAAATCATCATAGTGTTAAAATATCTTACCTGATTCCGGGTATTTTGATAGACTTCTTGTCTAGCAGACCGAAGCTAGGCGTCTCGTACACAGAGAGTACGTCCTGGCCGATCCTGGCGAAGTACCTGTCGTCCTTGCTCCAACGGAACACGGGCCACGTCACATACTCGTCCGGCGGCGGGAAGCTACGCTTCTCTACACCCGTCCTGTTGGAAATAACATGAATTTAATTAAATATTCAACGCCCGTGGTCTTACATGTTTACTTAACCATAATTGACGATGCGGGTATACAGACGAACAAGCTATTTGGTATACAGGTAGATAACTTACAACTACTTTTTAATCAATTTTGTGAGTGTTTTCAGTAGGCGTCAATCCTTTTACGTCACTCTCCTAAGCCATAAATTCAAAAAGTTAAATTACACACACAATCAAAACGAATTTTGGCAGTGTAGCGGAAAATGAATATATTTTGCCTGTTTATGTACCAAATAGCTTGTTCGACTGTACTATTCGCCTCTGCCATCCTTTCGAAGAATAAAGGTTTTATTTTTTTATTAAACGAGACGAAATAGCGGGCAATAGTTAATTGCCCGCTACTTCGTCTGCGGACCACGATGAAAAGTAGCCTATGTCCTTTTCCAGGTCATGGTCTACCCATGTGGCAAATTTCATCAAAATCCGTTCAGCCGTTTTAGCGTGAAAGTGTAACAAACAATCTCACTTTCGCATTTATAAGTTAGGAGGATAATGAGAACTGTTATGAATTGAGGACACAAACACGAAGATGCGCCAGAAATACAGTCAAAGATTGATTCTCAATAGTTACACACGGCTACACATCAAGCTATACATTTCCAATTTATGCTGATCTCGCATTGTATAGAATTTTCGTACAATGCGAGGTCGACTTATACTGGAAATGTATAGCTTGATGTGTAGCCGTGTGTACAATAATTATAAAGTTACAATTTAGATTATCTGCTCTTTTGCACTATTGCAATATCATGTTTTATTATTACGAAGTTGTTACAGAAGGTATTTTCTCAGCCGGTTCCTGGTTTTAAGCCGAAAGTGCCTATTTTCCTTCCTTATATAAATTCTTCCAAAATAACGTGAAAAGTCGACTTTCTACATCATTACTGTAATGAGCCTGTTAAAAACATATGAAAGGACTACTCAATAAGACAAGTTTTTGTTTATATGTAAATCTATAATACCTGTTGGTATTCTAACTGTCTCAGACTCTCTTCTGTTATGTCGTGAGTAGAATACGTAACAAGAAACTGGTTTGCGTGAGTTGGAACAATTCACTTATGTGGCTGTAGTATTTAAAACTTAGAAATGTTACACATTTTTTACCAACTTCAAAAAAGGAGAAGTTTTGTTCGTATGTATCGATATTTTCGTCAACTGTGGATCGATTTTGAACCAAAATTCTTTTTCACTTAATACAAGGAATTTAGGAATTTAAGAATTAAGGAAACTTGCGCGCGTATTTTTGAGTTAGCTTCGACAATACGTATTTTAACCCACTTTGTGTATCTTGATGATTTTATAATACTTCCTATCACTGTTGTTTACATATAAAGTAGTGGTAAACGAATTAGTTTGGGGTAGATACCACAACTAAAAAGTGAAAAACAAAAAACATTAAAAAAAAAAACGAATTACAAAAAAAAAACAATACAAAGTGAAAAATAACTTTAATATCGGAAGTTGGTGTCTTTGGATTGTATTTTAGTTTTTTTCGTTCAAGTCTTCAACCATTCAGAGGTGGTATGAGTATTGTAGTGTAGAACATAATAGATTTCTAATCAAGTAGCACTTATGGCACTAGACAGCTCAGATACACATAAAATAAGTTGTATATTTTTTAGATAAAGTAATTGGCTGCTCAAACATAACTTGTTTTGCAGCTTATTCATGCCAAGTGTGCTAACGAACAGTAAAATGGCCTACTGCATTATGTGTTTCTTTTATGTATGTGTACTTATCATATACAGATCAATGCACATATTTGATGTGACATGATTAATCTATCTATTGCATTTGATAAGGAAAGAAGAATGATCACAAAACTGAGTTAAACAAGCTTATCATATGAAAAATAAAGTAATTAAATGGGAAATATCTTCAATAATATTACCAACAAATATTGCTCACAAGTTCCTACAATGCTATGAGAACTATTCAATTAATTTTAATTAAGTGAAATTACACAGAGTTAATGTGTGCGGCTTAGAAACTTATTGTCAAGCATACATTTTGGATGTTATCAAACAATTTAATTACTAACCTGATATCCCAAATAATAAGCTTCTTATCTTCACCCCTATCGCCAGTCGGTGAGAACGTAACAACATAGTTTTCACACGGTGAGAAGGAGATGAACCGAGCTTCCGGGTGGAAGAACTTCTGGAACTGGGAGAACTTGGGGCCGGCCCAAAGGGCTACACCCCGCCAATGGAACGTCGCCAGGTATGTACCCAGCGGTGACCACGCGGCGTAAGTCTCCGTCCAATTCTGAGGGAATAAAAACATATTTTACTTACCAAAATGACAAAAAGACATTCAGTCTTAAATATGCAGGTTTTAATTTGAACTTCTTTGACAAATCTTATTTACTTATGTCTTTTTGGGAATAGACTACATACAGCATGATGAATGTTTTTAAAAATATATCAGAACATGGTAATTATTAGATAATATTAACAATTTGTTGTTGCCACTATGAAGCAAACTACTGTAAGCAAGAGTGCCAATATTTGAATTCTAAAACACATTTGAATAACAACATCCACAAACAAAACATTTTGTTCGGGCAATCTAAAAAAATGGTTTTAATCTTGATGCCTTGGCAATACGAGATAAGGGCTTCAATATTGTCTGACTGGCTTCGACACAAAGCCCCCCCAAAACAAAAGAAAAAAAAAAGTCATGTATAACATACCGGTCTCTCCTGCATAAGCGTAGGTTCTGGCAGGGCATTCTGCCACACCTGTAGTGCAGTACCAGTGCCGATGCCAACCAGGAACTGGTCGTATGCATCGGGGTCCATCAGGTACCATTGTAAGTCTGACGCGACCTTGAACGGTTGAGGTGCTGGCGGCTCCCATTCTTTAGGGATATCTGAATATCTGATGACAAGGTAATTTTTTAAATTAATTTTGAATTACTTTATTCGTATGTAAAATTGTATAAAACGGAATTTGTTTTGTTGGTGTAACAGTCACTAAAAACCTTAGTTCTTTTACGTAACATGATTAAATCATCATGAAATCGTGCCATTATTTCTGTTAGGTATTTCAACATAATTATTTGTTTGAAATAAGGAAAATGTGTGGCAAATTACCTACAGAAATCCGTTTAGTTTATCTGAGAAAGTTGTTAAGCTCATGTGCAATTTCAGTTCTGCTATCATGTTTAGTGGTGACTAAGATAAATTTGAGCAGGAAAACATCTAATTGACTTGTCACAAGGTCCAAATTAGTACCATTTATGTGCTTAATGAACTTTACATGATAACACTCTCATCTTTAAATAACAATTTGCACCTGAAATTTTTATATTCAGGTGTAAAAAATAGGGATACTTACTTCTTAAAATCGGTGAATAAATTCACCAAGAATGTGTGCTGCTTATCTAATTTACAGTTATTTGTCGCCTTCACGGCTTCGGCGGCGTTCTGAGGATTGCTGTACTCCAAGAAAATGTAGCCAGTCGTGTTTCCATTCTCTTGGGTTGGATAATACTC
This sequence comes from Lithophane ornitopus, assembly GCA_948473465.1. NCBI lineage: Eukaryota > Metazoa > Arthropoda > Insecta > Lepidoptera > Noctuidae > Lithophane > Lithophane ornitopus. The sequence goes on from OX419622.1 coordinate 4,594,362, forward strand.
GTTGACGATCTTCCCGAATTTGCTGAATATCTTGTTTATGACGCTCTGGAGCTTCTCCAGGCGCTCGGGTCCGACCTGCGGGCACCCGTCGACCACGACCACGTTCTCATAACTGTCAGATTCCTTCGGTTTCTGCTCTAAAAGGTCGGCCAACAACTCTGCAACGTCAAAGTTAGGTTAGGATTTTATGACTTTCATTACACTGCTTAACTCACTAGGAAAATTCAAAATTTTAACCAAGTACACTTGCAAACACACACTAAGCCTCACAATTACGTTAAAAATAGTAACAACATGAATGAAAAGTTGTAAAATGCGTGGGTGACGCATATGGCCGGTCAAACTTGTCACAGAAAATTGCCCACCTTCATCGGGAATATCATCAACGAAACCCTCCGGGTCCTCGAAATCGGGCTCCTCGTCATAATTGGGCTCCTCATTATCACTCTGAGGAGCTGGGTTCACTTTTTCGTCGCCTTTTTTCTTAGCCATTTTGACGATTTAACGTGTGTAACAGGAAGACACGCCATTAGTGACTGAGCATAGAGAACGAATTTTTTACTTTCACTCAAAATGGCGAAATTGCGTTTTGATAGCACTTGAGACTACTTATTTTCAACAATTATTAAAATGCGTGAATGTTTTTACAATAATTTTGTCATGATCCCAATATTCCTTATTATCTGTTCATAGTAAAAATAATTTACCAACAAATTAGAGTAAAAACAAAACGTAGATTCAGTGGTCATCCATAGACAAAAAAAAAAGACAACGCGGGAAAATTAAAGTTTCAAATTGGTAGTTTGTTTGTTGGTATTCTTTGAATAATGTTTTATACTATTGTATGATTTTATAATGTGCACAAAAAGGGATATGAATTAAATATGAGTCAATTTTGTAAAACAAAAAGGACAAGTTTATCAAAAGGTGAGGTCTCTATAATGGTGCCGATTCTGTTGTTCACAAACGAAACTAAATTTAAGTTCAGTGTATCTTTTTCTTTCTATTTCATTAAGAAAAGGACAGAAGATAAATTTAAGTTTAGTCCTGTCAAACTGTCATTCCTCCAAACAAGTTTAGACGCGATTAAAAACTTGCCTACTAAAATTACGTCAATTTACGTCAGGCGCTGATTAATTTGACAGGACTAAACTAAAATTTATCGGCTGTCCTTTTCATATTGAAATAGAAAGAAAAAGATTCACTGAACTTAAATTTAGTTTAGTTTGTGAACAAGGAAATCGGCACCATATGTTCCTATTTATGCGATGGGCAATTTTAATAACTTACTAAAGCTAGAAATTATTTAACAGTTGAAATATCTGCAAAACATCAGAAAGTTGTGATTGTGAATGCGAAATAAATAATTGACGTTTTTTCCAGATGCCAAACAAGAAAAAACAAAATGATTACCTATAAGACTAGTGGTAGCTCATGCGTAGTTCAGAGATTGTAACATCTTATTAGGTAAGGCCATCCGTACTACGTAAGACTTTCAGTTAAATTTAAATGCGATGCATCCAAGTACCTAAGTAGGTAGTGTAGCCAGCAATACATGTCATGACTCATGAAAATCTCCACAAGTAAGTAGGGGTTCAGGGGCGGCTCAGATCTCCGGTGCGTACACAGATAACTAGGTATATATAAGTCGGATGCCTCTCCACTCTCACTTGTGTGTCTCTCCACAAACCAGACGGCCTAGACAAGTGACAATCGCTTCGAAAGCGTTTCGTATTTCTACAACGACTTTCAACAGGATTGACATCATCTTTTCGATAGGTTATGTCAGTCCTATACATTTTTGCCTTTTCCATCATCGCTATCGCTGATAGAATGTCACTTTGTCTAGGGCCTCAGGCCCACCTTACGCCGCATGCCCCGTCTCATGCATCCGTGAGCAGCACTCCGTTAGGCGTGAGGAGTACTTTTAAGTGATCTGTGCACGTGAGGACGTAGCTGCGTCAGCAAACGGTATTATTGTTGCTGAATTTGCGAGCAATCAAATTTAAAATTAAAAGGTATTCGGTATATAGCCTACTCGTTACTATCATAACGGCTTCTCAGTAGGACCATTATCCCTTTTTTTTCTCAAACATGAATGAATTCTAGTTTTAGGCTAAGTTATCCTCTTCCTTCAGCCGTTTAGTGATTGCTGAGCGAAGTCACGTGCCCCTCAGCCCGACTAAAATAGTAACTACCTAATACTCAATGGCCAGTTCCTAACTCCGGTAGTCTCTAAGGTCACAAATCCAATTCGTTTGTTTGCAAACCTCCGAATTTGATTATACCTACCTTCTTTTTCAATAAGGCTCATATTAAGTACCTCATACAGTCAATGTTCTTTATTTAAAAGCCAATGTTTTTAAATTGCCACTATAGCACGACACGCATCTCATCCGTATAACAGATGAGGTGGCATTTATGGACGGCTGACGGGTCACCGCACATGAAAATTGAGGTCGCACTGCATGCACCGAGCTGTAACTCTACGTATAGTTAGCTATAAATATAGATAAATAGGACTGTTACAGTACTGTTAAACGCGAAGGTATGCAACCAGACGTGTTTCTGTCTAGTGAAATTTTTCGATGACTTGCAGACATATTTGTAGAAAAATTATTGATTTTGTACACAACGTGTGATTATGGAGAAAAGTTGTCTTACTATTCCCATAACGTGGTCTTTCTTTCTGTCCTATGAAGCAGCCTGGATTCTGGATTTGTTCCCGGTTAATAACAATTAGGCTTGCCATTACTGGCGAAATGAGAGTTGTAAAACTCCTGTAAGTATTTCTATTTCGCCAGTACTATATATTACTACCAACCCCTTTCTTCTTCAGACCAACGCGTGATGTTGTTTCTGTTCCCAAAGCTCTATCCCTCCCTGATGAGTACTGATGACTGTGACCAATTCTTGTCAGAATGCATATGAATACACAACGTTCAACGCCCTCCTCTTCAATGTCGTCTACATTGATTTGGCTATTATTCTATGAATGATAAAAAGGACACGCGTTAGATTTCACATAATGACAAAACAGACATGTTCCTAAATAAGCAGGTACCTATATACAATTTGAGCTGTGAGTATTTCATTACTCTGATGGTACTGTTAGGTATACTTGAATGACAAGGCGACTTGATAATCAAGTGATAGAGACAGTCGTGTTTTTTGTAAGTACGAGGACATGTCATGACGAATGACGGAATCAAGGATCTTATGCACATTCACCGAGACTCGATTATATAAAAAGATATTATGTGGTGAAGAGTGCACGATCGACGGAAGCGAAAACATACAATTTCATTGAACCCATAGTCCACTCCGGTATCCCGAGTTTCACTTGATTTTGAATTTCCTACCACGTATATGTGGCATGGATGATGTAGTCTTTTCCAGTTGCATTCAAAGAGCGGTAGTTCATCATATAAAGAACTTCATAAAACAACACACTTGTTACCTGACACAATCCTCGAATCACCATCCAAGAATACGACCGTAAGTACAAACTTAATAGAGCCATTAGAACGAGCCCAGCATCTTACATTCCATAAATAGCTAGCAGAACACTAATCCCCTTATCAAGCCATTTCATAACTCTTATCTGAAGCTCGAGTGTGTACAGTACAACAAGCTTACCGGCACCGCTTTCTACGGGCTTCGGGCTCGAACGAGGTCGCAAGTCTACGCAGGTTTTAATACTGGTACCTACCTACGTCTTTCGTCACAGCCGATGCCACTGACCGATGTTGATTGCGGCTTGCGCTGTGATTAGAGTGTTTGTTCTTTTTCTTACTGGATTTTTTGCTAAACTATGGATTGAGTTAAGCCATGTTTGCGTGCGTGCCACTTAAAGTTGGATGATCAAATGTTAGGAGAAAATTCGTTGATCTCTGTAGATGCCTTCTTCGGCAGTTTTTTAGTATATTGTAACCACATTGTAGCTTTGGACCCTTTATTTGGACAGATGCTGATTGTTGGCTAGAAAGGGTTACTAACGAGATGACCACTATAAAGAAGTATGGACGAAAAAGACATGTTGCGCTGACCAAAAACAAATTGGTGTAAGGACAGGAAAATTATGATGACTTGGAAAGATGCTGATAATAATCAGCTTTTCCTAAGTGTAATCCTTGTTTGTAAAGCAAGAACCACAGAACCGGTCGAATTGGCGGTGGTTGGGGGGGGGGGGGGGGCTATGTCCAACAGTGGACGTCTTTCGAATGAAATGCTGATGATAATGGATGATACAATACAACTCCCTAACAATTTTATCTAGGGATCCCGGTTTCCGCTGACTTTGTCATTAAGTCCGTATATTATAGCTGCCTACATCGTTTTTACGACTGGCAGGGCACACACGTAAACACGTTATTATTTACACCTCCACAACAAACATATACACTAAAATAAACCGGTGATGAACGCATGCATAAAACGTTGCGAGAACTCTTCTTTGAACATTGTAAATAGGTAGTTCCTATATTAATGTTTCAGTAAAAATGACCCGTTTACTGCTGCTCTAGTTACAAAATAATAACTCGGGTCGTGGTAGAAAGATTAGCCAAACAGCAGGTCTGACAGGACTAAAAACACAATAACTTTGTGCAAAAATCTAACAAGATTAAGTAAAAAAAATCAGGAATACATATTTTTCACAGGCTCCACAAATTGATGCACAATGATCAGTGATCAGTAGATACAATTATGCGTAACGCACGTAACTGAGAAATGTTCCCATGCGATTATTCTCTCGGAACAATCAAATAACAAGATAAACAGTCGGAAAATAGGGCGTACGGTTTATCTTACGGTGGTTTTGCAGGATGCTGAGAAAACTAAGAACTACAGCCACATCTATTACCTAATTAGTTACCATAGGAAGTTTATTTTACGCTGATACCGGAAACAATTGAAAAAACGTTTCCAACATCATTTATTTTAATTAAATAATCACTAATTCATTTCATTCCAAAGAAAAGGCGCTGGAAATTGGGGTCCATAAAGTTCGGAAGTTACAAAGAGGCAAGCAGAATTGATAAACAAGATGTTAGCTGCAGTCAATTTTCCATAGACACAACTCTGACTCCTATCAGGATTACTAAAGCATTTGAAGTTCCCAGCTTACATGGTCCTTATATAAATGTACGTATCTTTCGATACAGATTACCTCACTCGCTATTTTCTCGACGAAGCCGTGATGTCATCAACGTTGGCGTGACAAAAAACTATCAATTCATTAATGTGGTTTACGCATGGTGTAATCGAGAAAATTCTGGAAAATGTATATGTTTTTTGTGTCATTATCATAATAAATTGCGAAAATGTTTCACAGTTTGGCTCAGTCTTCCAAATATGTATGTTAATGACCAAATTTCTGTACCTACTATAGGGAGAGGTATCACCATCTGTGTAAACTTTGCTACAATGGGGACATGAATTACTGAAATTTTTGCGCGTCTACACTCCATGTCGTCCAACTTAGGCACCACACTAAACAAAGTCTAAAGTAGGAAAGTTATGACGAATGTAGAGTCTTCTTCCTATCCGAAAACCAAGCGTCAATAAGTCGGACAAATTCGTAATGAAATCTACTTATACAAATAACTGTTGAACAGGCAATATTAAACACTACTGACTGTGTCATTTTTCAATGACGATAGAACGTTTATGTTCCGAATTTCAGAAGGGAAGCCGGCAGGTATCGGCATATAGGCTAGCCTCGGGCCTTCTATACAGACTTCATGTGTTGCTCACATATTAACTGATCATGCCATTACATACAACGTTTACAATTGCACATCCAAGCAAGCTATGTCAGCTGTATAAACATGACTGATATTGAAAGAGAAATTCTTTCGCTCAGCAATTGCCTCTGATCATAATCGTATATGTAACTTCAACTTCATTCAATAGCATTGCTAATGTTTTGAGGTTGTAAGTTTGTAACTTGTAAGCATACTACACGCGAGGGCCCATAGTTGTGAGGCAACCGAGGTAAGCGCACGGGTATTCGGATACCAAGTACAGTCCAGTCAGTGCCTCCGCCATAGCGTCCGAGGGCCGCCGCGTTTCCCGCGTAATTGAACCATAGAGATATACAGTGTTTCCCGAATCTTCCCGCGCAAAGGTAATCAGCGTAGTACCGTTCGTTTAATTATTCCGTGTTAAATACTTTTTAGTGAAGTGTTCAAGTGTGCCACATTAGTGCAGGTTTACGCCCATTGTGCTGCTTTTGTTATTTGTTTGCTTTCAGCTGAGTTGTGCTTGTGCCCACATTTTTTGTATACCACTCAGTAAAAAAGGTACCCAACATGTTTGATGAATTTTATAATGTGGAGTCTGCGAATTTACCATTTTGCGAATGGTTTTAAATAAGTTTCGTCGAGTTTTGTTGAATCTATTTTTTTTTTTATTATTCTGTAAAAAAAAATACCGGAAGTAGATAATAGGTAGTATTTTTCTTTTGAAATCAAATTAGTTGGGTACCTACATATGGGTACCGAATCTCTACATTTAATAATAGCCAAGTAGGTATTTATATATGCGAGAGGTCTGTAGCTGTTGATAGTAGGTATTGTTGGTAAGCTGATTTAATGAGTAGGTACGCACCTAACTAGTTCCGCAAGTTTTTAAATGAAAATAACGACCACTCGAGTCTCAGCCTTAGCATCCAGATATAGAATTATTTCTGTTACATATTACGACGCATATCACAACTAAGATGAATTTGCAAAAACAATGAATCTTAGATCTGCAATAGCTGTTATTATTAAAACATGTATTTCTCTGTATATCATGCATAATGTATTTCATTATAAATTACTAATTATAAAACATATGTTACACGTGTATTTGCTAATGCATAGTACTTCATCATTAAGCAAGAATTAATTATATTAAGAATATCAGTGTTGCTTGATCCTTTTATGAACCTTCCAAGGATTTGGAAGATATTTCCGTCCAGTTATTCCTTTAACAACACCCATAAAAATGGAGCTTCAAAATCTTATTTTATTTTATACTGGTCGGGCAACTTAAGTACACTTAACATTATATACATACCTATTAGGTACACGATGCTCTACAAAAATACCTATGACATTGAAGTCCATTCACACGTTTCGCTGATAAACACTAAAATACAAAACAATAAGTTCGGCACAAAATACCTATAGATAACATAAATTAACAACTTTAAAAAAAATATACTTACTATACGATCGATATACAAACCAATAATCGTTTAGTTATACGGACTTAAACCTACTAGGTACATAGTTTATAGAGCACATCTCCACTTTTCTAGAAGATGTGGTGGATACTTCTCCTGGTGCTGGCCGTTGCCAGCGGCGAGGAGACCTGTCTCTCCGTGCAGGACGACCCTTACCTCCTGTTCGGCACGAAGACAGCCTACATCTTCGCCAATAAGGACATTCCTATGACGAAAGCGCATGATGTGCCTGGTAAGTTGTAGATTAAGGAACTTTATAATTTTTCTTCTTAGATTTTATTGCAAGCAAGACATGGCAGTATATCTAGCCTAACATGCACATTATTACCATCCGTGTGTAGGTCACCTAAAAGGATAGAAACCAAGGTGATAAGTGATAAGAATAACCACATTTCGACGGTGGAAAAAAATGTTTATAGGGACATTTAAATCGAATGTCCCATTAAAGATATTTGAAATTTCCACTGTCAATTTGTCAGGGTATTATTACCCTGACAAATGTGTCCTTGTGTATATTTTTCATTTTATCACGCATTTTTTTTTTGTTGAGTTTTTATGATGTGATAAAACAAAGGCATTTAAATATACGAAGATCGGAAATGGACCGAATATAGTTTCTAGCCATAATTATGGTTTCTGTTTGACCAATCCTAATGGACTGGTTTAAATTGGTGTTATTATACCTACTTACATAATAATAATAAATAAAGCAAATCCTGTGAATTTAAACATGCATAATAACTAGCCTTCCTTTGTAATATTCGCTAAGCCAGTAATAAAAACAAACATGACCTATAATTTTTCCTCAGAACTCCATCTAATTGAGCGAAACCCTCTGAAAAGTTACGTGCTTCAATCCATAAAAAAAAGCAAATTACCACAGCTTTCTAAATAATTTCACCCACCCATTGACCTAAATATTAATGTTTCAGGATTCCCTTTTTACTATGCAGTTATTATATAGCTCTACTGCTGTTTATGTATGTATCTCTTCTTCGTAGGTATATATGTAGGTTCTCAGTTCACAAATCATCAAACTTTTAATTTATCTAAGTAAATTCAAATTCAGTAAAGCTGAGAAAGTACTTAATCAGACACATGCCTGTCTCCACGAACGAAAACCGTATTTTATGTTGCTTTCACTAAAATAAGACTTTTACGATAATTGTAGCTCCCCCCTGCATTGCCAATAACATAAAGACTAAGTAATGTGTTTTCAGACTTTCGAAAAGCATTCGACTCAGCCGGGCCACTCTGCCATGTGTAACTTTCAAAACCAATAGAGACCTAACGCACTTTACCTTCTCTTGAGAATGATTTAGTTCTTTGCTTCCAAATATTTGTTTCTCTATATTATTCATCTGACTTGAACGAAACAGGTAATTAGCATCTTCATCTCCAACCTCATCTAAGCACAGCTATCTCATCATGCTATCACAATATCTCATTAAGCACAGGATTAACACTGGATGGATGAAATGGCGGTAGGTCACGGGAACAATCTGCGACTCCCGCATTCCCCTTAAACTTAAGGGGAAGATATATAAAACAATGGTTAGACCTGCTGTCTTGTATGGATAAGAATTTTGGCCCACAAAAGGGATGAATGAAAGGCAATTGCAAGCAGCTGAGATGAGAATGTTAAGAGGGATGTCTGGTGTTACACGAATGGATAGAATAAGAAATGAGTACATAAGAGGAAGTCTGAAAGTAGCACCGGTGACTGAAAAATTGAGTGGAAATCGGTTGTCATGGTATAGGCACGTGATGCGAAGGAATGAGGAAAATGTCGTAAGGAAAGTTTTGGGTATGAATGTCGATGGCTATACGAGTAGGGGAAGACCAAAGAAACGATGGATGGACTGTGTGAAAGATGATATGGCTAGAAAGGGGGTGACTACAGAGATGACGGCTAATAGAGAAGTATGGAAGAAAGAGACATATATGTTGCGCCGACCACAAATAAATTGGGATAAGGGCAGGAGAATGATGAATGATCTCCGCCCTCATCTCGATGGTGCACGTGTGATTTTTCCCGGGAAGGAACTTCAGTTGACAGTCATAACCTTTCTGAGTAGGTATCTGACTAATGTTGATGATGCATATTAATGAGGATATAAAAATCTCTCATAAATCATGTTCATCTCTAAATTAAAGTAAGTAATGGTTGTTCCCTAGGTCTCTAGGCATAGGAATTCAATCATATAACTGCCAGAGACGACCTAACGAGATTTTAATTGAAATGAATTCTATTGTTGACAGCATTATTGCTCATAGATACTACTTTAGTAGGTGTAATAATGTTCGAGGACGAGGACAACGCGTGCAGTAACCAATGCCATTAGTAGCGATAAAGTTATAAAGTACCCTATGTCCTCTACAGTCATTGGATCCTCCATAATCCTTGAATTGACTACGTTCGGGGCTTGTGGAAACTACTGGAAACAGAACTATCGTTAGATGATGTTTTCAAATCTCTGTATTCTTCTTGGTTAATACCTTAGTATTCATCCTAATAGATAATGAAAACATCAAAGACATGGCGTGTAAGTAATAAACAAGAACCAACTTTTTAGGTAATATAACTTCGTAACTAATCTGGTATACATACAAACTGATATGGTCATCTCGCGTCTTCTGTAAGGTTACAGAATATATAATACTTTAGTAAGTAATACTAGAATAATATATGGGCTTTAATGTATTTTTGATGGTTTTCATATTTTCGGATTTCTATACAAAATATTAATTTGTCAGCGATTTATCATTATGTAGATTTTAATCATATGATTAATGTGCATCTAATGGAGGAATGGACTGGACGAACGTGTCAGAATCTTTTAATGATAATCAATAGTCATATTAAAATAAATATCATTATACCTATACCCCATTTGAAATAAGATTAGACATTAAAACAAACCCTTTTACAGTCCGTTAAACCGATTTTGACTTCTATACCGTAGGCATAAGGATAGCATTAAAAGCAAAAAAAGTTATACAATACCAACTATCTACTGCGGCTGCCATTTGTCATGCCACCAACGCAATAGAATTCAAAATCGGTTGAACGGAATGAAAAAAAGGCTTATCTATACGTCTAATCTTATTTCAAATGGAGTATAGCATAATATTTATTTGTAAGCTATATTTACTCGATAAAATACGGAGGACTTTAGACAAAATATGGCTTTATTTTCTTCCACTGGTCATATTTTTGTAAGTCTTTAGGGTTTTTTTTTGTTGCAAATACTTCATGTCCCAATCAGCCTACATACCTATTTGATTTCTTAATTCGCGATTGGATTGGTTATGCGTAGAGACAAGTAACGGTATTCACAAATGTAAACTGTGGCTGCGGTCAATTTGCAACATTATTGTCCACAGACCAACACAAACAAAGGCAGAAACCAGATTTGCTTGTGCATTCAAATTCTATCTATGTATGTAGCTAACTGTGCTAAAAATTGGTACCTATTCTTGTTTCCCTTAACATGAGAATAACAAAGATCATCGTCAAATTAACTTTATTCATAATGAAGATGTAATATTGAATCCTAAAACGAATGGAAACAGGCCAAAACTTCTATTCCAAGGATCTTTTTCTCCTACATTGCCTGACACATTGAAATGCATAACCATCAATTAACTAGTACGATCAAACAATTAAAGAATCAAGGAACATGAAAACCATTTAAGTATTTTAAAACAGAAGAAGCTATGTACGATATACTCTATGTGACAGCATTCATTAACAAACGAACCAATGAGGCGGAGTTTTTAGTGTATTATATTAACCAACAGACGAAAATAAAATACATAAGTATAATAATTTAATCTAGACATCTACAAGCGCAAATCTAAAAATACACGACAGTTTAATTGTTCTTTTAGTGCAGGAAGCGCAGTTTATAATGGACAATGCTAGATTGACTGCCGAGATAAAGTAAAGAGAAACCAAGCGGTAACCGGAATCCTATATTCACTAATGAATATTTGGTTACCGCGATTAAGTTAATTAATAGTGTACACACCGAAGTATGGATAATATGGTAGACAGTTTAACGTGATGATATTAATCTAAGAAATGTCTATGAGAAAGATCGAGATCTGTGGTCGTGTAGAGTCATCGTGGTAGACTATAGAGACACCAGACATCTGTAGTAGAGTAAAGAGACACGTATAAGAAAGAAAGAAAGAAAATACATTTATTTAGCACAGACAGAGCACACAACACAACGTAACTACAAGTAAAAACAAACACAATAAAAAAATAAAAATAAAAAACAATTTAAAACTGTAGGTCCACCTAAGCAGCGTGCATATAGCAAGGCTTTCCAAGACTTACATAGAGCAGTAGGTATCCTATGTAAACGAAATTATGATTATGAACACGGAATTATTAACATTATAATTCCATGTTCAGATCATACAGGTTATATACATAACAATATTAAACCTAACACCTTGCTAATGAACTTGACATCTTATACCTTCGACCATACACGCCTAGATAATCTCCACGCAGCGAAGCGTATAACTCGGTTTATATCGTCGCGTCGGCAGCTTTGTTCTACAGTCTTCACGATTGCTGGATCGTATGTGACTGGACTATTAACTAATTGTAGCAGACATGGGTGTAGCCAGGCGTGACATCGAGTTGTTAACAGTCTATGGTCGTGGGCATACCTAGTATAATCGTACTTAATTTATTTCCCAGGGATTGGATTTATTTGTCTTGGAACCTACTTAGACGATGGAAAAGATGAGAGCAAGGACAATGTTGGTTGTAATTTATAGCTGTCTTATATCTTCACTAGAGCCGTTGCCTGTATATTTTGTTATATATGCCTTTATTCCTCTCAGCCCCTGTCAAATTGCATGACGATCGGTTCAGTGGTTTTGGCGTAAACAGGTAACAGACAGACCAGACAGACTCAGTTACTTTCGCATTTATAATCAGTCTATATAATTGTCGCCTATTTCTTATTACCAAGATTCTCTCGCAAGTTATCATTAGCTAAGCACACGTAGAACACACACATTCATTGCTCTCTTCTTATTGCTAGCTTTCTTGGGAACAGTGTGAAACAATAATGGTAAAGTAATCCAACTTATTACCATTTTTCTCGCACCAGACGTGTGCATGGAACATTCACCCCTGTAACACAATACCTACATGTGATTTATTCTCACACTCTGGCGACGCGTATTGTGTAACATTTCATGAACAAAAACTGAGTACGTTAACCTGACATCAAGTGCCTATCGCAGATAACATCACGGATTCGTTACACTGATTATTATGAAAATAACATCATTGCAGCAAAAAGTCTGAAGCTTCGTTACCAAAATTACCATTTTCTAGTACATATGTATGTATCTTCAGGAATCAGAGGCCCTAGACAAAGTGACATTTTATCAGCGATAACCATGATGGAAAAGGCAAATATGTATGGGACTGACATAAGCTATCGAAAAGCTTATGTTAATCCTGTTGAAAGTCGTTGTAGAAATAGGAAACACTTTCGAAGCGATTGTCACTTGTCTAGGCCCTCAGTTATCTAATTGCGTAACTTCTTTTCGTAACCGATTAAGACTAATTGGTTTAATTTTGACAGTTCAACAACATTTACGTTGTTGAGCAGATTTTTTTTCGAACTTATTGCTTCATATGTATAAACAAATGTCTAATCCCGAAATTTATGAAGAAGAACTTCTTCATAAATTTCGGGATTAGACATTTGTTTCTTAACCGATTCCAATCCTGATTAATCGTATATAATAATCGCAATTAGGGTCAGTTCATAATTTAAAGTAGTTAGGAGGTAAATAATTACAGTTTTCAACGTTTACTTCAATAAAAGCACCAAATCATAGAATCCGCTTTGCCTTGCCTTCGGTTCGGTTAATTTATATAGGTATGTTTATTCTTCGTAGGTTTAATTTCATATCCAAAGAGTAATAGGTAGTCAGACTTCTTTCCTATTTCCGTACTTTTACCAAAGTTGACAGGTAGGTCAATAGCAAGGCTCGCAATCACCTACCGATTGCTATTCGAATCATAATATAAGCTCCATTAGCATTGCTTGATGTGCCAAAAGTCCAAAACCTTTCACTAGTTTCCCCAACTCAATTATCTCTCTTTAATCTTGCACCAATGTTTATTGATATAGTGTCACAGATATTTAGAGTATCATTGTGTATAACGCGATGCCCTATTTTAATTTTAATCTGTATGTAATATTTGGAGTTGGTCCAATAACGTCACTACCTTCATTACCGAGGAACGATGGGCCTTTGAAAGTTAACACCGCGTGAACCGTTTACCTAGAACGCATGTGTTTAACTATGATGTTACTTGCTATGTTTTCAACGTTATTTTACCGGTGTCGTTATTTCATGATATCAGTCTGAAATGCCCAATGCTAAGCTACCTCAAAAAATAAAATAAAAAAATAAATTCGTTCCTAAAACAAAAACTTTTGACACTTGAGACTTGAGATCTTGAAACTGACTTTTCCGGGCATAACGCTTTTTCGTTACGTGACGATTTCTACCAGTAAAGTATTACCGCATGCCGCCTTAAAAGAATTCGTTCTAAAATAGAATAATGTGATAATCGCGTCTCCTTTTCTTATTGTTTCTTTTACCTTGTTATGAATGTACGACTACTTTTAACACGGAACGCCACCAAGAAATCTAAACAACCACAAAGAGAAATAACGAAATAAATCACGAATTTTCCCAACTACTTTGGTTTTTTGTCTTCTCATCATTCCATCCTGGAGTTTTTAACTTTATCTAGAAACAAGTTACACGTATATAGCCAAGCGGGTACTTAAATTCAAAACATGTTTTATATTCTAGTTAGTTTCATAGTTTTCCCGTATAAAGCTATTCCGAGTTAACAAGCTGGAACAAGGCTAATCTCTATAGCTAAGTGTATCCAACATCCGATGCTCTGTGGGATAACAGCGGGGGTGGGATGTAGGTAGGTACGTTACATGACACACTTTTGCAGGCTATTGTTAACTATGAAGGGTACTGTTATAGAAGAAACCCATTATGAGACTAGAAACTAAGAAACTGGAGTAAAGCTTGTGCAAAACCTATACACTCACGCTTTCTTTCCATGGGGGTAGGCAGAAGCTACAGAACGCCACCTGCTACGATCCTTACATACTCCTACGACTCTATAATACATATTGTAATTGTAACGCAAATATTTTCAAAGAGGTTGTTGCAACTGCTCAGTTATTTCAGCAAGGATTACCCACGACTGACGTGGTCGTAGATACCATCATTTCAGTGATTTCAGTAGGTAACTAATGTCTTAGTTCAATTGATAAAAACTTTCAAATTAAGTTTCAGGTAATAAATTGCTTGGTATCAATTAGAAAACTACCCGCTTAATTTTTGTCTAATTGGATCATTAGTACCTATGCATGCTGTACTTAGCCCGCATGCAGGTTATACAACTGAAACCATATCAGGTACAGGTAATGTAAGGGATAGTTTATATGGGTCTGGTTCAAAACATTATAAACCAGACCTATATAGACCCGTATAGACCCATACAGATCCATATAGACCCATATATCGACCCATATAGGTCCATATATATACCCATATAGACACATATATCTACCCATATAGGTCCATATAGCGACCCATATAGGTCCATATATATATCCATATCGACACATATAAACTCGTATATCTACCCATATAGGTCCATATATCGACCCATATAGGTCCATATATACAACCTTATTTTTTCTTTATGCGAAACCCGAAAAGGGGTCATTGCACTCATCATTTTGAAAATTTGTGTTCACTTAAATTGACAAAATGTATGCAAAACAGCAGATTTTTTTTTCGCAATTTCAACGTTGGTCCTATAGAAAAAGTTGTTCAAAATAATGAGTACAATGACCCCTTTTCGGGTTTAGCATAAAGAAAAAATAAGGTTATGTATACCCATATAGACACATCGACTCATATATCTACCCATATAGGTCCATATAGCGACCCATATAGACCCTTATGTCGACAGTCCCAATTTCTCCAAACGATTTGACCTGTATAACTTAATTATACAACTTAAGAATGCTCCCAATCATCTAATAGTGGCAAATATCAACCTACATAATAGGCGGGCTCGTTCGATTGACAAATGGTTACTAATAGGTCGATCAATCTTAGTTATGAGGTCGCCCTGCCATTGTACCTATTATGAGCCTTTTATTAGAGGAGCATGCAATGTGTTGGTAACTTGTAATCATCATTAATCGTTAGACCTACCTAATCGTATAATACTGCAAGTCAAAAAAACAATCTGCCTAGCCTTTTCCCAACTATGTTGGGGTCGGCTTCCAGTCTAACCGGATGCAGCTGAATACCAGTATTTTACATGGAGCGACTGCCTATCTGACAACCCAGTAACTGGGTAATACGATACCCCTTGGTTAGACTGGTTGTCAGACTTTCGGGCTTCTGACGACTCGCAACGACTGTCAAAGATCCACAAATGACAGCCGGGACCAACGGCTTAACGTGCTTTCCTAGGCACGGAGGAGTCTCGATATGTGAAAATGGTCACCCATCCACGGACCAACCCCGGCAAGCGTAGCTTAACCTGATGGATCGACCCGAGCGGCTGTTACTACAATAATATAATACTGCAAGTGCAACAACAAAATAAATTATGAAAAAAATAAAATAAGGTACATACAATGACTAGAGGGGCTCGTGGCTAAGTAATAACAGCGGCACTGGTCGATCGTTCAGGTTAAGCTACGCTTGCCGCGGTCGGTCTGCGGATGGGTGACCATCTTTAATTACCGTGCCGTGATCCCTCCGTGCCTCTGTAACCACGTTTAACCGTTGGCGTCCGCGTCGGTCCCGGGCCCCGGCTGTCATTCGTCGATCTTTGACAATCGTTACGATTCGTCAGAAGCCCGAAAGTCTGACAACCAGTCTTACCAAGGGGTATCGTAATACCCAGTAACTGGGTTGTGCAGGCCAGATAGACAGTCGCTCCATTTAAAATACTGGTATTCAGACTGCATCTGGAGTTAGACTGGAAGCCGACCCCAACATAGTTGAGAAGAGGCTAGGCAGATGATGAATGACAATGATTTGTTCCAACAACATAATGCAGTGCAGTGAAATCGCTAAATACGATTATACGAATCCTTGAAATAATTCACTAAGTGACCTTATCTTGATCTAGGTCATTAGATCTCGCTCCGGACCTCTCTTAGGTTAATCAGAGCAATTACTAATTGGTTAGGTCAGGAGACAGATCCAGAGTTAAATGAAAGTTTAACTGCATTTTTATTTACTAGCTTTTGTCCACTATTTCACTTGGTTTCTTTGGGAACGTTTCATGTACATGGCTTAAAACTATCCTAAGTATTAATAATCCGGGGCATATTATACCGGTGTATACCATAAATATAAGAAATATTTCTATGGGTGTGACCCAGATTTTATCAAAATCCTTTCATGTAACAAACATCTTCACCAACCCAAAATATTTTAGGTAATTAGTAAGCAAGATAAAAGCAAAGGCTAAGAGTAGGTACCTATTGTTGAAGTCAGATATTTAAGGCAGATAGAAATAAGTTCTAGGCTGTCATTTGTAGACCTTTGACAGTCGTTACAGGTAATCATAAGCTCAAAAATCTGACAACCATTCTTACCTAGGGATAATCGTGTTACCCAGTAACTGGGTTGTAGAGGTCCGATAGGCAGTCACTCCATGTAAAATACTGGTATTCAGCTGCATATCCGGTTAGACTGGAAGCTGGGACATATATATATCTATTATCTATATTTCAAAGAGTGTCCTTGCAGTTTTTTTGCCCGTTTTTCTCCATAGAGATCTACGTTTTTGAATGGGAACTAGCTTCAACTTTCTGACTAACTGACCGATTCTTTGACAATTCAAAAGTGTGTGTAAATAATGGCTTAATTGAAATAAATGCTTTGAGTTTGAGTTGGGAAAAGGCTAGGCAGATTGATAGACACTCAAGTTCATTATGGAGGAGGAGACAAAATAAATAGTAGTAATTATGGTAGTTACTCTATAAACTCTATATGAAACAAGACAGCATATCAATGTTTTGATTTACAACCACATCAGCAAAGATAATGAACAGTAATATAAATAAAACACCAAGGGAACATGTACCTATTACATGGTAGCTAGTAATCTATTTTTAATGTCTGGGATATTCCGTGGAACGTTACCCGTTGTTCCGGGAACGGGATGACCGTTGCGGAAGATGTTATGTGGACTACAGAGTCGAAATGTTAGTACACACACCGGATATATTGATGTAATAGACGTGTGTAAAAAGGGAACCGTTTTTAGAACAAGGGTCTTAATAAAAATAAAAATTAAAAAAAAAAACACGACTGCCTTGCTAAAAATATATACATTATAAACTAAAAATTAAAAAACAAGTTAGTAGTACAAGTAGTAATTGCAGTCAGGGGACCGTTTTGTGGAATACTTTTTAATCTAAGAGGTCCCCCGACTGCAATGACAATTTTATCAACTAGTTTTTTTAGTTTTTAGTTCGTTTTTTAGCAAGGCAGTCGTGTTTTTAAATTTTTATAATTATTTATTTTTACTTTATACATTTTAGTGACAAGTTTTATTCTTTTGGAAGTTTAGGTATTTTTTGTTTACCGCTATGCAATAGTTGGCATTGTGTTAATGTTAAAAAAAAAAATTATTACTTGCCTAATACTGTGTTATGATGAAAGAATTCTAATAATAACTCAATCATCTACCAAACTATTCACTCATTTAGACATTTGCAGTGTTACTAAAGTCTGATTAAATCGTTTGCAGCTAAAGATGAAATGTTCTTTTTGCATGTACACCTACCTATGTAAAATGTATGCCAATAAATTATATAGTTTTGGAATGTGCTCATCAAGGCCTTTAATTGGATACCCATCTTGTAAATAATTGAATTTTTTTCATATTTGAAAATGGACCCATACTGCCCCCTTTTTTAATATTTTTCAAAAAAAACATGGCTTATGTCACTCGGGATAATGTAAGAATTCTAACGATACACCATACATACATACATCAAATCCTTCCGTCATCCATTTTAAAGTTATGGTGGAATAAAGAAACTCACATACATACATACATACAAGAACTCTGAAAACATTACACTCCTTTTTGGACAGTCGTGTAATAATTGTAACACGGAAGACAAAGTTGCAGTTTGCAGTGATTCCCTTAGCCGTAAGTGCCGTAACACATGACAACTTGAGGCATCCCCAGGAATTGAAAATCTGATCAAAAAGTTTTTTGATCGGTATTCCAATCGATCTTTAAGATCGCGGCTTACACACAAAAAACATATTACACCTACTTAGAAACAAAATCATTTCAGTTACTAGTTCTAATGGTAAAGCAGAATAGTGTGAAGTGTGGACATCGCAGTTTATGTGTGCTTTTTTTTTTTTTTTGGCTTTTATTGAGAAGATTTTATTCAACAACTTAATTTTTAGACAATATATACATAATACAACTAACTATTTACATAAAACACTAAAACCTAAAGAACTAACTAAGTATAACTAAAGTAAGGCGTCGAAAATTCCTCCGCATCGCTGTCGGCTGGTAATGTAGAGACTGGCGCCCAAGAGACTGGCGGCATTGCCACGTTGAATGGCAATGCTTAGCCTCTGACCAAGGTAAAAGCCAGCCCTTGGGTCACGGGAAGTGTCAAGCAGCCGTTTGGAGATTTCATTAAACAGACTATGAGCCCTCGGACCCCACGGCCCTAGGGTTGCAACCCCAAGCGGCTCGAAAATATAATTGTCTATAAGGCTATTATACTTTCGCCGCTTGAGGTTTTCCGCAGCCGCAGCGGCAGCGCCAGCACAGCACGCCGAGCCAGGAAGATGGGATGGCGCAAGAGTATCGACACACGTTGCGTCCCACACTAAAGGCCTACCCATCTTCCATGGGAATAAGGACATGCCGTCCGGTCTTTTGCCATCGTCGCGTGCCAAGCCATTGGGTGATTGAATTGAATAGATTCTAATACAGTAAAAAAAACTATGTCATTCCCATGTCAAAGAGGCTTTGTGTGAGAGCCTTCTACGTAACCAGCCGTGTACGTGCCAATGGGAACAATTTCTCTAGCCATCGAATCATGCCAATGCGATAAAAATAAATTACGTGAAACTTATTGATTGACCAGAAAATTATTGCGTATTGAAACTTTGAGAGGATGCTGAAATTACATCTCATAAACTATTTCAGTGTTTATTAGTTCAAGAAATTGATATCTTACAATTTACAAGTTTCATAAGTATCGCCTATTATTAGGTTTCTATTATTAACGGTTATGGTGTGGGATATTTGTATGGAAAACCACCGTCAAATGAAGTGAGAAGTAGTAATCCCACTTAGATAGTTTTTCATTATGTGGGTATTCAAATAATGATTACCGTGCCGTTAGTACCGTTGTACTCAAAATCAAAATATTGAACCTACATGGGCACTTATGAAACGTCAGAAGCTAGGTGCACGGTTCTATGGAAAAGAGCCGGCAAGAAACTCCACGGTTACTCTTTTAAAAATAATTGGCTGTTACAATATACTCTTGTAGCTAGTTATTTTATGCCATTAATACATCAATCACTAATCTATACATATAATAAATCTGTAGACGAGGCGTTTCTGTACAATGAAAAAAAAAAAAAAAAACGTAGTTGGAGTGTCCAAGAATAACCAACAGATGCCATTTCTACCATTTTTGGAATTTTTGTCTGTTTGCCTGTTTGTCTGTTTGTCTGTTTGTCTGTTCGTTTGTTTGATTGTTCCAGTATCACGTAAAAAGTACGAAATCAATATGGTTAGCTTATACACTCAAATATTGTGTGTAACTCGATGTTTCATTTAGTCTTTGTTTCATCGCAATCGCTTCAAAATATCAAAAGATATAAGAGTTTAAAATATTCAAGAAGAAATTTTCATTAGGTACGTAATGCAGATAGATACACGTAACGACATCTATTGTCGTAAAATGACACTAGCGTAAAATCAGGTAGGTTTGTGAGAACGTGTGTAACACACGATCATAATCATCATATTATGTTCACATACTTCGCGCGGAAACATAACGCGATACATTGAATTTACTCAATCTAAAGTTTGGTTAATTCAAGTTTTCCAAATCCATTGTTTGGTAGTAGTGCCATAGGTAGCGCTATCATTCTTTTAAATCATGATACAAATATTATATTAATCATGAAAAAATGGTGATAAATTTTAATTTCTTAAAAATTGTAGATTGTTACATCGAGCAAAAAGTGAGTAATTAAGGCACGAATGCGCTTACTAAATAAACACGAGTGCATTAATTACTCACTTTAGCAAGGTATGTAATCTACTTTTCTTTCAACTGCCAATGTACCTGCTGCGATAAAATATACCTGCTCAAGGTTAACTCAACTCGATCCAAATCAAGTTAGGTCAAGTCAGGTCAAGTCAGGTCAAGTCAGGTCAAGTCAGGTCAAGTCAGGTCAAGTCAGGTCAAGTCAGGTCAGGTCAAGTCAGGTCAAGTCAGGTCAAGTCAGGTCAAGTCAGGTCAAGTCAGGTCAAGTCAGGTCAAGTCAGGTCAAGTCAGGTCAAGTCAGGTCAAGTCAGGTCAAGTCAGGTCAGGTCAGGTCAAGTCAGGTCAAGTCAGGTCAAGTCAGGTCAAGTCAGGTCAAGTCAAGTCAAGTCAGGTCAAGTCAGTCATGGAACCCTACGTCTGTTCTACATAGCTTACAGAGTGTTCGAACGTTTTCCCATATATTTTGACAGTATCACTTCGTGCTCGATAGATGGCGTTGTTCATTTAACGTCATTTTCTGAATCGCGGTGTTAAGAGTCTCCGTAGAAGAATGACTTTTGCCGAATTCATAATTATCCAACATTTGGCTCATTTTGAATTGAACACATAATCCATACTAATCGATGCTTAAAAGTATAAATTCGATAGTAACTCTGTCTGTCTGTCCGTCTGTAATTCTGTCTGTTACCTTTTCACGCCTGATCTACTGAACGGATCTCTATAAAATTTGGTAAAGAGATAGATGGCATCCCGGCGAAGAACATAGGCAAAATTTTTCTCAAAAACAAATTTAAGGGGGGGGGGGGATATAGGGGATGAAAGTTTTTATGGGAAACCTATCATTTTTAGAGTTCCGTAGTCAACAAGGAAGCTTTATAGTTTCGCCATGTCCGTCTGTCTGTCTGTCTGTCCGCGACTTAGCTCAAAAACTTTAATCTACCAACTTACATGTGCAGTTGCAAAAACCCAAACATTCTGTATGCGAGAACAACTTTTTAACACTTTGAGGGACAGTAAACGCCCATAGACGTAATAACAATAAAACTTTGCGAAAGTTTGTTTGATAAAATAATTCATCCCAACTACGGAACCCTTCATTGTGCATGGTTCGACACGCACTTGACCGGTTTTTTTTTAACTTAGGGCTGTGAAAATTTATGCTTTTTGTAACTAACAAAGAGTTACGTTTTTCTAAAATCATCCCTCATGAGGGTAAAAACCCTTCTTTACCCTCTTGATTTTAAAATTCACATGTAAGTACTTATTATTGACATTTTTGCGGGACTCTCTTCAAGAGCGTTAAGGGATTGAGAATATAGTCATAGTCCGTATCTTGAGAATCTGTCCACTCAATCAAAATTTATTACTACTTGGCTCTTGGCTTGGAACGAAGAGTTTGAGTTTACCAGTGAGTACTTACTCGATAGATGGCGTTGTGCAAATGATGCGATTTTCTTAAGGGGGATGCGCCGGTAGCCCGCGAAATTCAAATCTTAAGTTTTTTTGCAATTTGCAAGTCAGTGTCAGGCAGGTTGTATGTTGAAATGAAATGAAATGAAATTGTTTATTCTGTAAATAGGTTATTGGAATCACTTTTACACGTCGTAATAATATCAAAAAATTGTAAAATTAAGCTAGATGAGGTCGGCGTTTCCTATCTGACTACTCTGAGAAGAAAGGCCGAAACAAACTCACAGTCTCTTTTAAAGTCCGGACATACCTAGGTCAGATATTGGAATATTGGTCAGGAGGACCATGAGGACCATGTAGATTAGAGTCTGAAATGGTCTTTTGAGGAACGAACCACACAGATTTGAGTGAACCTATCCTGTCACTGCAAGCATTTGTCAGTAATAGTGGAGCTCAGCTCAGAACTTAAGGAGCTCAACGACTCGACGAACAATACCAAAGAAAGGACATTTGTGTAGGCCGCATAAAGTTCTCAAATTGCCAGACCATTGTTAAAACTAACTGAGAACGAAAAATATAAGAATAAAAACAAAATAAACATCCACATAGTCCTCACATTCACAATAATACAATACTTTACAAAGTAATCATGTCATTTTGTCAATATCCTACATATAATATTCAATAATGTGAATTTGTATATAAAACTGGTAGGTATATTTTGATGATTTTCACTTATTCAAAATGTCACAATGCCAAAATGACAAAATGTTAGCAGAGCGAGCAGCTCAATCCCATGCTTTTTGTCTTCTAAATAATCTGAAATTGTATAGTACCCTTTTTTACAAAGTTTGGTTTTAATAGAGCTTTTAAATCGTTTAATGGGTAAGTTTCGAATGTCAATATGATTAAAATATGATTCGCGATCGTAGCAAATAGTAGCTTTACAGAATAATAACCATTAGATACAGGAATACAACTCCTGCAATATTAGTTAGATTAGATAAATAAATATTTGAAACAACTGCGACTCATTATTTAGATCAACATAAAACTTGATACTGTAAAAAGCAAAAAACATAAGAAAATTTGAATTTCGCAGGTTCCCCCAAACCTTTCGCCTTAGTTTCCATCGTCCATACAATATGCCATAGTTTTTTCATTAATCTTTATACAATACTTTTTTATTAATCTTTCCGACAGTTTCATACTGCTGTCCATACTATCCACACTATCACCACAATATAGATATGGACTACCACTAATATATAAAGTTACTGGCTGTCTCATGTCTGTTACTTTTACGCCGCAACGCCTAGGTCGCCTAGACAGAC
Organism: Lithophane ornitopus; assembly: GCA_948473465.1. Taxonomy (NCBI): domain Eukaryota; kingdom Metazoa; phylum Arthropoda; class Insecta; order Lepidoptera; family Noctuidae; genus Lithophane; species Lithophane ornitopus. Next base: position 4,617,725 of record OX419622.1, read on the forward strand.
CACGTGGGTTATGGGACATAGGATACTTTTATCCCGGTAGCACATTCCCGTGGGATAATTTCCGACATCCACGCGGGCGAAGCCGCGGGCAAAAGCTAGTCATTAATAATAATAATAGGACGGAAATGACTATGACTATTAATTCTTCTAATAGGTAGGTATACTAAATAAAATTAGCTCTTATAATGGTTTTTTCTCTTGCCAGGTTGCACACCCACAGCCTTCTGGTTGCTGAACCGACACGGCTCCCACAATCCTGAGGCTCATGAAATCGGTGAACTGCAGAAACTTGGAGACCTCAAGAACAATATTGTTACTAACTACAGGAATGGCAACTTTAGGAACACTAATGTAAGTAAAATTCCAAAAAACAACATGTTGATTTCAGGGAGAAGGTAGTCTAAATGGGAAAACTGACGAATGTAATTTAAAGATTTAATATGATTTCTCGTGTAAGTAAAGATGAATGGTTTATAATTTTTTTATGCAATACTGGAGTTATACAGTGATCGAAGTATCAAACTAAACATCACCTACTTTAGGGATTAGTTGCGTCACCACAGCAAATACTGTCAACAACGACTTTCTAATAATAATGAAGAATTTAAGCAAACAGTAAGAAACGACTAACATAGTTGTATGTCCAGAATGTTTGGTTTCGTAGAAACGTGCAAATAGCGTACTCGCCTTACTTACGTTGGAAGTTTTACTAGTTATAAAGCTATGGAAATACAGTTCCACGAGGTGTTAACTACGTATTAGCACTTTGCAGGTACTTCGTCGATTTGCCATTTCTCATATTAATTATGAGTCCGGACCACCATATCAGTGCGATATATCACTGTTGAACGGGGATTCTGAATTGACTGGAACAAAACATTGCCATACTTCCATGCGTCATAGATCGCAATATGATTATTATCACCGTAGAATATTATGTTCGATTCGGTTATGTTGCCATCTAAATGACTCTGGGATACGAGTTTACGAGTCAAAAATAAGAGTCAAGAGTCAAAAAGAGTTCTCTGCGTCCGGCGCTCGGTGTGGCAACACGTCGTGTTCTGGTTTGCAATTGGTCAATCGTCATCCTGAGGATGCCTCGTTGAGAGGTGAAACATGTGTCGATTTCTTACAGGGTTTTTTACTCTTGAAGAAAAGCTAAGTGGAATAGGTAACTAAATATATCTACGTTTATTGTATTTTTTTGATCGCTTTGCTTAGCTCACCCAGTTTCTGAATTTATTTTCTTTCTTCAGTCAATTTTACATGATAAGGTACGGTTCTGCCAACAGATTGACTGATCAAATCAAATTTTTCAATTTCAAAGGCGTTTATAAACCAAGGTTACTAAGGTACTCTTATGACATTTTGTAAAGATTGCCTGCATTGCTAATCGTACAGTCCTTTTCAACTCTAAATTTCTTCACAGCAACGCATCTGCTCTTCAGACCTGAACCTCCTAGAACAATGGCAGTGGAACAACCGCCACAACGCGACCTTTGCTGGAGACCTCACTGCCGACGGGTATATGACCACGCAGCAGCTAGCACAGGCTTGGAAGCAGAAATACCCTGGACTCCTCACTGCCAACCGACAAAACTATTTGGTAAGTCTTGTGTTTATACTTCTTGGGGTATCAAGACAAATAGTTTTTCTTCGATGTAATTTTTGGGGCATAATTATATCGTATCAGATTTATCTGAAAGATTTCCTTAATGGTTTAGCTTGGTAAACAATATCAGGTTAGGGATACCTAACCATAAAACAAAACTGGTGCTGTACAGAAATTTTCTTTGACATACAAGTAGTAGGAACTCGTGGCTAAGTATTAACAGCCGCACGGGTCGATCCGTCAGGTTAAGCTCCTCCGTGCCTCGGAAAGCACGTTAAGCCGTTGGTCCCGGCTGTCATTCGTGGATCTTTGACAGTCATTACGGGTCGTCAGAAGCCCGAAAGTCTGACAACCAGTCTTACCAAGGGGTATCGTATTACCCAGTTACTGGGTTGTGGAGGTCAGACCCCAATATAGTTGGGAAAAGTCTAGGCAGATTGATACAAGTAGTAGGTATACTCTGAATTTACCAAAATCCGATGATTTCCTGTGTCCCATTCTTCTGCCAGTTCAATATTTAAAACCCTGTTCCCGTTAACCTAATATTTTTTTTGTAATCGGTTATGTATACCTACTGATTTTTGCCGACACATCAACATCCTGTCCAAAAAATCGTTTCTTACCGACACTTACATTACCGTTTCGGCTCTAACATCTACCAAAAACTTAACGCTATTATGAACGTGATCCGCATATCCAATGCTTATAAAACCTACGAGCACTCAATTATCAATAAGTACTTACGTAACGGCCCATTTCACACCTACGGATATAACAAAACAATGCCAGCAATGCAATTGACTTTCATAAGTTGGTGGAGGAAAAGCAATTGGTCTATAACTATATCCTTCGCTCCATATAGGAGTATTGGAATTTCATTATCATTGCTTATAGCATCTTGTGGTTTCGAATATCTGTGCCTAATAATATGTAGAGCATATAAATTGCTAGATAAGTATGCCATTAATATCTTCATGGCGCATTTGGTTCAGTTTTTGCCTCCATTTGTGGTTTCGTCAATTTCGGAAATAACTTATAGGTACCTACACAGTGTGTGCTAATTTATAGTGAAATTGGGGTAATTTTGGTACTTACTAAAAATGAGAATTTCAAATTGCAATAACTTTTTTATCTTAAATAAAATATATAAGAACCTACTTATTTCTTATTTTTAACCGACTTCTTCAAAAAGGAAGAGGTTCTCAATTCGTCTGTATGTTTTTTTTTTTTTTTTTTGTGTGTATGTTACATGATTACTCCTCCAATTATGAATCGATTTTGATGATTCTTTTTTTGTTTGGTGATGGTCAGAGATGGTCCCATAAAAATTTTATTAACTTTGCTTGCGTAGTTTTTGAGTTACCTTCAATAATTATGTATTTTTCCCACTTAGTGTATGTAGACGATATATTGTTCGACTCCTTCACTGTTATTTATATACCAGGTAGTGGTATTCGAATTTGTGTGGAGTAGGTACCACAACTAAAAAGTGAAAAATAAAAACTTTTTACAAAAAAAAAAACAACCGACTTCCAAAAAAACACTAAAAACGTGAAAAATAACTTTAATTTCGGAAGTCGGTCGCAAAACACGAAAATTTAAAAGCAAAGACACCGACTTTTTTTTGTGTGTATGTTACGCGATTACTCCTCCAATTATGAATCGATTTTGATGATTCTTTTTTTGTTTGGTAGGTCATGCTTCAGAGATGGTCCCATAAAAATTTTATTAACTTTGCTTGCGTAGTTTTTGAGTTACCTTCAATAATTATGTATTTTTCCCACTTAGTGTATGTAGACGATATATTGTTCGACTCCTTCACTGTTATTTATATACCAGGTAGTGGTATTCGAATTTGTGTGGAGTAGGTACCACAACCAAAAAGTGAAAAATAAAAACTTTTTACAAAAAAAAAAACACGAAAATTTAAAAGCAAAGACACCGACTTCCGAAATTAAAGTTATTTTTCACGTTTTTAGTGTTTTTTTGGAAGTCGGTTGTTTTTTTTTTTGTAAAAAGTTTTTATTTCTGGTATATATTATTGCAGTACCTACATATATGTGCCCCTTTAGTATCGGACAGGGTTTTTGTTACATGTTGTATAATATATTTATAGAAATGCATAATATGAATACTATTATTCAGTAGTGTCTTGTTAGGTCTACGAGATTTGAACTGTCTTCTCGCTACTGGAGTGTATTTTCAAACGATTTAACTCGAAATTGGAATAAAAACAAAATTATGCGTAGAAAGTGTCGATACCTACCTCGACAGTGTTTTAAAACGTGTCATGCGGGTTAATTAACTACGCTACCTACTCTTTAATTTATCGCAGTGACAGAACAAATTCAGGGACAAATGATTTAAAGCAGAGTAATTTTGTTTAGTTACTTAGTTCAATAAGTATCCTACTAATATTATAAATGTGAAAGTTTGTGTGTTTGGATGTTTGTTACTCAATCATGCAAAAACGGCTGAATGGATTTGGTTGAAATTTGGCAAACAGATTGTTTATAACCTGGATTAATAGATATATTAATACATAGGATACTTTTTATCCCAATATTCCCATGGGATCGAGTCTTACGCGGGTGGAACCGCGGGGCGCAGCTAGTATTAAAATATTTTCTTCTAATTCCGCATCTTCTTCTTTTCGTGTAATTAGTGACTAACCTGAGGGCCTAGACAAGTGACAATCGCTTCGAAAGCGTTTCGTATTTCTACAACGACTTTCAACAGGATTGACATAAGCTTTTCGATAGCTTATGTCAGTCTTATACATTTTTGCCTTTTCCATCATCGTTATCGCTGATAGAATGTCACTTTGTCTAGGGCCTCTGCTTTCTACATAATTGTAACTTATTTTCGTAACCAATTCAGACAAATTTGTTTTATTTTAACAGTTCAACAACATTTATTGCGTTATTTACGTTGTTGAGCAGATTTTTTTTCGAACTTATGAAGCAATGGATTAGACATTTGTTTCAAACCGATTTCTGATTCTGATTGATCGTGTATTACGCAATTAGGGTGCAGAACCCTGGTGTCAGAGTTTTAAAGCCGCCCATGGGACTCTGACTTGGCTTCACATGCTGTCGAGAAATATCTCACCAATCAATTCACCTCATGAATTGTATCGACTTCTCGAGATGTGACAATTAAAATCCACGTATCATAAATATACTCGCGTTTCGCTGATATTAATGTATTACTTAACCACACTCGCGCTAAACACCCTGGCTGCTGCTATACCTACATGACTAACCGCCCTGTATGGCCAAACACTGTCTCCTAAGATACAGGACTACCTAGTTTAGGATACAGGGTTACATGATCTGTGTAGATACTAGCTGCGCCCCGCGGTTTCATCCGCGTAAGTCTCGATTCCGTTGGAATATCGAGATAAAAAGTATCCTATGTCCTATTCAAGGTCATGGTCTATCCCTGTGCCAAATTTCATCCAAATCCGTTCAGCCGTTTTAGCGTGAAAGCGTAACAAACAAACAAACAAACTCACTTTCGCATTTATAATATTAGTTAGGATACCATGTCATTTTGTACTTTTGCTCTTGTGTATCATAATCTTGTGTGTTTCATAATAAACATTATTCTTATTCTTCATTTAACCTAGTCATCCAGACATAATTATTTCATAGTTTGTCCTACATATCTAACAACTGCACTGCTCTCCTACCATGACCCATTCGTTCCAAGGCGGTGCATTACATTTTCAGTGACATTAATCTACGACATGACTCACTCCGACTGTTTACTGGCTGACGGTGACGTCAGGCACCATGTTTTATGTGACTTTACATGAGTTTGTTTCGTGAACTTGTGTTATTTATAGTCTTTTACAATTGATTCCTATTCCTATGTCCAGCAGTGGACGTCTTTCGACTAGAATGGTGACAATTAATTCTAACGGTTCTTACTCCTATAGGTATTTGGAATCAATTTGGTCTTTTTCTTAATCATCTTCGTCACGTGACAAATACTTATTTTGGATAGCGTTGTATGCTTAGACTGAATATTTTTATGAGTAGGGGCGCTGACGGAGTCGTTCTTTTCGTTCATTTCCAACTGTTTATTAGGGTTCCGTACCCAAAGGGTAAAACGGGACCCTATTACTAAGACTCCGCTGTCTGTCTGTCCGTCTGTCACCAGGCTGTATCTCATGAACCGTGATAGCTAGATAGTTGAAATTTTCACAGCTTATGTATTTCTGTTGCCGCTATAACAACAAATACTAAAAAACAGAATAAAATAAATATTTAAGTGGGCTCCCATACAACAAACGAGATTTTTTTTGCCGTTTTTATAGATAATGGTAAGGAACCCTTCGTGCGCGAGTCCGACTCGCACGTGGCCGGTTTTATTTATTTATTTAGTTTTACCAACGTACGTATACACTACAGAAATTACAAGTACCTAGCAACAGAAAATAAGAACGAAATTTTACAAACATTTATACGTAAATACAGCTTTTTCTTATTATCACCTACTAGGTAAACAATTTTAAGGTGAAGCAGTTACGTATAAAACAAAACAAAGATAAATACAACTGTCTCATAATCTTATTAAATAACATTTTTTTTTAAATAGCTAGAGGAAAACTGTTGAGTCTTGAGTTGGTTTTCCGTACATCGTTCTCTAGCGTGCTAAGCACAAGCTATTTTAAAGCCGATACGAGAAAATCTAGTCGGAAGGGGTACAAATGGACTGGCCAGTGCCGAAGTTTCTTTAGTTGGGGACTTCGACGGGATTAAACTGGACTTTTGGATACGCCCAGCTATACAGTTAGAAAATATGTACGAGGCCTCCACATTTGGGATCAGGCTGTTTAAACACAATTGAATAAGGCCGCAACGATCTAAACCTTCGTAACCACGGCCTACTTTCTAAATCCGTCAATGAAGATACGTCCGAAAGTAGTTCGTAACTTCGGAGTGAACCCTACACCCGATTAATTAACTTTTTTGGACGATCAAAAACACATCGGGAGTAGGGACAACTGTCAAATCGTGGTGCCATTCATAGGTCGGACCCCAAAATAATATTATGTCTGTAGGTGATATTGAGTAGGAATCAATCAACCATAACTTAGAGAAACTACGGATTTCGTGCTTATGAAGTAGACTTCCAGAATGTCTTACCTCCGGTACGTCTCATAACACCGCTGGCTGTAGCGGGAGCTCGCAACACTTTTTCAAAGCCAGTTTTGGCTAATCTTGCTTAACCGAATCGCGAGTCATCTGTTTATATTGTCTTTCTGCTTTGGATACACTAGGTATACATATAGTGCCGATATCTACAGTAACTTTTTTATTCCACAGTTCAAGTTCGTGAACGATCAGCGATCGAGCAACACTTTCAAGGCTTTCACGGAAGGTTTGTTCGGAGACCAAGCAGAGGGTTTCGACGTACCCAAGGAAAATGATGAAAAATTACTTAGGGTAAGTTATACTTACCTATTCCATTAGCCCAAAAGTTATTTTAGCACCAAAAGAGTATTCCAGAGTTCTACCAATTTCGTGATGAATGTGGATCAAATATATTCTAGGTTTGTTTGAATTCTGTCGATTACAAGATTAATATGTAACTAATCTTGAAAAGTGAAGAGGGAGCAGTGGTGCAGTGGTATCGGCCCCGACAGGCCCCGACTTACGGGTTGTAGGTCGTGAGTTCGAACCCAGGCGGGCAATTTACCTATCTACTTTGTTTCATCACCACTTTTCTCAAAACATTGATTACCACTGCTCTCAAAACGGTGAAGGAAAACATCGTGAGGAAGCCAGCATGTCCTAGAACCAAAAATTCGAAGACATGTGACATCCACTAACCCGCACTGGGCCCGCGTGGTTACGGCCCACTCCTTCTCGCCGAGAGGAGGCTTGTGTCCCAGGAGTGTTACTCTTGAAAATAGATATTGAAATTGTTTGAAAACTTTTGTGACTATTTTAGCATTCTTGTCTCCTAGCCGTTCAAGTTCTGCCCAGCATGGACGAAGGCTGTTGGAGAGAACAACGACACTATGTCTCAGCTGAACATCTTCGAGTCCAAGAGAGAATACAAAGAGGTAAGTTTAATAACAAATACTAAAATATATTATAACTATCTCGTTGGTCTAGTGGTCGCAAGCGCACTGCTGAGAATAAGGTCCTGGGTTCGTTCGGGGTCGGGCAGTGTTGTTGGAAAATCCAACCTCCTCCATCCAATCCCAAGCCAAATCCTTCTGGAACTTCTCAGTAGCAGCCCGGTGTCTGGACTTGTGCCCCGTTGATGGCAATAGGCTCGCCCTCTACATGGGACTTAAAAACATAACTGGTGAAATATGGTTGTACTATATGTAGGTACACCTCTGCCTAACCGTTCTGAGAATACAGACGTGCATAAAATTATTATTCCTTTTTTTTTCAATAGACCGACAGACATCGAGAGCCGTACGGTAGACTGGAAGGAATGCGATGCGGCCACAATTTTAATGTTAAAAAAAATATGTTTGCGAATGACGTCACGACTGCCAAACTGGGCATATAAATATACTCGTAAGCTAATTGGACCTGCTTTAGTTAATTCCATGGGAGGGCCGACTATGCAAAGCTATGAGGTCCTTGCTTCATTATCTATTGGTAAAGATACAAGAGTCTTAATAGTGGTCCGTAATTATAGGAATCGGCCATAAGCTACTAACGAGTTACGAATACCTACTGATTATTATAACCGGTCGAAATCAGGAGCTACCTACTTATAATAGGGCCGATATAACTTGGGGCCTAAACCGGCCACATTAGCAATTCCTCTTAAAGTAGTTCATTTCCTGAAACCCAGCTGTCAAAGTGACCGTTTTAAGCCTCCTGGGGCTTAAAACAGTCATTTTGGCAGAATCCTAATAGGAAAATATTATGAATAATCGTAAAATGTCACAAACTGACAATTCATAATACTTAATGATCTGCGTGCGATTCATATTACGAAATAATTCATCTGTTTGACAGTTTTCTATGGAGATTCGTAAAATGGTCCACATAATATGAATTGATTTTTGTCAAATCAGAGGAATTACTAATGACAGCTGGAAATTCAGGAAATGAAATACTTTTAGAGGAATTGCTAATGTGACCGTTTTAGGCCCACTGGTCTGAACATAGGCTCTGCGAACTTTCACGCAAGTTCTCTCACTCACCCTCGCCTCATGTCACCATTTGGTTCCTAAAAAGTGTTACTGCGAAGCGCTCTGCGCGAAGTTTGGAACTGCCAAGTCTTATCGGCCGTATTGTACGACCAAAGAGTATTAAACCAAGGCTTTATATTCATTGTATACGACTCACTGGAAACGGTTGTTTCCTAAACTACCTACGGCTCTATGCCCAAAATTCTACGTAAACAATATAACCTAGTGTTATATTATTTACGTAAAAAATTGCTCCTTCTCTCCTCTTTGCTAATTATAAAGACCTTAGTCCAGAACTAATTAATACAAATGAGAGCAAGATTTTAACATGACCGTGATGACCTTGGCCGTAGCTTTAATGAAGTCGGTAGGTATCTACTCAGATTTCGCGGAAACATATTTTTTTTGTGTTAATTTTCGATAAGCGCTAATTGGGTCTGAGTAAAATTTTAAATAGGTACCTACCTAATAACATTATGGAATCATCGATAGAGCTATACAGAACTATACAGGGTTTAAAAAGAACCATCACATAGCCGTCAACTACGCATCCTGAACATCACAAAAATAATTGCTGGGAAATGATTTTTATTTTTGGAGTGAAAAATCGCTGTTTATGATAGTGCGCAACGTAACGCACGCAAAACATTGTGTTTATGGGTTCATGCAACGGCTCAGGGTTCGTGGGGGGGGGGGGTAATTCAAAATATGCTTTCTATAAAAAACGTCTGAAAAAGTTAGAGCCTTCAATATCTCCGTAACCTTCAAGAGGGTTCCCAGGTATAGCCCAGAACAAAAAAATGATCACAATGACGGGAATAACAAGTGACTTTCGGCTTCGGTTGATGCGCTAAGGTGGCCCGCGAAATTCAAATTTTCTTACGTTTTTTGCAATTTGCAGGTCAGTATCAGGTTGTATGTTGATCTAAATATTATTAACGGCCGTAACAAATATGGATTTACAGAATTATAAAAATTAGAATCAGCAATACAACTCTCTAAGTTAATGTAAGTGTATTGACGATTTCATGAAATTTTCATTCAATACACTTACATGAACTTGCAAATTGCAAAATACGTAAGAAAATTTGAATTTCGCGGGCTACCCTAGCGCATCAACCTTAAGTGTAATTGTCTTTGGCCTCTCATCCACAGATAACTGTTTATTGCTTGATAAAAGTTTGACATTTTCTGTTTTAAATATGAGGCTTTTGGCTAATTTGTACATATCGTAAATGTCACTCATTATTTTGTATTGTGCGTTTAGTTTGTGCAGAATAAACAATTTTTCTTTCTTTCTTTCTATATAACAAAAACAATCTACCAATGTCTAATCCTAATTCATTATTTTCAATTTTTTTAAACCGTAGGCGTAAATAAGTCTGCTGGGGTCGCGGGAAAGTCCGAAAGGAATACCGTTGCCTCTGGCAAGTTACAAGCAAGTGAAGGAACACGGGTGGGTTTTAGCCAGTAAGAGACTGAAACGCCGTCCCGCTCCGCAAATACACAAAAAAAAGGCATAAATAAGGGTTACATACCTACATTTGTGTTCACTTAAATCGACAAAATGTATGGAACAGCTGATTTTTTTTTCGCGATTTCTAATTTGGTCCCATAGAAAAAGTTGTTCAAAATGATGAGTACAACGACCTCTTTTCGGGTTTAGCATAAAGAAAAAATAAGGTTGTATATGAATGAATCACTGAATATCACTGATCTTATAGAACTACATTCTTCCAACGATTTTTACCTTATTAGAAAACCATATATTCACAAATCCCAGTCATATTTTTCATGTTTTAATTTTCAACGCCGTAATTTTCGTTGACCAGATGATGACCAACATATCCCTGCGCCTGGGCTTCAACTATGACATGCAGAAAGAGATCATTCTCCGCATCTACCAGATCTGCCGATACAACAAGGCTTGGGACGTCGTGAAGATATCGCCCTGGTGCTCGGTGAGTATAGGTTTAATCATTTTTTTTTTATATTTTTCTGTTTAGGGTTCCTACAATTGCCTTGAATGCGTTCAAACAACATCAGTTGTGAATTTTGTGTTGTATTGTAGCTTAGGTAAAAATCTGTCGATCTAGTAAAAACATAAAAAAGTTGTCGGGGTTTTTTTAGTAGTAATTAACGATTGGTTGAATTGCATAATTTTTCATAATTTTTTTCGTCTTTCACATTATTTTTCAAAAGTTATGGAATTATGTCAGTATGACTAAAAAATTCGAAGACATGTGGCATCTACCAACCCGTACTGGGCCCGCGTGGATTACGGCCCACTCCCTCTCGCCGAGAGGAGGCCTGTGTCCCAGCAGTGGGAACAATATAGGCTGATTATGAAGGCTAAGGCTGACCCTATATACATAGTGCTTAGATATTACACTGATCAAATAATTGTTCAAACAACTTTCTTCATAGGCCTTCACTCGCGAGGATCTGAAGCGCCTGGAGTACGCTGAAGACCTGTCCACCTACTATAAGTACGGCTACGGATCTGCACTCAACAAGGACATCGGCTGCACCCTCGTCAAGGACGTGATGAGCTTCTTCGAAAAATATGTTGGGAAAGGTAAGTTCATATTGTATTGTGGCGGCATCTACATCGCCACATGCGAACTACGCACAAAAATCCTGACGTCACATAAATCCTGCATCGCGCAATTAGAATTTACCGCGCGATGGACATGTATACACGAATCCAACATCAATCGTTGGGCAGTTGCCCGTCAGACACAACACCCGTCTGGTCGGAGGATCCTCCCTTTTCCATAGAGGATGAGTGAACTTTACACCCTGTTCCTCATTCCCCTAAAGTATAATAATATGTATTTAAAGTAAAAATAATATTAAGCTCGTGGCTAAATAATAAAGTCTCTTGGGTCGATCCATCAGGTTAAGCTACGCTCGCCGGGGTTGGTCCATGGATGGGTGACCATTTTTACATACCGAGACTCCTCCGCGCCTCGGAAAGTACGTTAAGCCGTTGGTCCCGGCTGTCATTTGTGGATTTTTGACAGTCAGAAGCCCGAAAGTCTGACATCCAGTCTCACCAAGGGTTAGGTATCGTATTATCCAGTTACTTATTAGGTACTGGGAGATAGGCAGTCGTTCCATGTAAAATACTAGTATTCAGCTGCATCTGGTTAGACGGGAAGCCGATCCCAACATAGTTGGGAAAAGACTAGACAGATTGATTTAAAAAGTTATAAAACTATAAAAACTTTTTACAAAAAAATAAAACTGACTTCCAAAAAAAACACTCAAAACTGAAAAATAACTTTAATTTCGGAAGTCGGTGGCAAAAACGAAAATTGAAAAGCAAAGACACCGACTTCCGAAATTTTCCGGTTTTATTTTTTTGTAAAAAGTTTTTATTTTTCACTTTTTAGTTGCGGTACCTACCCCACATAAATTCGAATACCACTAACTGATATAAATAACAGTGAAGGAGTAAATTAATACATCGTCTAGATATACTAAGTGGGTAAAATACGTAATATTGAAGCAAACTCAAAAACTACGCAAGCAAAGTTACCACCTCGGAAGCATGACCTACCATACAAAAAAAGAATCAACAAAATCGATTTATAATTGGCGGAGTAATCGAGTAACAAAGATACAAAAAAAAAAAAAAAACAGACGAATTGAGAACCTCCTCCTTTTTGAATAAGTCGGTTAAAACCCAACTACGACAAAAAGTCAACTTAAAAGATGTAAACAAGACATCACAGATAGACAAATAAAAAGTACCCTATGTCTTTCCCCAGGATGCCATATAAAATATTTCCTTGCAACGTCGAAATGCACCTAGCTTCTGACGTTTCATAAGTGCCCATGTAGGTTTATGTGAAATAAAATATTTTGATTTTGATTTTGATTTTGAAATCCGTAAAAGGGTTTACGCGTGAAAAGGTAACACACAGACAGACAGAGTTACTTTGGAATTTATAGTAGGTATTAGTATGGATGAACAAGAAACACGACGACGAAGTCGCTAGTTAGTCGGTGGCAAAAAACGAAAATTGAAAAGCAAAGACACCGACTTCCGAAATTAAAGTTATCTTTCACGTTTAACTTGCATCAAACTGACTCCTGTAAGCCATTTTTTTAAAAGATGAACGTGTTATCACTGCCATGTGTCTATATATTTGAGGTTGCAGTATTTGTCAAAAATAATATTCACATGTAGGTATAATTACTACACGCGTGTACGGCGTAAGGACAAATTGCGCCCAGTAGCTAGCAAGACTCATCTAATGCAAGAAAGTATATTTTGTGCAGCTTCACGCATCTTTAATAATATTCCGGGGCCTATTAGAATAATTAACGATATGATAAAATTTAAAAAGAATCTCCATGATATGCTAGTACACAAGTGCTACTACTCTATAAAAGACTTCCTATCAGACAAATCACTGCTTCAATATAGTCCCCCTCAGTCATGATGCGTTCGGTGGACACTGAGGTACCTACCATAATTCCTTCTGTTTTGTTTTATCTTTTTTTATATTTTATGTGAAATCTTATTTATTTTTAGTATTTTTATTGTATGCCCTAAGGGCGGGACGTAGCTGAGCACAATTTCACTATAACAACCTACAACACTACCCCACACAAATTCGAATAACATTAAAATAAAAACAGACGAATTGAGAACCTCCTCCTTTTTGAAGAAGTCGGTTAAAATAAGTTAGCAAGAAACAATGATACAAACGTGTCGGATTTATAGAGCCTGGTAACAGTGATAACAGTCAATTCTAGGATTTATGTCCATACCCCCTAGCGCCACAGTGGACACTAATTAAACTTTCAATTATCCACAAAGCAACCCAGAGGTCCATCCAATTAATTATGCAATAAATTGTTCAAACAACATCCTGTATCCTAATTAACCTCAACTAAATGACCACAAACAAAGTAATTGTTGACATAAGAAAACTAAAATGTTTTTAAGTAGGTATTTGTATGCATTATTATATGAGTTTTATGTGTAATAATAATAAGTGCATGTTAGTTGTCTGTTATCGTTGATTGATTACCGACGATTGGTGTTTTCAAAAATGTCATGACCAAACGTGGGTAATTTTTTTTTGTGGTAGTGTTCGAAGTTTAAAATACCCGCCGTTACACAATGACAGTTTAGGGGTATGAGGAATAGGGTGTAAAGTTCACTCATACTCCATAGAAAAGGGAGGATCCTCCGACCAGACGGGTGTTGTGACTGGCGGGCAACTGAACAACGATTGATGTTGGGTTCTTGTATAAATGTCCATCGCGCGGCAGTGCCGTAATAAGCCTTTTATGCTCCCGGTGCGAGCTGCTATAACCGTGCCCTTGAAATATTTTCTAATCATAACCGGTTCTCACAAAAAAATGGATTGTCTATAAAAATAAATAATAGGTATTGTTAGTGGCCCTGGTCTGGTCATTTCTGCGCCCCTCCAGGGCCTGCGCCCTGTGCCTGGGCACCGCTGGCACCGCTCTAGTTACGGCAATGTCGCGCGGTAAACTCTAATTGCGCGATGCAGGATATACGTGACGTCAGGATTTTTGTGTGACGTCAGGTATTTGATGCGTAGTTCGCATGTGGCGATGTAGATGCCGCCACAGCAGTGAAGTCGCATCATTTTCGCGATCACCGTCCATGTCTTGATCGAAACATCGTAGTTAGGCAAAGTGGTGTTTAGTTGAATGCCATCAAGGTAGATGGTAGATGATTACGACACTGAGGGTAGTGCGGGTACAGTCATGGAAATTAATTAATAAGCAAATTGACATCCTGTGTAAATTCGCCGTGTTATCTCCATTTCTTAGAAATAATGACAGTCGTGATTCGATTATTATTAAACGAGACACCATACAATGTTTATTGTTATCGTGGGATAAGGGCAGGAGAATGATTACTTCTTAAGGCGAATCCATAGTTGAGCAGATAAATGCGGACAATTAACAATTTCACTGACTTTACAAAGACGAGCTTTTTGTGCTGGTATAATTTTATCCTACCTCTCTGTTTTGTCTCATTTTGCTGAGTTTAACCTCTGTTCTTTTCTAGATGACCAGCCCCAACAGCCCCGCGCCATGATCCACTTCACGGAAGCCGCCATGATCCTCATGACCCTCACCGCAATGGGAGCTCACCAGGACTCCGCCCCCCTCACCGGCGACAACTACCACTCCGCCATAGTGCAGTCCCGCAGGTGGACCAGCTCTACTATGACGCCGTTCAATGCTAACCTCGCTGCTGTGTTGTACAAGTAAGTATTGTTATTAAACTAGCGACCCGCTCCTGCTTCGCACTGTTTTTAGGGTTCCGTACCCAAAGGGTAAAACGGGACCCTATTACCAAGACTCTCTGTCTGTCCGTCTGTCACCAGGCTGTATCTCATGAACCGTGATAGTTAGACAGTTGAAATTTTAACAGATGATGTGTTTCTGTTGGCGCTATAACAACAAATACGTAATATAAAAAACAGAATAAAATAAATATTTAAGGGGGCTCCCATACAACAAACGTGATGATTTTTGCTCGATATTGATAACGGCAACAGATAGACGCTTGAAATATTCACATAATATTTAGTTATATATTCACTTTAAAAATAAATAATTCAATTAAAATAAAACAAATATTTAAAGGGGCTCCTATACAACAGACATGATTCTTTTGCCGTTTTTATAAATAATGGTACGGAACCCTTCGTGCGCGAGCCCGACTCGCACTTGGCCGGTTTTTACGACGTGGCAAAACGTCAAGATTTCTTAGTTATATGTAACTTTAATACTAACGTAATATACACATAAACCTTCCGGAATAAATTCTCTGAACGATGTTGAAATCCCCATCAAAATCTGTTGCGTGGTTTAGAAGAACACCGCGGATATACAGACAAGCACGAAAAGCGACTTTAATTTATAATATGTATAGATGACAAGCGCACGGTTTGTGGGAAGGATTTTTGAAAATTCGTCCCCTATAGGAGTTAGGATTGGCGATGGGAAATTCTCTATCTGCCCGGTAGGATTTCCCATCGTCAAAAATCATTTACTTCCATACTGCCTCGTCGGTCTAGTGGTCGCTGAGCCTGAGGTCCCTGGATTCGATTCCCTGGTCGGGCAAAGTACTATTGGGTTTCATAGCAGTCTGGATTTGTGCCTGGTTGATGTCAGTACGCTCATGGCTAAAAAATAACAGCCGCACGGGTCGATCTATCAGGTTAAGCTACGCTTGCCGGGGTTGGTCCGTGGATGGGTGACCATCTTTACATACCGAGACTCCTCCGTGCCTCGGAAAGCACGTTTAGCCGTTGGTCCCGACTAGCATTCGTGGATCTTTGACAGTCGTTACAGGTCGTCAGAAGCCCGTAAGTCTGACAACCAGTCTAACCAAGGGGTATCGTATTACCCAGTTACTGGTTTGTGGAGGTCAGATAGGCAGTCGCTCCATGTAAAATACTGGTATTCAGCTGCATCCGGTTAGACTGGAAGCCGACCCCAACATAGTTGGGAAAAGGCTAGGCAGATGATGATGATGATGATTTCAGTACGCTCGTCTCCTGTAACATGGGACTGGCGAAATGTGAGTGTTACTAAAAGGTGCACGGCTGTCAAACCCTGCTAGATTTACAGGCGTTATGTTATATAATAATTTCAACATTGAACACACAAACACACACATAACACCACGCCTGTAATCCCCGAAGGGTTAGGCAGAGGTGTACCTATAGTACACCCACATTTCGCCAGTTACGTATTGTGTGTTAGTTGTGTGTGTGTGATATAATATAATATAACACTATTATGAACTGAAGTCGCAGGAAACAAAGTATTCTGCCACGATAATAATACATATTTCCAATTTAACTCTACCGCTATCCTTGAACCTAGAACTATGTAGGTACGTTCAGGGAATTTTATGATCATAAACGGTGCCAATGCCAAGTACTCACTACCCAGTACTATGAGCAAACCATAATAGCACAAAACCGCTGTATATCAGCTGAATTACTGTCTACCATAGAATGTGCTGCACAAGCCTGCTGAATAAGAGCATTAGCAGCGCTGTTTCAGCTGATATAACTCTGATTTGGGCACAAATTAAACAGCTAATAGCAGAATAACTGGTACTCATTGCATTATATTAGCATTATTTAAGCATTTATAAGGATAACAGTCACCCCAAGAGCTGAACATTGGCTGATTATTAGATTGGGTGTTACCTATTATGCAGCACAATTGGTGCCGATTCTCTTGTCACTCACAAAAGTCTCTAAACTAAACTAAAAATCACTAAAATTTAGTTTAGTCCTGTCAAACGATCAAACTCATTCTGAAATAGACTTTAAATGACACAACTTAACTATAATTTAGTTTGACAGCACTAAGATGGCACTGAGATTAGTTTAGTGAAAATGCTATTCTGAATTTGACGATTTAACCTAAAATTTTGTTCTATATCTAAAATCCTCTAACTAAATCTGACTATATTTAATCGCGATTAAAAATGTGTGGAATAAAATTAGATGTCATGAACTAAAATTCAAACCAACACCTCGACTTCAGTTACAAAAAACAGTACTGTATTTTTTTATTTTCTTTTGCTTATATCTCGAAAAGGGTGTGTCCTATCGCAAAAATAATGAAAATTTCGACCCCCTTTAGGAAGCCCTTAACCCCTATTTCTCAACATGTTGGTAATTATTTTTAATTTTTTTTTTCGTTATTTTCCATACAAAAACTGAAAAATTCCATTAAAAACACGTCGAGGCTGCAGTGCATGTGCGCCTCTGGCTCAAAAAAAAAACACGGGGTAGGGAAAACAAGTACCAAGTGGAGGCGCGCGGTTGTCAAATTCGATTTTAGTTGTGTCAAAATAAGTTTTAAATTTAGAGAATTTATTTGGTAGAATAGCTCCAAGATTGCCATAGTCAAAAGTAAGGAAGTTTAGAGATAGTTTAGTTAGTTTAGTTCGGTGTACAAGAGAATCGGCACCAATGGCTGATTTATTAGTAGTGAATTAACTATTATTCAGCACAAAATACGGATGTGAACCTTTTAAAAGCTTCATCTGTTGAAAGTATACATAATTAAAATTTTCATGTTGTGCCATTTTGTGGCCAGTGTTTGTGGTAAAATATTAATAATTTTCGGAAAGTAAAACCTTGTTTTTTTTCTAACATGCGTGAAATTTGATTGGGAAAGCAAGTTTATTGTCAAATATGGTATGATTATATGCGAAAATTTTCATGCGCTCTCAAAATATGACTGTTTAGTTGAAATTTGAGGAATAAAATAAGTTGATAGTACAAAAAAACCTAGAATTCTCTTTTTAAATTACAGTAATTTGACAGTAAACTGTTTACTTAGAAATAATTGGTATCCTTTTCAAATCTGGTTGTTATTTTTGTTAACTAAACAAAAATAAATTGTTACTATTATTATAATAAATAGGTTAAAACATGAAAAATGGCTGACAACCAATGTGTACCGCATTAATCACAATTAAATGCTATGTGCTGTATAAGAATTCACTCGTGGTACATAAATCTGTAACAAGCTGACATGAGCAGTTTTTGTGTTTAACAAGTCAGCCATAGATCCATGTAAAGCTTAATAGTGGGACACGTGCGCAATTGCCTGTTTAATCTGTATTGCTGTTTAGGATTCTCAAGTATACCGCTTAAAATTTTCGGCGAATTCCGCCAGTTCTTCGTTTAGCTTTCCACATTTCTAAATACAATACCGGCCGTGGCGTTTAACTGTTATGAAATACGTACTGGGCGCTAATGATAGTCTTTCAGGATCTCATATAACAGCATGAGTCCAATAATTACCCATGCTAGTACAAGTATTCAGCCCCAAGCAGGATCAAAGGCCACATGTCACCTAATTTATAGCAGTTTGCTTATAGCATCATATAAATTCACACATAGTGATCATGTGGGCTATATATATAAGTGCTATTATAAGACTGCGTGTAGCAAGCTGATTAACACTGTAAAAGTTCAACTATGTTCAGCAAGATACATTTTGCTTATAGCATCATATAAATTCACACATAGTGATCATGTGGGCTATATATATAAGTGCTATTATAAGACTGCGTGTAGCAAGCTGATTAACACTGTAAAAGTTCAACTATGTTCAGCAAGATACATTTTGCTTATAGCATCATATAAATTCACACATAGTGATCATGTGGGCTATATATATAAGTGCTATTATAAGACTGCGTGTAGCAAGCTGATTAACACTGTAAAAGTTCAACTATGTTCAGCAAGATACATTATATCATTGTTAATTGAAGTCACAGAATAATTGATTGCATTAAAGCAGTACACATGTTCTTTTTTAAAATGCAAGCATTTTATGGATACGTTTGTGGCCTTCAATTCAGAATATAGCTGCTTTCAGGTCCACAAAAATGCTATTTATTGCTAAATGCTGATTAACATAGACCTGAACACCTCTTTTAACGCTCGCAACATTACATTATTTCCGTGGTAGTTAATATAGCCAATATACAGCTGTAAACGTAATTTTCAGCTTTTGCAGTTCGAGTAAACTCTAATAAGACTTCATAAATGCAAAAGTTACCGACGTGGACCCTATGTGATATCCAATAATGCAGTTTTGTGCTACTTAGGACATAAATACCTACCTAAAGGTTACAGAGTCGAGCATTCATCAGTGAGTGAGGCAAACCGAACATTACAGTGAGCAACCTGTAATCATACAATTCGAGCATTACAGTGTCTGTAAAAGGGGTGATGGATGTGCGACCAAGTACGCGTCCTTATGGCTCGGCGAGCTTACTCGCCCGTCTGTCATCGCCGCAAGCCGCGAGCCGCGAGCCAATTTAACAATGAAATTTTGAGCAAGCTCCACATGTGTCACCGACGGCGAGCCGAGTAAGGTCGCGAACTTAAAGACCGCGTACCCACTTCATATTTTGATACAACTTGTAACTTCAATGTGCACCATTCGTTACATTTAACGCGAATGCTTGTCAGTCAGGCAGGCAGGCAGGTTATATTGTATCGCAATGCTCAAAATTGAGTCTTTAACGTTACATTACACGCCAATGCTCCCGGTGAGTGAGCACCTTAGGATTTCTGGGCGTTTTCTAACTATGACTATAATACTAGGTACCTACGTGCGTAATATCTTGTTTACCACATACCTTCCTATAGCTACCTACTTTAGTTTATTTACAGCACGGTTTTATTCCTCGAAGGGTTAGATTAGACAGGTGTTAAGTAGGTAGGTACCTCCGAGTCGCATGCGCAAGTACTGAGTGTGGAGTCCTGCAGGGAAATTACGTAACAAACACACTTACAGTAGGTAGTAATTTAATGGCTTTCATTTTGACAGATAAACAACATTCATTGCGTTATTTGCGTTGTTGAGCAGACAAATTTTTCAAACATAATAAAGCAGCGGTTAGCAATAAGTATCCTTCAAAATCATTCAGGTTGTGATTGATAGTGTGTTAAGCAATTAAATAAATTTTAATTTAGTCCTGTCAAACTGTCAATACTCCATATAAGTTTAGACGTGATTAAAAACTTGCCTACTAAAATTACGTCAATTTACGTCAGGCGCCGATTAATTTGACAGGACTAAACTAAAATTTTTCTTCTGTAATTTTCTTAATGAAATTGAAAGAAAAAGATGCACTGAACTTAAATTTAGTTTAGTTTGTGAACAACAAAATCAGTACCATTACCTACTCATTCCAAACCTTCCATTTATTTCAGATGCACCCAAAACGGCAATTTCCAAGTAAACGAAGAGTACCAAGTCCTGTTCCTGGAGAACGAACATCCTATGAACTTGCCGGGCTGCAGGGTCGGGCTGTGTGACTGGTCGCTGGTCAAGAACCGCTTCGGAGAGCTCGCGAACAAATGCAACCTGAACTTCTGTAATAACGCTAATCAATTAAATGGTCTCACGGCTGTTAGCTTTGCCGCCATCGCCTTCATAGTGAGGTATGCTGTGATCAGGATATAGGCATGTTTAAGAGCCACCTCATATATATTTAAGGGTCAAAACACATACGACGTGGCATCGTGGCACGTTGCGACGTCGTGTCACGATGCGATGTCGTGTCGCGGAAATTACGACGTGCATGATAAAAATTCCCGACACGACGTCGCATGGTACGATGCACGGCTCAAGTGTCGTGAAAAGTTGAAAACTGACGATGCAATCCTGCGCCGGTCCTTTTATGTTCAATAGTCAAAGATAACGCACGGGACCGTCTTCTACTAGGGATTGATCTGCATCAATTGTCGTGCGTCATGCGATGTCGTGTCACGATGCGATGTCGTATGATCGTATCATGATTGTGTATGTGTTTTGGCCTTATGGCCAAGTTTGGATTGCATTTAGGAGACAAGAGTTTATGAACAAGCAAAACATTCGTCTGTGCTTGAACGAGCCATCTCCTTAAGATTTCTTGTGGTTTTAGAATCAGTGATATGTAGGTAATTAACGCATTTTAACAGTTATTTTGTGTATGTAGGCTACCTTAGCATTAGAACCTAAGGTTTTTGCTAAATAAGCGTTGAATCATATTATTTCACTCAGGTTTTCAGTCATAGAACTCATAGATAAGCAAATTAATACTTTTCACTTATGTTTTTTTTCCAAGTTTTGAAAATCGTGGATGAAAATATTTTTTGAAAAGATTTAAGTAATCACATAAAATTAAGGAAACTTCACTCACTTTGGTATTGCACCTAAATCGTACAAATTCATAGTTGCATTTCGTAATTTTTTTGCCTTTTTTTCTGTAAATAGGTAGACGTTCTAAACTAAATACAAGGTGTAAAATGTATATGGAGGAGTTGTAATGTTAAAATATATAAAAAAATACCTAAGTATCTTATAATATTACTTACCTATTACGCTTGTAGCACTGTTAAATTTTTGAGTATTTTTAATGAGTCTCGTGTTTATTAATCAAGTTAACATTCTTAGGCCAGTGTTATTTTTCGTTATTTAATTAATATTTTCTGAAGGTTCTTGGATAATAGGACCTTCCAGAAGAATATTGTTTTATTGCTCCCTAAGAATAAAAAAATGTGTTTTCACATGCCAATGTGTAACCCCATTAGGGCTGCGTCGTAATAGAAAGCGATCATCGCGCGAATATGTGATCGTCGCGTTTATGTCACTTTTTTTTCGAGAAACTGGAGCCCTCTGTCGACGCGACCGATCGCTTTCTGTAACCCTGCAACCTATTTAAAAGCGATACCTACTCCCGCGAATACGCGATAGTCAAAATAATACAGTGACTTATTAACGCGCGACGATCGTGTACGCATTTTTCGTTTTGTTCGGAAAATTGGAAAGCGCCCTCGGTTAATTATTATGTTTTAAAATAAAGAGGTCTTTCCGCGCGACCACGCGTTCATGTTCACCGAACAAAAATGACATACACGACGACCACGTATTCGCGCGACGACCGCTTTTAAATAGGACGCGGCCTTAGTATGCGGGGGCTGCAGGTGTACTTATTTTTCTAAAAAATAAGTTCGTATTTTAATTATTATTTCTTCTATCGTTTTAACTCAACTGTATGTATACATAAGCACAATATTTTTTTACTAAGTAAACGCTTAAAATGTTGACGTTTGAGAATATAATATTGTTGTTGTAAATCGCACCAAATAGAACTATGTAATAGTTGAAATAAAATGGTTTGAGTAGATTTTGTGTTTTCGTTTTATTTTACTTCGTCGTCTATGAATTCACACAAGTGTAAGTAATCATAAGTTACGTCCTCTCTCACATGGAATCCCCTTTTCGGGTTTTTCGCAAATATCTCAAAAACTAGACGTCCTAGGTCAAAAATAATGAGATTTTCAACCCCCCCTTGTGTCACACCCCCCGGGATATTTGTCTACAGATTGATGGGTGACTTAATTGACCTCGAACGAGGACTTTGTCAAAAAAAAATGGATTTACAGTTTACGTCACCAAAGTTCAAAAACTGATAAACGTAGAGTTTTTCGCAGATAACTCAAAAACTAAACGTCCTAGCTCAAAAATAATGGAATTGTCATCCCACCCCGAGCTGCACGGATTAATGGGTGATTTTGTAATACCAAAAATTTTTGACAAAGGTCACGGTCAAGGTCAATTAGAGATCATCAATTTAATCTGTAGACGTAGACTGAACACTGTTTTGTAAAAACTAAACAAGGTTATTTGATTACTAAACAAGAGTTTACTTGATCCAAACTGAACACGGTTTTGGTGGGCAAGAACCGTATAACCGTGCTACAAAAGCGTGGTGATCTCACGCAACCGGTGCGCGGTGTCTCGAATTTGATAAGGAAAGGGTCATTTATTTTACATGCGACTATGCCCTGTGAGCCCTGTCCTGTGCTTCACACATAGCTAGTCAGGGTATGACTTTTTAAATGGGTTTATGATGTAGTACTATTCAGGAAGCAAGCAGGATGGTATTTTTTTACATAAATCAAAAAATTCTGTACATAAAATAATAAACGGTTTTTATTTCGTTTACAAAAATTAACAACTTATCGATAAAATCACAAATTGCTCATACACAATTTTACATTATGATAGCATACAATAATTGTTTTTATATACAAATGCGATATATTATCATTTTTCACCTAGTAAGAGTAGCGGCTTAACTTTTGATATAATGTGGACTTGTTTGTAGCTTATATTATACTTTTATGGGTAAGTAGAAGCACTCATTCGGGATTACCAGTGGAAGCTAGATTATTGTTGATACACACGATGATAATTTTGCCTAAACAAGCTTTTACGTGTCGGTCGTACAATTTTAATACATAGTTCTGACAATGAAAAACAGAACAAGAAAAATACATTTAAAACAACCTAAGCATCATTATTACACTTAGAATAGCATTGACGTTGCACGTGAACAACCACACCACATCGCAGCGGCAAAATAGTAGTGGTTACGTGTGAATAGTGTCGCTGCTACTTGTGGCAGTTGCGTTGTGGACTGTGGCAACTACAAAATCAAATTGAATATGTTCGGTATCGTCCACACGGTTGATTTGACGACGGCCAAATTTCCCGTCCACCTGTGGTCGCTGTGTTGTGGTTGTGGTACGTGTGATCGGGTCGTAACTCTCATAAAAAAAAAAACATCACGTGAAAGCTTGCTTGGGCGACCTTGATTTTTGAGACTCCATTTTTTTTTGTTGATAATGTTTTTTGTATGTGTTTATAGTTTGTCTTCTGATTTTAAAAAGTAGTGTGTGGCAGTGTTTGTCGTGATTAATTATATCTGTCAGTTAGTTTAATTCTGCTAATATAATTATAAATATTATCTTAGTTTCAATAAAAGCTATTCGAAAACATCAATTAGGCACATTTTTGCAATCATTTGATATCAATTGGAACTATGATGTTGAATCACTAATATGAATACTTTTATAATTTACTACAACTCGGAGCCACATTTCATCTACTTGTAAATTAAACTTTTTAACTGCCATGCAGTTCACTTACCTGTAATATGCCACTGCTTATGCATATAACATAATCATTTAATAAAATACAGACCACTAGCATTTCAACATAATTTTTAAACAATTTGTTGATGCTGAGGTTGAAAAATTATCAATCTACGGATTTAGCCTTCATATCAAATTATGTAACTTTGTTACTAGATTAAAAGCCCTTTAGTCATGCCAATACAATAATTTAAAAAGTCTAGACTTTGATCACTCATGATAATCGTAAAATATCGAGTGAACCATGAACCAAAAGTGAAAAACAAAAAACACTCCAAATGAATTAATGAATACTTTGGTTGATAATGTTAACTAATACAAAAATATATATTTCATCGGATTTTCAAGTCAACAACCATTCCGTTATAAACTAATACACATTTTAACAAGTGCATAAGCAAAGAACATGTTTGAACATTAAATGAATTAGACTTAAATATGAAACAACAGTTCTGGATAACGAACAGGCATTTACCTACTTTTCATGATAATTTAAAAGTTTTCGAAAGTCCATTGATATTATTTAAAAATCCATTTAAAATAACTGCGCCTGATACACTTTCGTACAGTAAAACTATTTTCTTAATGTCCCTCGGGAACCATCGCATTTCCGAATACAAACGAATGCTAATTTCCATATCCATCAATTATTAGATTTATTGTGTATAATAATTTGAATTCAGAACTAAGCACTTTATCGTTGTTTTGTTTTGATTTCCGTGTGAACTATAAGCTGTAAAACTATTTTCCTCCCATTTTTTAAATAAATTACATTAAGTTAAAAGAGTATTAACAACTCTATACTGGGTGTTAGGGTAGACACCGTTATCCTTGAAACTAGTGGTTTGGTGTCATCTATAATATACTTTTTCTATGGGTCCAACCTTGAAATCGCGAAAAAAAAATCAGCTGTTCCATACATTTTGTCGATTTAAGTGAACACAAATGTATGGAACAGCTGATTTTTTTTTCGCGATTTCAAGTTTGAACCCATAGAAAAAGTATATTATAGATGACACCAAACCACTAGTTTGAAGGATAACGGTGTCTACCCTAACACTCTGTATACTTCCAAGTCGATTGAGAGCGTCCGGTCTGCACCAAGTGCAAAGGGCAACTGATAGAAATCCGACCAACAACTGACGAAACACGAAGTTTGCCGAAGGACATTAAGAAAAAAGATTCAACTGTACATTGATTAGCAGCACCAAAATGTATATCTATATAGATTAACAATGTGTAGGCTCACAGTTCACTTATGATCACTAAGCACTGGTGGGTGACACTATGCTACAATTTGATAACCTAACTAGGACGAGAATCACGTCGCATCCTGCGCATGCGAACTGCTTGAACTTATATGCCTAGTCCTTTTCCCACTACCGGTGGCGGATTTATTTTTGTGTCTTTTCCTATCACTGTCATCCTCGGTAACACTGTTGCACCGCGGTTTAGGACTCATCATCGTGTCAGATGATACCGAGTCTCGTTGAGATTTCTTCCTTTGTCTCTTTGGCATGTTTTCACCAATCAACATTTCGTTGAACAATCTCTGGCGAGCTTCCCAGTATAAGTTCTGTCGCTGGACTACTTCGGGGTACTTCGTTTCGAAGCCAACGTCTGGTGGTATGACTAGTTCCCATCCCGTCTTAGCGTTGAACTTGGCGACAGAGCGGATGATTTCTAACACTTCTACGGCGGGGAGACGCACAGCTGCCGCTACCTTCCGTCGATCCACGTATGCGTGTTGTGTGAAGAGATACAACTGTAAAAAAAAACACATTTAGATTAGTAGCAAGAATAAACATAATATATTTATATTTATTTATTTATATAAACTTTATTGTACACCAGAAAATACATAGCGAAAAAAAACAATTTTAACACTACAAAAAATACAATGGGCGGCCTTATCGCTTTCTGCGATCTCTTCCAGGTAACCTTACTAATAAATAATAATACACTGGTGCCGATTCCCTTGTTTACAAACTAAACTAAATTTAAGTTCAGTGCATCTTTTTCTTTCTATTTCATTAAGAAAAGGACAGAAGATCAATTTTAGTTTAGTCCTGTCAAACTGTCACTACTCCAAACAAGTTTAGACGCGATTAAAAACTTGCCTACTAAAATTACGTCAATTTACGTCAGGCGCTGATTAATTTGACAGGACTAAACTAAAATTTATCTTCTGTCCTTTTCATAATGAAATAGAAAGAAAAAGATGCACTGAACTTAAATTTAGTTTAGTTTGTGTACAAGGGAATCGGCACCACTACCTACTCTTTTTTCAATTATACTAGAAAATAAAGTTACTGGTTTAGCGGCATGTGAAGCCAAGTCAGAGGCCCATGGGCGGCATATAAACTGAATCCAAGACCCAGGTTTGTCACTAACCACCCGAAAAAGAAGTGGTTGCAGCATTCTGGGTTAAATTTCCAGGACTGCCAGTGATATTTATATTAAATTTTCTATCAGGAATTTCACAGTAGCAGTCTTGAGTCTGCATTCCTGTCCCAATTGTCGCCTACGAACTTGCCCCTGTTTTACATTGGACACAAAAATATCTGGCGAAATATTGGTGAGTGGCGATTTTATTACTTGACAGTCCTCACTAGGTTTTCCTTTACCGATTTTATAGTAGATTTCTCTTCCATCTTTTATATTATAAACAATAGAATATAATAGAATAGAATACTCTTTATTATGCACCCTGTATGAATTACAGACGTGTCACGATGGGCGGTCTTATCGCTTAAAGCGATCTTTATAGACAATTATAAGTTAAAGGCAAGTTACTCACGACATGATCCCTGGCCGCACACATGAGCCGCGCGGGCACGGGCAGCGCGCGCGTGTACAGGTCGGCCGAGCGCGGCGTCCACAGGCCGCGCACGCAGCACGCCGCGCCGCTCAGCGCCGACAGCAGGCCCGAGTCGCTCACGGGGCCCGCGTCCGTGCGGATGAGCGCGCGGAGGTCGTTGAAGGTCATCAATTTTGCTGGAATAAATAAATGCCATTTATTTTCCATATCACGAATTTCACGATGGAGAGAAGACAGTTGCTACTAAGTTCTTCTCTATAGGAGCCTACTACGCTTTGTCATGGCTTCATCTTACTGACACACAGTTTTGAATTGTAAGGAGTTCTTGACAATTTAAAAGTGCCTGTCTTCTTTTTTGGCCTCGCCTTTTCCCGTTACTCGGAGTCAGCCTTCCCAATCATGCGACGCCATTTATTTCGATCTTGTGCATCATCTTCCTTTAAGTCCCATCACCCTCATGAATAGTTTAATTGAAATAAATGCTATGAGTTTTGAGTTGCTTTGCAAGTTTATTAGCTAAAATGGAACCTACTCAACAGAATCTTGGTTCAATTTCATTCAACATATTTTTTTTTTACAAACCTTATGCAACATTATTCCAAAATAGTGTAAACATAACAAACCTCTGACAAGTATTTCCTTTAGTTGGTCCTGTGGGGATGGTCTCGTAGTGGGCGCTATATCCGCCTCATCTTCAGGCGGCGCGGGTACCAACGCTCGTACGTACTCCCGCGCACGCACCGTCAGCGCCGACCCGTCCGATGAGGTCGCGCTAAACAGTTTCAAACGCTCCAGCTGTGGGAAATAATAGAGAAATGTTTTAGACAATGCTAAAGTTTGTGACTCGTTTAATTTCCAATTTAGGTTTTAATATTAATATCATAAAGAGAAAAAAAAAAAAAAAAGTCATCAATCATTTATAATAGGTAAATATTAATTTAATATAAAAAAAAAAAAAAAAATTTTTTTCTAGTTTATTATTTTCATTTTAAGTTTTGTCACTGGCATTACTGACTTATTAAATGTAGGTGCAATGCTGATAATGCTGGTATGATCATCATCGTGATGATGAGTACAAAAACCTCCCTGTAACCATCATTTACGTGGCTAGGCAATGGGCCACTAGCTTCCAGATTCGACCTGCAATTACAAAATTTTCGCCAAGCAAAGCTTACCTTACTTCACCTGCACTGTTCAAGAACAGTGCGTAAGATTACACACTTTACTTGGCTATGTATTCTTCC
The DNA here is from genome assembly GCA_948473465.1 of Lithophane ornitopus. NCBI lineage: Eukaryota > Metazoa > Arthropoda > Insecta > Lepidoptera > Noctuidae > Lithophane > Lithophane ornitopus. The sequence continues at coordinate 4,646,115 of OX419622.1, forward strand.
CAGCTCTATTTCAGTTCCAAATCGCACTTCTCAATGTTATTAAAACTATAAAAAACTAAGTAGTTATTTTTTTACTGACCTCAGCATGATCCGTATCGCAAGGTTTCCATAGCGCGTCGTACCACGACTCCTCATTAATTCTCTGAGATATCGTCTCAAAGGATTTCTCTCGCGCTTTTTTTGATACTTCTGTCTCTTGACGCGCGAACTTTACTGTCACCTGCAACATAAATTATGATGTTATCATGCTACGGTTATTAGTAAGTAATCCTAACTAATATTACAAATGCGAAAGTGAGTTTGTTTGTTTGTTACGCTTTCACGCTAAAACGGCTGAATGGATTTATATGAAATTTGGCACATGAGTAGACCATGACGCACTGCCAAAACCATAGACTCGAAACATAAATTAACACATTTGTTCACTGGAGTTAGCGATATATGAATCTAGTCTTTCTCACAATATTTTACTGATATACAAGATTAGTTTGAAGTCATAATTCAACCAAAATTATTATATGTGAGGGAATTATTTAATAGTCGACTATTAATAATATGTTATTTTATTATAGCTACTTCAATTAAGAATCTGAGATGTTTAACATGCCATTGCCACTCACTCAACTAGGGGTATGTAAATAATCTCGGAGATAGACTGATTTGACAGGTGCAAATGTCAAACTCCAAATTAAAAAAACCAACAACAATCACTTGAAATGTCAAATTAGTCTATGAGATTAAAACACAGACTTTATTCAAAGTAAATTTTTGAATGATCATTTATATTCCAGTTCAAATGATTTACTAACTCAGCATCATCATCCACACCTTTAGTTCACCCACTGATGAGCAAAGGCCTCTCTTTTCATGTGCCCAATACCTATATTCCTGTGACAGTTCATCCAGGTTCTACCCGAGATGGCCACATTTACTAACTTAAACTAAATTACCTGTTGTGCTTCAGGCTCTTTGTCTTCATCATCTGAATCTGCTTTGTTCTTATCATTTTTGCGCTTGTCTTGCTTATCATAGTAGGAATAAGAAGGCCTCATTTGAACAATACCTAAAAATTTTATAATAATCAGTTACTCCTTTTAAGATAACAATTGCAATTTTTTATAATAATCAGTTACTCCTTTTAAGATAACAATTGCAATTTTTTATAATAATCAGTTACTCCTTTTAAGATAACAATTGCAATTTTATCTTTTTAACCGACTTCTTCAAAAAGGAGGAGGTTCTCAATTCGTCTATGTTTTTTTTTTTTTTTTTGTTTGTTTTTTACGCGATTACTCCGCCAATTATGAATCGGTTTTGATGATTCTTTTTTTGTTTGGTAGTTCATGCTTCCGAGGTGGTCCCATATAAATTTTATTAACTTTACTTGCGTAATTTTTGAGTTAGCTTCAATTTATTATTACGTATTTTTCCTACTTAGTTTATCTAGACGATATCCTGTTTGACTCCTTCACTGTTATTTACATAGCAGGTAGTGGTATTCGGATTTGTGTGGGGTAGGTACCACAACTAAAAAGTGAAAAATAAAAACTTTTTACAAAAAAAAAACAACCGACTTCCAAAAAAAAAACTAAAAAGGTGAAAAATAACTTTAATTTCGGAAGTCGGTGGCAAACAACGGATTTGTTTTTTTGTAATTAATTTCTGAGAACTAACATTCTAAGAACTAACAACTAAAAATCTAGCCTAATAAGTAATTAACTTATTATTTTATGTGATAGATTATGTTATAACTAAGAATAGTGGCAATTCACAATTTTACACAATTCTGTAGCACTTGCATTGTTACTATTATTCAATTACTACACTAACTCAAATGGTTTAGTTCTCTTTAGCCTATGCACTATGTCCGTATTGTCTACCAGCTGTCAATTTTGCATGATGAAAATTATTGCAATATTTTTTTCAGATAATTGCAATACATGATTCATGATGTTATACTGGTGTAATCTTTATTCACAGTTATTTTGAAATTCACTAAATGTATAAGAGTAAAGATATTTACTGTGATGCCTGTGCCTGTGTTGTATTTTATTTAAATAGCCTTCGGAAATGTATGTTGCAGACATAAGTCATCACCAGTGATCGGAATAGGTAGGTACATAATCAAGTTAGGGTGTTGTATGTGGTCATTCTGGGGTCCAATTGGACGCGTTACCGAGCCAGCGGAGGTTTGTGTGTTCGGGTCCAATCGGGGGCGCTTCCGAACTATACGGTTAAAGCTTAATATTTCGCAAAAGGATTCCTGAATTCAAAAATGGTCTTCACAAACTCATTATTTTTGAAAAAAAAAAATCATCCTCATTTTACGTGTAGGGGGGGGTGTACCACGGACATCTACAACAGGTACCCAAAAAAAAATTTTTTTTCTTTATTTCATTTTACCCCTTTGTCGGCGTTATTAATAATGTATACCCATAACAAGGTACTGTTTTGAATTTTAATTCATTACATCTAATTTTACTCCACACCTTTAGCATTTAAATAAAATGTACTTAAATGACGTCCCGAAATCCCGACATTAGTCCCGAAAAAATATTTTGTCGTAAGGCGTGTCCACTCTGTTCTTTTTCGAACTTTAGGTAGATTAGCTCTACCTATTCCAATCACTGGTCATCACTCAAACTCATCCTTTATACAGGAGTAACTATAATCACAATCCATACCTTGTATAGGAGTGCAATGTAACTCCTTATCTTGCAATATGGCCACAGCATAGTGCTGTGTCTCAGTGCAGGGAGCACTGCTTTCATAGACAATCTTATCCATGACGCCATGCCTAAAGTATTGAGACTTGTCCTTCTCTTTAATGTGCCATGATGATTCCTGTTCACAAATACCATATGTTACTACAGCTGTTAATTTAAAACACTAGTATAGTAAGGTGACTTGATAGTGTTGTAAAGAGAGGTGAGAAAGTATTTTATGAGAAAAGGCAGCAACGGTGTGAAAAGCATTTATGTGGTCAGAGGGTCATCTTAGGGGCTACCCCCTGACCACTGTAACTATTCAATTTCACAAGCAGGTGATGATAATAAATTAATCTAAATTATTATGACAGTCATTAAGAAATAACAGCAGAACATCGTTATCCTATTTTACCAATATCGTAAACTGCCATCAAAAAGGTGACACTGGGTACAAGAACAATGTAACTAAATAAGATCTAATATACACCTATTGTATATTTTTTACCTGTTGTCCGTCAGTATTGAGCGCGATCTGCTCGCCCTTAGACGAGCAATATTTGTCACTGTACGTGTCCAAGCCGACTTCCAGTCGCACCATCTTGTTCCGAGGTTTTACAGATGCATTTACAACTTTCACGTCTTTCCAGTCCCTATTAGCTGGTCTCACTGGGTACTGATATATGTACAGATTCTGTGCTAACGCCTGAGACAGAAACACAGGTATCTGCAACGAATAAACGGCAAAATTGTACCAAAAGCGACGTTTTTTCTCACAACAACATAACCTTATGAACCACACCACGTTGTAAACGAATTCCAACTACGATTTTACCTCCTGCACTACTGGATCTTCTTCCTCCATTTTGCTATAATTTATTTTCGCAAACGAAGCTCTATCATGACCGGAATAAATAAAAAGATTTTTTTAATAAAATCACACTGCAACGCCACTGTGACAGAAATCCACCATTTTTGACAACCAGCACATAACAGAAACACACACAGCGCTACCGAGGCATCAAATGAACGTGGTCAAAATCAGAACTAGCTCGGCAAGTGTGACCATCTTAAAATTACCGATTTAAGGCTCGTGCAAACAGACGCGAAATCGCGGGCGCGACCGGCAGCGGTACCTTTGTCGACTTTAGTTTGAAACCTGCCAAATCTTGCCAAAAACTCGAATAAAAAATGCCAAAATATTGCCAACTTTGTTTAGCGTTGTAATAGTAGTATTGCCTTTGCCTACCTTATTTAGCGTAGTAGTAGTAAAAAAAAATAGTTTTGTTTTACTAAATATAATTTATTATTAGAAGTCAAATAAAACGGCGGACGAGCGGACGGATGGACAGCAGAGACTAACCGCCTTAAGTTATGAATTAGCAACTGTTTAACAATACATATTCGACGTTTATACTTTTATACGGCTCTTTAACTTTAAGAAACGATTATGAATAAGAGGGTTAGTTTTATGGTCCGGTTGGCACCCATTGGATTCCGAACCCGTAAAAGTATAGATATAAATAACGTACAGTTTATTATTCTGTAGTTAAGTTAACGATACAGACTACTTACCGATGAGTGATCGATCACTGTAGCCACAATTTTTTTTGTTTACTACCTTACTTTATATTAATGTTCTCCTGCCAAAAAGGCGGGAAACTGCCACATAGGGTCACAACCAGTATTATACAGGGTTAGTGGTAAAACATCAACAACCTCTTAAGGAGTCATTGTACAACAAATATGAAATGGCGAAAAAAAAAAAACAGCTGTTCCGTAAAATTTGACGAGTTATGCGAACATAAATGTACGGAACAGCTGTTTTTTTTTACTCGATATCATATTTGTTCCCATAGTAAAAGTTGTTTATAATGACTCCTTCGAGGTTGTTGGTATTTTACCAATAACCCTGTATAGTGCTCTGTGGTCACAACACAACTGCTCGGCACAGATTTTTTTTTGTGCTGCCAGCATTGCCAGCCCATTGCTGCATGCGAAAGTATGTTTATTTGTTTGTTTGTTACGCTTTCACGCTAAAATGGCTGAACGGATTTGTATGAAAAGCACAAAGGTCGCGAATCTTATTTAATTCAACATACAACCTGATACTGACCTGCAAATTGCAAAAAAGGGGTGTGTCGTAGACACGGCCGTGTGTAATACGTGAGCCACCGCATGAGAGCCAATTCTTTTCTATTCGAATTAAACCATACACAAAGAGTTATCTAGTGAATTTCTGGCAATCAACATCAATTTAAAAAAATCTTTGACTTTACGGATGTCTGCGTGTATTTTGTACTGTCAAGAATATTGTTTTTGAAGATTATTATTTTATGTTTTATTTATATTTTATTTTTGTGAGAATATGTATTATTACCGAATCCGTTAAGGCTTTGTAATAAATGATCCAGCTCCATTAAGAAAAAGGGAATATTAAAATACCTCGAAAATGTCGGATATGATAATAAATGGTAAATATAATAGTACTCTTATCATCTCAAAATCTGAACTACATTCCTTTTAGGATAAGATACAAGATGAGCAGGACTCCAAGCTATTTTCGTTTTCAAAGATGAACTTCCTATTTTCAATATCACATTATATTTTTCTCATAGTCACTCATAGATAACTATGTTTCTATGAGATTTTGCTGTCGTCTAGGAGACAGTTCACGTCAATGACCGTGCTTCCAAGTATGTTGTATGAAATTAAACCGGATCGCACCACGCCATGCAACGCCTCACCCTACGTGTGGAGCTCCATAAGCTACGCAGGTTTTCGAAAAAAAGCCAGCTGTTGCAGATCTCCACGCAGCGTTGATTATCGGTGTGAAACTATGAACTAACCCCTAACCTAAGGCGCCGCACGCGATCGCGCGATTGATTGCGGCAAATTTGAAGGCGCCCTTCGTTTTAATAATAATGTTCAATGGAGCTTACACAATGTACCCCATATTTTCTTTTTCAGACTCAGTTCCAGTTGATAAAAAATGGAACGAATTAATCAGATACAATATATTTATTATGAAACTTGTTGAGTTTGTGAGTATGTTTTTCATAGCTTCTTTTTCTTATACTGCATTCTTGAATATATTATTATTATTTTCTTGATTAGTTACAATTTCATTCCTTGTAGGGACTTTCACTTATAATTACCATATTACCGTGGATAATTACAAAACCAGCGGGTCATATGTACTGCATATCAACTGGTCCTACTCTAGTAATATCTTTTCTATTCATAATCTTGTATTTACGAAGAAAAGTTCCGTTATTTATGGAAAAAATGTACTTATTTTTCCAAATTTTGTTTACATTTGGAGCTTTTATTCAATGTTTTCTACTGAATCTTGTTAGAGTTTGGCTATGGTTTATTTACGGTGTATTTTATTTTGGATTGTTAACAGTATTATCACTTGATTTATTTCTGATTGCCAATGAAAGAGGCTGTACTTTTAGTTGTGCATAATAATAACTTATAATCTAATCAGTTTTACGTGTACCAGGCATAATTAGTATTTTAATACAATTTCCATTGAATAAATGTCTTTTGATTCAACCTATAAACCGAGAATATTTGAATAATATGTATATTTAAAAAAAAACAAAAACACTAAGGTGACTGTATAATTTAATAGGTCTTTACCTATGAAATTGCCGTTTTGTATGAAAAAATTTAAACGAATTTTTTTCATGAATTTTTTATTTGTTTTAATCGAAGTAATCACCCATGCAATCAATGCATCTTTGCCATCGCAGTGGCAGTTTATTGATGCCCTTCTTAAAGAAATCAGCTGGACGGGAGGCAACAAATTCTTCAAAGGCATTTTGTACTGCCTCTCGGGTATTGAATTTTTTTCCCGCCAAGAAGTTATCCAAATTCTGGAAAAAGTAGTAGTCTGTAGGCGCAAGGTCTCGTGAGTAGGGCGGATGACGGAGAGCTTCCAACCCCAGTTCTTGCAACTTGGAGACCGTCTGCTGTGCAGTATGAGGTCGCGCGTTGTCGTGCAGGAGCAGCGGAGACGAGCGATTGACCAATGCTGGTTGGAGATGCGCCAGCTTCTCCATCATTGTGTTCAGTTCTTCACAGTACACATCTGCAGTAATGCTCACCCCGTTTGGTAAGAAGCTGTGATGAATCACACCGGCGCTAGACCACCAAACAGTGACCATCACTTTTCTAGGGGTAAGTTTTCGTTTAGGGCATTGTTTAGGTGCTGAACCAGGATCCAACCAACTTGCTGAGCGCTTGCGGTTATCAAACAGAATCTATTTTTCATCGCGGGTAACAATGCGGTTCAAAATTCCTTCATTTGTGTGTCTGTTGAGCAGTGCAAGGCACGTCTCGACGCGTACTTCGCGCTGGCGATCATTGAGTTCGTGGGGCACCCATTTGTCAAGCTTTTTTACCTTGCCAATTTGACGCAAATGGACCAATATTGTTTTGACGCTAACGTCGAAAGCTGCTGCTAATTCAGCCGTAGATTGTGTATCATCAGCTTCCACAATCGCCTTTAATTCGTCATTGTCGACCAAAGTCTTCGGACGACCGCGAGGTTCATTTTTCAGGTCGAAATTTCCAGAACGGAAGCGAGCAAACCAATAACAGGTGGTGCGTTGGTTTGTAGTGTTAGCTCCGTAAACGTCGTTGATGTTGCGTGCCGCTTGTGCCGCGTTGCTGCCACGACGGTACTCATATTCCATAATTACTCGAATTTTTAACGTATCCATGATGACGAAAAAGATTGAAATGCGATGAAAATGTAACACTAATCAATAAAGAAATGACTACTTTTGGAAAAAAAAAACCATGTTTTTAAAATAAAATTAATTTGAAATTAGAATTCTTAGCCAAACAAAAATTATTTTGATTTGAAATGGCCAGTACTGCAGAACGGCAATTTCATAGGTAAAGACCTAATATAACTGTTAGTCGAAAATTTTAAGACAGCACTAGAAAACGTCCTTGACCCTCCATGACCCTTACAATGTCATGATCACATGACTGATGAGTGAGTGATGTGATGAGTTGTGATGACAGTAAAAAACTAATGACAGAAATAAGGGGACGTTGTGAAACAATGATTCGAACCGAGTTTCCATCGTACAGTGATTATTTTCATTTATTTCGTCAGATTATAGCAATTTATATTAGCGTCCCCTGACGCAAAGTAAGCGAAGTACAAAATGCATGCATTTTTAACATCAGCAGGTAGTACAGGTGCTCAATTGATACGAACATAGGGCTTCCATTTTATCCTGATACACCAGATTATGATTCAATTAATGTAAGTCCCAAAACAATACGAGACATGAGTGTTACCAAAATTGTTACTTTTAGGTTATGTCATTGATCCTCATGATTCTCCCGTTCGTTATAACGGAGACCGAGGTCATGCACTGCCTGGCCGTCGCTCCGACCCTCGTCCTGTCTGTTATCTTCGTCGTGCTTTACTTAGTGGACCAAGTGCATGATCTAGCTGAACAACTATATCTAATAATACAAATATTATTGAATGTCGCTTCATTTTTTTATGTATTCATAGTTGTAAGCGCCTCTGGAGCATTATACGGACTATTCTATTGTCATCTGCTCATTGCACTGTGCATAGATTTCTTCTATGTCATCAGAGAAAGAGGATTTGCATTATCAAGACCAGATTAAATGTGAAAATGAAATAAAATGCTACGGAAAGCATAATAAAATTCGTATTATTCTGTAGTTTTGAGCATTGAAATGTCATGACTTGAAATCCACATCTGTAAGCATTTTTTAATATTTAAAATTTTGGGCAGTTCATTTTAGTGCATGAAAACATTTTGTCATATTATTAGTTAATAGTTTAGGTAGTTCTGTAAAATGAATAAAAGTCTACAAGTGGGTCCGTCTCTTTTAGGTAGTGGCACTGCTCCTCAATATACTGCCTCACGTTGTGGAACCCCTGGATGTGTTACAATGCCTGGTGGCCGGGCCCACTATCATGTGCTCCATACTTATAATGGTGCTATATGTTGTGGACCAAGTACAATATGAGGCAGAGTTATATTACGTCAGCATTGAGCTAGTATTAACTGTACTAGCATTATTCAATCTAATTGCAATGGGTAAAATGGTAGGAGCCATATATGGATTGTTTTATGCAGATTTAATAATAGCATTCTCTATGGATTTATTCTACCAGCATAAAGAGAGAGGCTGGACCTTTTAATTTGTTCATTAAATTTGTTGTTATCTTTACTATTGTATTATTTTTAACAAAGTTTCGTGTTATGGATAACTGATAATGTATTCCTGTCACCACAGCAATATCCTGTGTATTTCATACTATGTATGTGGGTGAAGATAAATCGTTTCTAAAATAAGGAAAAATTACATGCCACAATTATCATAATGTGTAAAAGATTGAAACATTGTACATGGACTATTGTATTTTATACTGTAATAATGTTTAATAATATTTTTAAAAGACTCATGAAAGTGCAGTTGCGTGTGTTAATGTGGTTTATACTACTTTTTTTATTTATTTTCATCATGCTGTGGGTGTTTAGTGATGTGAATAATACATGTGTAATCAAAGTACCTGCTCCATATCCAGCGATACTGTGGTGGACTATGGAGTTTCCTGGCATATCAAGTATTAAACATTGCTCTAATGATGTAAAGTGTTATGTTTACAGTGATAGAAGACAGGATCAATATTATAACATAGAAGCATACCTGTTCTATGCGAGTGCTATGGATTTTAAGACTCTGCCTGTACCAAGACGGCCTAAGGATGTAATTTGGGGATTATTCCATGAAGAATCTCCAAGAAATGTAGAAGAGCTTTTGCATGAAAATGCATTAAGATTGTTTAATTTTTCTTCAACGTTTAGCAGGTTTAGCGACGTCCCCTTTCCATTGCAACATTTACAATCATATGCAGATATAACAAGCCAGAAATACTTTGTTGAGACAATGAAGAAAAACGAATTCTTAAAAGATATTGCCCCAATTATGTATTTACAAAGCGATTGTGAAACATCGACGGAAAGGGATGCATATGTCAAAGAGCTGATGAAATATACAAAAATCGACTCTTACGGCACATGCCTGAAGAATAAAGATATCCCGGCGGAATTCAAAGATGACTACTTAAATAATTTGAATGAAAAAGACTTCTTAAGATTCATTGCAAGGTACAAATTCGTAGTAGCGATAGAGAATGGCGCATGCAATGATTACGTTACCGAAAAGTTCTGGCGCGCTATCAAGGTGGGAACAGTCCCCATATATTTTGGTTCGCCTACTATCAGAGATTGGTTACCAAATAAAAAGTCTGCAATACTCCTGGAGGATTATCCTACACCAAAGATTTTGTATGAACATATTAAGGTATTGTTGAACAATAATAGTTTGTATGAAGAATATTTAGAACATAAGACAAAACGTTTAATAACAAACCAGAGACTGTTTCATGAGTACAATGAGAGGCCGTACCAGGTAGATGGTATGAAGATTGTTGATGAATTTGAATGCTTTGTCTGTAAGAAGTTACATGACAAAATGAAGGGTGGAATTGGAGTCAATATTGTAGATAAAAAGCACTATGATTGCCCAAAACCAGTATCAGCTTTAACTTTAGGTGTAAATCCTGAAAATAGTTGGGTATATTCTTGGGAACATGCACAAAATAATGCAAAAAGAATCTACAACAATATTATTAATGGAGATTAATATTTTTTGTAATTTTATTTTATTTTATTACAATAATATACATTACTTATTGATACAAATTGTATGATTTCTATGTTTACTGACAGACTGCGTCTAGAGGTGAAATTGGAAGTATATCGTAGCGCAAACCTCTCTTGATAATGTGAGGAATTGTCTTAGGCACCATCCTGTAAAAGATTAAAAAAAAATGTTTGAGTAATTCAAAGAAAAAAAAATGTTTAAAGAAAATATAAGTCGTTCTTGCGACCATTCAATCAATAAGGCAATCAATAAAAAAGTAAACTATCTTAGTTACCAAGTTTCGGAACAACAAACTCAATGTTACCAAGTTCAAATTCCATTGCAACCAAAATATAAAACCTCGTTACAAATAGTCACACAAAAATCGACTTAGACTACATCACGCTAAAGTTGATAATTTACTTATTTTATTTGTCATACTAATAAGTTGTATTTAAGAATGCTGAAAAGAAAATGCGCCAATACTCACGATATGCAGTCGATAATGGGACAAACAGACAGACACAGCGTGCACCCAGTACAGTCGTCTGTCACTTGCGGTATATGGGTCTTGGAGTCAAATCTGTAAATAATAATAACTAGATTACACTCGGATCTCTAATTTTTAACCGTCGAAGAATAAAAGGGAGTTTCTCAGGCCCACGCGTTTTTTTTTTTTCAAAGAATATCCAATAGCTGGTAATATTCAATGCATGGCATGGCTATTCTAGAGCTGTAATAAGATCAGCATGGTTTGACTTATCATCAATCATTACAGTATGTATTCACAGTATTGTATCCTATTGTTTTATAAATAAACAAGCATGTAGACGAATTCTGGGCCATCATCTAGAGTTTTTTGTTGATGATGTCATTGTATAAATGATTTTACACTGACATTGGTGCCGATTCTGTTGTTCACAAACTAAACTAAATTTAAGTTCAGTGCATCTTTTTCTTTCTATTTCATTAAGAAAAGGACAGAGGATAAATTTTAGTTTAGTCCTGTCAAACTGTCACACCTCCCTAAATGTTTAGACGCGATTAAAAACTTGCCAACTAAAATTACGTCAATTTACGTCAGGCGCTGATTAATTTGACAGGACTAAACCAAAATTAATCTTCTGTCCTTTTCTTTAAGAAATAGAAAGAAAAAGATGCACATAACTTAAATGTAGTTTAGTTTGTGAACAACAGAATCGGCACCATTGACATCATAATCAAGAGAGTATCAGGGTGAAATTGAATTCATGGGCATCCTCTTGGGGTCATTGAACTCATCATTAGGAACAACTTTGACTATGACACCAACATTGAAACCGCAAAAAAAACAGTTGTTCCCTACATTTTGACAAGCTATGCGAACATAAATGTAGGGAACACCAGATAGTTTTTTCGCGATTTCGGTGTTGGTCCCTTAGTGAAAGTTGGGTTTCTATGCAAATAAACATGGGTAGGTACTATTTCCACCGACGACTACATATTTTTTGGGAATTTATGTTCGCAGTCTCCTCACTTTAGCTATTGTCTTTTACCAAGAAGAGAAATCCCCTCTTATTATTATTATTTGGACGAATATGAAAACTTATGTAAAAAAGGTAAGCACTTACTCGATAGCCTGATATCCGGAATCTGCGCAAGCCATGTAGCATTTACCGCAGTTTATACACATATCCTGGAAAAAATACAAAGTGTTCAGAGACAACATTAACACAATCCTGCACGCGTAGAATGACCACCGTAGAAACGGGTTTTGTCGACGGAAGAATAGACAAAATGACAGATTGTGATTCGTTTTGTATATTCTTCCGTCGACAAAAGCCGTTTCCACGGTCATGCTACACGTGCAGTTTCGACGCACGCAAGGCGTAGTTTGCGCTCTTACTTCCACTACACACACGGATTTACGTTATACTCATAAATGATTACAAGGAAGGCTAGTGCGTATGATGAGGTCGTGTTAGACTAATTGCGTAACCGATTAAGACTAATCTGTTTCATTTTGACATTTCAACAACATTCATTTCATTATTTACGTTGTTGAGCAGATTTTTTTTTTCGAACTTATGAAGCAATGTTTTAGAAGTTTTATTTCAAACCGATTTACATTGTGATTGATTGTGTATTACGCAATTAGGGTGCTGAGTTTGAATCCCAGATCCAACAAAGCACTGATATTCATTGGTATAAATCGCATCCTGACTGAGATAGCCTTTTATTTTTTTTTGGTAGTGGTAAATCGTCAAATGACTACTCCCGCTCTGGGTGTTCCTTCAATTGCCTGTTGCCAAGGGTCCCGGTATCCCTTTCCGACTCTCCCGCAAGACTGAGATAGCCTGTGTTTTTATTTTTATTTTCCTGACCTCGATTATGTCTGATATTACTAATAGATGAATTCTACGATGGAAAAAGCGCACCCAAAAGATGGATATTCACTTAAAATTAGTTAGTAGGAAACATTTCATAGAATATTTCTTAATAGATTTTCCTACTCACATCATCAATAAGCGCGACGACTTGCTTAGTATTATCCAAATGTTTGTAAGTCCCAACTCTAGGCAAAGCTTCTCCGACCACATCTTTAATCTTGGGAACCTCTGCAGTTTCATCATGGTAACCATTGACAGAGCCATTGGTCATGTAAGTTTGGACCTTATTGTCTGCTAATAAGTCTGATTTTAGTCTGGTTTCGTGGAGTAACTCTTCGCGCTTTCTGCTGTATGGACCGAAGTGGGCTAATACCTGGGAAAGAGAATTAAAATGGGATTTAGGTATTAGTTGATGATCATAACACACTTGAAAAGATAACGAAAATGTTAACACCCGGTTTTTGAATTGAGAATTAAAGTGGAAGTCCGCGAAATTCAATATTTATTTGGAAATATATATGTTTTTTAAATTCACGGTCTACATTGAAAGAAGTAGAATTTGACAAGTTCTCAACATCAAAATTCTCAATTGAGAAACCGAGTATAAGTCAACCACGTTCACAATAGGAGCATCAAACCAGAGAGAAGCTTACGGTTGTTTATTTATTTACAACTTTATTTTAATAAATGCAAGGTTGATATTTGTTTGACTCCGTAAGATCTACATTGGAACACACACAATAGGTTCGCCGCCTAGTATTTTGTGTAATCTCATGCTATCGGCCGTCCGGAAACTATTTCCGTACAACTATGCCAATAGATAAAAGCAGGCCCAATTTCATCAATAGCCACTGTTACAAACCTAGTATTATGAACTTTATTACAAAAGTCGTAAAGTTCTATTTAGGTACTTACAAAACTATAAGGTTCTATTTACTTACTGCTACACAAATCAACAATAAACAATTTCTAAAGCCATAAGGTTCAATATACCTTGCCATTTTCGTCGTACAGCGTTTGAACGGGTTTGCCCTTCTGATGCTTGAAGGTGGGCGGCGACTGTCCCATCCAGCCGGCGAGACCTATGGACCGCAGGTACAGGAGAGCCTTCAGACCTGTTATGTAGTCCTCAACTACTGTGAAGTCTTGGTTCTGGACAGCGCTGCAAATCTGGAGAAGGAGAAAAAGTTAGTAAATTTATTCAGGCGTGACTGCAGAAATCCATTATAAAATACAATAGCCAATAACAATACAATAGCAATAGTATTCAGGATGTTAGGGTAGACACCGTTATCCTTGAAACTAGTGGTTTGGTGTCATCTATAATATACTTTTTCTATGGGACCAACCTTGAAATCGCGAAAAAAAAATCAGCTGTTCCATACATTTGTGTTCACTTAAATCGACAAATTGTATGGAACAGCTGATTTTTTGTTTTCGATTTCAAAGTTGGTCCCATAGAAAAAGTATATTATAGATGACACCAAACCACTAGTTTCAAGGACAACGGTGTCTACCCTAACACCCTGTATATTTAGCCTAACCTATTCCGCTTAACTATTCTTCAAGAGTCATAAAAAGCCCTGTAAGTAATCGACGCTCTGCGTCCAGCGCTCGGTGTGGCAACACGTCGTGTTCTGGTTTGCGACTGGTCAATCGTCATCCTGTGGATGCAGCGGAGCCACGAATCGACGCAATTTTTTGCATAGAAATATAGTTTATATTTTCTGAAAGTGACATAGGTTACTTTTATCCCGAAATATCGAGCAAAGCTGTGGACAAAAGTTAAAAAGTCATAGTTTACCTGAACAACCGGCGCCCCGCACATAATGAACTGTAGCGCTGATTCAGCGGAGTCGATGCCGCCGATGCCCAGTATTGGGAAGCCGGGCAACTTGTTCCCGATAGCTGACACTGCCTTCAAGCCCATTGGACGAGTCGCGTTGCCTGATACACCGCCATATGTCGTGTGTTTTTCAACGCCTGTTGAACGATATGGTATTCTCGTAATTAATTACCATTTATGAGGATTTGTCACCAAAGGTGCCCACAGATTTTATAGATTTTCGAAGTATTTTCTGTAGTAATCCTGTCCCTCATGACGAAGAAGTATTAAAATACGAGTCTAACGTCAAAAATCGAGCAAATCTGTAGACTTTAAGAAAGCAAGGGACAGGTCAGAGAGCCTTTAAAAATATTAGAGGAGATGGTTCTATGTTACAGGTTTGGTTTCCGCACTTAGTCCCTAAGGTGGACCAATGTGCGTGGGCCATGGTGGCCGTTGGGGGTTATTCCATCCAGCCCACCTCCCTCCAGAAGTTTATTAAGTCTCCCGGTTTGCACAGAACCTCCGTGTAAGATCTGGGTGACCCTAGGGTTTCAGTTCTAATCTGGGCGACGCCCGTGCATTCAAAGAGCACGTGCGCGACGGTTTCCTCAACCTCCATGCACGCTCTACACAGAGGAGATGGTTCTGAGGGTTGCAATTTCAGAAGTCTTGGAAGTTTGTCGTCTTCTATGACAGCATCTATTAGAAGCCTCGAGCGTGTGAGTATAATAGAAAAGAGGGGGTGTAATGATGCACTTACCGACGGCCGGCCAGGGGGTGGTGTCAGCTTTGACTGACATCAAGCCTGACACTGTGTTGATGGCTGACACACCGCTCGCGCCACCTGGTGACATTTTCAAAATCAATTTTTTCTTTAAAAAGGGGACTTTTTTCAAAGGCTGAGGAAAAGCTTCAGATCGTTACAATGTCATGTCTAATTGAATAGTACGGTTAAGGGTGGATTCGACCAAACTCGAATTTATACACGAGTAACTATACGGGGAATAATCGATTCCACGATTTTATTCACGAGTAAAATCAACAGTCGTTTTTCCATGCAATCTAACGTATAGCTATACTTTGATTAGAAATAGCGGAATGAATGTGAACGAATGTAATACCCGGCCAAAAAACGTTGTTCTCCAAACGGGACGGTGCAGAAGCATAACTCATCTCAACTCTCATTTGCCGTATTATAGCTTGGGAAAGTAGGTAGCTGCCAATGTCAATGTACAATTTATTGTTTGCTTGTCGTGATTGTCAGCTGGTAACGAAGCGGCCGCCATTAAATTATTCTCGGATAACTTGTTTACTCGATGCATTTCGGCGGTATAACCACTTACTCTCAGATAGACAGATAATCCGAGATTAAGATTTGGTAAAACGAAAAGTTGTCTAACTCTAGAGCAATTAGGGATTTTATTCCCAGGATAAGACTTATCCAAGTTTGGTCGAATCCGCCCTAACTGTAACTACGCTACGAGTGACCTACGATAACCGCCCGTTATGGTACGAAGTAAACACGACGTTTGTGTACTAGGTATGTGCGCCTGCAAGGCCAAGGGTCTTCTCACACAGAGAAGGCACGAGGTTTGATGACCATGCTTGCGCAAGACGGGTTGGCAAGTTCAGACTTAAAATACAATAGACGTAGATATGTTTAGTAACCTATTCCGCTTAGCTATTCTTCAAGTGTAAAAACCCTGTAAGAAATAAACACGTGTTTCACCTCTCAACGAGGCATCCTCAGGAGGACGATTGACCAATTGCAAACCAGAACGTGACGTGTTACCACACCACGTGAAACACGTGTCGATTTCTTACAGGGTTTTTTAGGAGTCTTGAAAAATAGTCAAGCGGAATAGGTTACTAAATATATCTACGTCTATTGTTATAATGGATTTCCGCAAAGTCACGCCTGAATCAATTAACTATCTTATTAGTTTAGACTTGTATGAACTATTAGCTGCGTCCCGCGGTTTCACCCGCGTAAGTCTCGATCCCATTTGAATATCGGGATAAAAGTATCCTATGTCCTATTCCAGGTCATGGTCTACCCATGTGCCAAAGGAGATCATTCATTTTGGGCTAAATTATGAAAGTGCCGAACAAAAAAGAAGATTTTCACATTTAGCCCAAAAATGTATGGAACGATCTCCTTTCATCCAAATCCGTTCAGCTGTTTTAGCGTGAAAGCATAACAAACTCACTTTCGCATTTATAAGATTAGTTAGGATAAATCCAGGTTTTCTCACGATGTTTTTCCTTTACCGATGTCAGTAATATACAAGACAAACTCGGAATGTACAATATGAATTGAAAAGTCATATTTGTTTGCTAAGCGTTTATTCAAAGACTGCATTATCCGTCTGTGCCGCCATTTGTAAAGTTTTCATACCTTTATGCGCAGCCACAGCGATGCTGACAATGTCAGTGATGTTCGGAGTCAGCTTCACGAAGAACGGGATCTTGACGGCTTTCCTCACCCACTCGGATATGCCTTTCACTAGCACGGGATCCTGATAATAACAAACAATATCGTATTAGTATCTAATATTTGATGCATGACACGTTTTGATGAACGTGGACGAAGACGTGGTGAAGAAGGACTTATAATGTAAGAATTCTGTAGGCGTTCTGTAGTCTCTGCAAAAGGCGTGAGTGTACAGTACCAAAAAAATCACAAAACGTACAAAAAAATCAGCTGTTCCGTAAATTTTGACGAGTTATTCGAAAATCTATGTATGGAACAGCAATTTTTTTTCGCGATTTTTTTGTTGGTCCCATGGTGAAATTTGTTCGTAATGATGAGTATAATGACCCCGCAAGAGGATGCCTCTGAATTCAATTTCATCCAGTATATGTCCACAACTTTTTTGTACGAAAGTTTTAACAAAAAAAATCGGCCTCCCCCAAGCTCCAACCCTTCGACCAGTTCTGTGTTTCTCGCATCCAGCGGATTCCTGCTTCCTTCACCAGGTCCAGGTGTGGCGAGCCTTAATATTTAGTAATAATATTAGTCAGTCAGTGTATGTTACCTGTCCACACGCGAGTCCCATCCCGGACTCGCCCATCCCGTGCGGACACGACAGGTTCAGTTCCAAGGCGTCGGCGCCCGACGCCTCCGCCTTCTGCGCGAGTTCCGTCCAGTCGGCCTCGTTGAACGAACACATGATTGATGCTATTATTACCTAGAACATAAATAAATTAATATTAAAATGGTGTTAGCAAGGTTTATGATTTCCAAACACAAAACGCGACCGCTGGCTGACAGAAGCTGTTATTCCGTTTATCCACCTCAAAAAATCCACCCCTTAGGTTGATACTTGGAAACGTATGTCCGAGAATCCACCCTAGACCTAGTTGGATAAACGGAATTTATAGGCTTAGGGTGGATTCTCGGACATACGTTTCCGAGTATCCACCTTAGGGTGGATAAACGGAATAATAAGGCCAATTCTCGTACTTAAAAAACGATTAAATTCAAGTAACAATGTGCACTTTTACGTGAAGATATTATCGTGGTCATCCACGTGCATAAAATATATGGAAATACGTGCCCGTTATAATGTTATCATGGACGGAAATTTAAAAGCGTCTTCATATACGCACTGTTCATATATGTACTCCAGTACCCACTTCATATACACAGTGCAGTGGCATCAACCAAAATATTTTTGACCTCAATTTTCTGATAAACGCTGTATTTCCATACATTTTACTTCCCTGTGTTATCGTGATACCCTGAAATGGACCAGAACGTCCACGATAATTCACTTCACGTTCGAAATTATAAAAGCGTACAATCTCTTCTCAGCGACAATCAATGTATGTTAAGAGGTTTTTTAGTCGGCGCAGTTCTCAGATATAAGCTCGATGTTGCTCGATGGAAGCAGCCCTGCCCAGGTCCGTGATTCTCACCTGACGTCACACCTTGTTAATAGGTCCAGCGGGGCGAGAACGGCCTTGTAACATGGCTCGAGTCACACATTTTATCACAGGTTAGTCATATAAAATGTCTGACTCAAGTCATGTGACAGAAGGCCGTGTTCGCCCCCCAGGTGGTACTTACTTTACTAGGGAAGTCCCGTTTAAGCTCAGTGATGCTCTGGCACCAGTAGTCGGCGCACTTCTCAGAGATCAGCTCGATGTTGAGGAAGCAGCCCTGGCCCGGGCCGTAGTTCTCGCCTGACGTCACGCCGCGGACTATGCGCGGTGACACGTTGGTTACTAAGTCCTAGAGGAAAGAAGTAATATTGTATGGTATTCGGTACTCATAAACTTTCATAAAATAAACACGAAATCACGCCTGTAATCAAAGGGTTAGGCAGAAGTGTGCCTAAAGGACACCACATTTCACAATAGTGGGCGAGCTTAGTCCTTATAGCCAGTGCAAACGCACGGTTACCATACCATGTCTCTATTAACAGCAGTGATAGCCTAGTGGTGTAACCGTCAAACTACCAAGTCATAGGTCTCGAGTTCGACCCCAAGCACGCACCTCTGACTTTTAGGATTCATGTGCGTATTGTATAATTATCGCTTGCTTCAAAAACGGTGAAGGAAAACTTCGTAGAAACCCAACATGCCGTCGAGAAATATCTCACAGGCATGCCGCCTGAGAGATATTTCTGGACGGCATGTGAAGCCAAGTCAGAGGCCCATGGGTGGCTTTAAAACCCTGAAGATGAAGATCACCACTATCAGGCGACTATCTTACAGTCATAAAACCAGAAAGTTAACAACTACCACGGCTCATCATAAAAATCGCCCGTAGGTATGGGTGCAAAATAGAACTATAGAGTTAATTCAGTGTGTTTCCGCTGCCAAAGGTTCTGTTCAACCGTTATTTAACATTTTAATGATTCATCAAACAAGGAAGTATATAATAAAGCTTGTAAAAAAAGATAACATAATGGACTGACATACAACACAGTGAAACATGCCAAAACTAAACCTTCGCTCTGTGCATACACGCTCACACGCACACATTTACAACCAAACAACACCTAAGTGAACACATGTTTACGAAACCGGCCTCACGTCACTGTTGTCAGCGCTCTGTCTTGGTTTTTTATTTGGTCTGAGGAACTAACTACAAAAATGACCAGTGAAACCTTTACATACCTTATCAAGTCCAAAAGTCTTAGTAACAGCGAAGCCCCAGCCCTGGCAGAAGGCGCGGCGTATCATGGCCGTGCTAGTGGTGGGCGGCGCGCTGGCCAGGCCGAACGGGTTCTCGAACTTAATGCCGCACACCTCTACTGATAAGTCTACGTCATCGATAGGCGTGTGGAACTTGGGCAGCTCTATTGGGGCTGAGAAGGGTATGCCCTGAAAAGTGTAGAATTAAGTAGAAATTATAAAATGGGTATCTCTAGTCTTTGGATTTAGGAAATTATGGTAACCGTGCAATTTACGGTAATTCTTTTGAAGCGGATGGCGTCAAAAGCTGATCGAATGTATTAAAATATTTACTTTCAGACTAACTGATCGACTTTTTGCAAGTTCAAAAATGTCTGCAAAATGTTTAACAAAAATACTAATCTTCTGATTTGTAGTGCAGATTTATGCCTGGACACAACCGGGCTTTTTTATGGCTCAACCCCGGGGCATGTTCTGTAACCTTATAAGCTAGCCACTATGTCTAGACTATCGGGGTAGTCACTTTTAGTGCCAAGCACCCAGCTCGCAGGTAGAACGATAATTCGTTCGCGTGCCCACAACTCGCCTCTCACGTCGTACATGTAGCTATAGGCGGCGCGCCGATGGACTCGACCGACCGGTTGTTATAGATTTGTGAGACGGAGTCATTTTATGGCATGCCAATTTGTATGCATTCTATGTAATAGGGAATATGCGTGTGATTCAAATAAGGGTCAAGTATTTGCCTCCATCAATATTTTTGAATAATATTTATTTTTGAGCGAGAAATTAATTTATAAAAAGTGCAAAAAATCTGTGGAAAATTCAAATACTTGAAAAGCGACGCGAATGGTCAGAGCAGATGTGACGTAACAGTCTATGACAACAATCAAAATGTCAAGTTTGACATTGACTTGACAATTGTTTCTTTGTTGTCATAGACTGTCACGTCACCCCGGGTCGGTTGGATATTTTAAACTTTTTTTTAAGTACTTTAAATTACTTTTTGGCGTCGATTTTAAAACTATTATTTAGCAATGTAAGCTATCGAATAAAAATATTAAATAAATACATGCAAATACTCCCTATTAGCAGTGAAAGTGTTAAATCTGAAGCTAAATGAGCAACTAACCTGTAGATAACAATGCATGTACCAGGCGGCCGTCTTGCCGTCGTTGACGGACTCGACCGTGGTCTCGGCGACGCCCGCGAGGTCCCCGCCCACGAACACGCGCGGGTTGCTCCTGCTCTGCATGGTCGCTTCGTCAACCTCCGGCAACCCCCAGCGGTTTAGTTTTACGCCGGACATTGCGTCTTTTACTGGAAAATTGGAGATATACTTGGTTATTTTAAACTTCGAGTTTCCCTGGATCCTCTAAAATCAGCATGTCGTAAGGATTGAGTAGATTGTTGTACGAATAATGTTGTGTGGACTGTGTGACTTGCCCAATGTTGCTTAACATTTTCAATGTAATGAAAACTCAATAAGATTAGCGTGTCTCGGCTGCGTGACGGAAACAGGCTTTCACATACAAGTGTTTAGAAGCGATTTAGGCTGAGTTGTCGAAATCGAACTCGTCTCAAATCGAGTCATCACACATTGAATGCCATATGTATGGCATTCAATGTTTTATTTAAGCGACAACGTGCCGCGGTCGCTAAAACACGGGTTTTGATATTTTTGCAAGACTTATCTAAATAATCGTCTTATATAATCTGGGATCTGAATACTCTGAATCATATTTTCTGCTTTCGAACAAAAAGCTAAAGTTTACAACGATATAAACCATATTTTACTTTCTTACCATCAGCCTCATAAAGTCCGGATCCAAAAGCCGAGATGATAAAGTTAGCTTTCAGTTGCATCACTTGATCTTCATCCTCGATCCATTCTCCATCATCCAACTGTTCGGTACGACACATCTTTAACGCTGCAATCTGTAATATACAAACAATTTATAGAATTGTCGAAATTTGTATGGAGAAATGTCCGCTGTAAAAATTTGCTGTATAGTATCATAATAAATGGTTTATGGCAGCTTATTGTGTGTTCTTTTAATATAAAACAATTAATGTTTTTTTAAACTTGGGGAATATTTATTTTTGAATGTAAAAATCATCAATGAGAGAACATACTTTTCCATTCTTGACGATGACTTCTCTTGGAGACATGAACGGCACAAACTCGCATTTCTCTTCTTTTGCTAAGTCAACCTGAAACAAAATTAATTATAAATCTTTGAACAGAATAACAATATAGTTGCAAGAAAAATAAAAGTGATCGCAAATTCCATTCTCTCTCTCTTCTTCAAGCTGATATCGGCATAGTTTAAGTAACACTTTAGCAGAGTAGCGCGTGGAAGTCAGATAGGCAGTCGCTCCATGTTATTATTTTCATTGTTAGAGCCGGCGCACATCTAGCCAGGTGCAGCGCAGCGTATTCATCACTGCCAAACAAATATCGACCTTGCATCTGTTGAAATTAAGTTGAAAATAAATAAACTTTTATTAGCTCGAGAGCGCGTCTAAGCGGTAAGAGGCGCGCGTCTCAGGTTATTTATTCTCAACTTAATTTTTAGGCACGAAACGTCGATATTTGTTTGACAGTGACATCCGCGCTGCCCCGCGCCTCGCTTGATGTGCGCCGGCCCTTATTCAGCTGTAGTGAAAGCTGTACTAAAGCCGATCTCATCATAGTAGTTTCAAGTGATGCATGCATTCTTCTTTACGCCACAGCAAAGTACTGAAAAAAATCTAGTATTTCGAAGGATAAAAAAAATTAAACCAATAGTTGACCTCTTCAGGCACCGCCCTGATGTTGGTGACGCCCTTCCTGAACACAACAAAGACCCGGCGCGCGCCGCAGCGCAGCGCAGACGTGGCGCAGTCGAACGCCGTGTCGCCGGCGCCCAGCACTATGACGTTACCGTGTAAGGATGGGAGCGCGGATTTGCAAGCGCATAGACCTGAAATGGAAAGCTTCCTTGAAGGTTTCGCGGCTTGAATTCACACAAAAGTATTTCATCATTTAATGAATGAATGAATGTTTGAGGATCTTCCCAGTGGCTAGAGAGGCGCCACGGCGTCCTCATCTTCCGCCTGACGCAGGTCCTCACCGGACATGGCAACTTTGGGAGGTTCCTGTGTAGGATTAGGCGGGAGGAAACGCCCGGGTGTCACCACTGTGTGGATCTTCCGGAGGACACGGTGGAGCATACGGTGGAGGTGTGCCCTGCTTGGGCGGAGCACCGCCGTGTCCTCGTGGAGGCGATTGGCGGCAATAACCTCTCGCGTCCGGCCCTAGTCCAGGCCATGGTACGGAGCGAGAGTGCATGGGAAGCCGTCACCTCCTTCTGCGAAGCAGTAATGCTCGCGAAGGAGGAGGCGGAGCGCGTGAGGGAGAGGCAAAGTTTGCGGCCCTCACGCCCCTAACCGCCGCCGCTGGAGACACCCTGGGCGTCGGGAATCCCAGGCGGATTGTCGGCCACCATAGGCGCGGGCTTGCGGACGGCGAGCAATGGGTAGCTCGCCGTCCGATAAGGACCAGGCCCGGGTCGATGGCGCGTCGTGTTCCACGCGCGCCTCAAAGGGATGTCAGCACACCTGACGGGGTCCGCTAGGACCGATGCCTGCCAGGGTTGCGGAATAGTCCGAAAAGGATACCGGGACCCTGGCAACAGGCAACTGAAGGAACACGGGTGGGTTTTAGTCAGTAAAAGTCTGACACGCCCTTCCGCTCCGCTCAGAGCGGGAGAAGTCATTTGATGATTTCCCACCCTCAAAAAAAAGAAAAATGTCTTTTAAATAAAGTGACAGAGACAGAATAAGGCAAGACTTTGCTGCATTTTACAAGTAAGTGAACTGAGATATTGAGAACCACCAAATAGTTGGAATGATGTTCTCCAAGTCTGAATAAAGGTAGGAGGAGCTGCTTTATGCTTCCGCTTGTTGCTTGACTTTATCATATTCTGAGAGTCTCCAAGAAATATAGCTCCTCATTGAAAATAAGCTTCGATCAGCAATAGCACTAGATTAAGGATTAGGAACAAAACAGAAACACATCGCCCAAGTGGCCGCGATTACATATAACTTGATTATAAACCTTAATATTAAAACATAAAGTTTATTATCGTTTGCAATATATTTAATACTTTCTTACGTATCAAATTATATTTATGGAAAAATAAAATATAATTTCTAAGAAATAAGATTGAAAAAACTATGTTACAAAATAAGATTACAACATTATTTGTGGTCTTATTTTTCCGGAGGTTTTTGATGCGCTCATAGGAAAAATCAACAACAAGCAAACAACAATGATTGTCTAAGTTAACTACAAACTATCCTAACTAATATTATAAATGCGAAAGTGAGTTTGTTTGTTACGCTTTCACGCTAAAACAGCGGAACGGATTTAGATGAAATTTGGCACATGGGTAGAACATGACCTGGAAAAAGACATAGGATTTTTATCCCGATATTCCCATGGGATCGAGACTTATGCGGGTGAAACCGCGGGGCGCAGCTAGTAGATTATAGTTATGTTCACATACCTTTCTTGCTGCCCTTAGATACAAGAGGTAGGAAGTCCTTGCTGGTATAGAAGCCCATTTCTTGGTTAAGTCCTTTGAAAATTGGAACGCTTTTTGGTTCCGGGAGGCCAATTCCTAGGAACACAGCTGAGTGTCCATCTTCTAGTAGACCCTAGAAATTAAATGACAGTGGTAATCAATGAATATCCGCAGCAATCAGAAACAAACTATTGGACTAACCTAAGTCATGATTTTTTTTTCTCCCTTTATCTGCAATCGACTTTCTAGTCATAATCAGATCGGATCTTCGTGTGAGATTGTTTTTGTGATGCTCCATTGAATATTCTCACTATGTGGTTCGGTACAAAATAAATTTAAAATTTTCAATCCAAGTTCAGGATTTGCTATCTTTAGGCGGATTATATCCCCCTGTCTGTTTAGAAGGTTATTGGCTAAGACATTGCTGTGCTTGCTCAGTCTCTGTTTATATGTTTTGCATTTTTCGCATAGTTCTTTTTTCACTGTTGGTATTTTTAGGTGTTCTGTATTACTGACAAACCAGGGAGCAAGTCGTGATTGCCAGTCTAAACGTGTCGCGTGAGCAACTGTGTTCGGCTGTATTAGGGTTCCGCGCCAGAAGGGTGCCAAACGGAACCCTATTACTAAGCCTTCGCTCTCCGCCTGTCTGTCAGCGGGCTGTATCTCACGAACCGTAATAGGTAGACAGTTGAAATTTTCACAGATTGTATATTTCTATTGCCAACAATAAAATAAAGTTAAACATTAAAGAGGATATACAAGAAACGTGTTTTCTTTTTCTGTTTTTTTTTGCTAAATAATGTACGGTGGTAAGGAACCCTTCGACGTTCGTGTGCGAGTCAAGCTCGCACTTGGCCGGTTTTTCCGTTTCCGGTAAATTAATTTCTAGCTTGACACCCTCTTTCATTCTTGTGTTATGTACTCACATTGACAGTAATGTCCTGTGTAGACAGTTTCCTGCCGGTGACGAACTTGACTCCCAGGTTCTTGACGAGGTCCACCTCAAACTGAACAACATCGAACGGAAGGCGATATTGAGGGATCTCTGCTGAACTGGAATTTTAAATAAATATACCTGTAGGAGCGCTGACACATCAGTTTTGTATTCGTTATACGAGTACGTGCAGCGTTTGGCGATCACAGTACGCCCGTAACCACCGTAAACTATAGACGCGCTCCCAACCTAATTAACTACTCCTGTGTAATAATAATAACGAGTAATAAATAAAGTAATAATAGAACTCCGCAGCATTTGATTTCTCTCCGTACACACAACCCTTTTTTTTTTTTTTTTCCCGCTCTAGGCGGAGCGGAAGGGCGTGTCAGACTCTTACTGACTAAAACCCACACATGTTCCTTCAGTTGCCTGTTGCCAGGGTCCCGGTAACCCTTTCGGACTATTCCGCAACCCTGGCAGGCATCGGTCCTAGCGGACCCCGTCAGGTGTGCTGACATCCCTTTGAGGCGCGCGTGGAACACGACGCGCCATCGACCCGGGCCTGGTCCTTATCGGACGGCGAGCTACCCATTGCTCGCCGTCCGCAAGCCCGCGCCTATGGTGGCCGACAATTCGCCTGGGATTCCCGACGCCCAGGGTGTCTCCAGCGGCGGCGGTTAGGGGCGTGAGGGCGCAAGCTTTGCCTCTCCCTCACGCGTTCCGCCTCCTCCTCCGCGAGCATTACTGCTTCGCGTACACACAACCCTAAAGACACAATACACGCGCACACTAAATACCTATTAAGAGTGAAAGTGGGCAAGACTGGTCAAATCTTTAGGATTGTATCTAAAAAAGGCTTTGATTCTTGTGCAGTTGTTTTATGCGCTATACTAGCTTCCGCCAGCGGTTTTGTGCGCGTGTTATCTTTATAAATTATAGCCTATGTTACTAAGTGATAATAATAACATTCTACTACTGGTGAAAGTTTTTTTTTAAATCGGTCCAGTAGTTTTAGAGTTTATTCATTACAAAAAAAAACAAATCTATTCACTTTATGATATTAGTGAAGATGTGTGCTTTGACATAATTATACAATCGAAGAATGAAAATGTTAAGCACTCGTAAGGTTAATTGTCACTTGCATATTATTATTATCATATTGCCAATATTTTAAACAAATAAAACATTTCTAAAAGGTGATATCCGTCCGATATAGGGGAAAGGAATTTGCTTGAAACTTGCTAAGATTTTCTTTCTTTGTCCAATCAATCTGCCTAGCCTTTTTCCAACTATGTTGGGGTCGGCTTCCAGTCTAACCGGATGCAGCTGAATACCAGTATTTTACATGGACCTCCACAACCTAGTAACTAGGTAAGACGATACTTTCGGGTTTCTGACGACCCGTAATGACTGTCAAAGATCCACGAATGATAGCCGAGAGTAATGGCTTAACGTGCTTTCCGAGTCACGCAGGAGTCTCATTTTCTTGACCGTACCTATGGTATATGGTATGTTACCTGTCCCTAAATAGATACATACCTGAGTCCACCCAAGTACTTCTCCTTCTCATAGACAGTGACATTCTTATAGCCTAGTCTAGCTAAGAAACAGGCGCAACTAATACTGGCCGGTCCACCACCAATCAACGCGATCTTCTGGTCTCCGCCGTTGGGCAGAGGCTTGGTGTTAGGGTCTAAGGTTTGGGGGATGCCCATCTTCATGAAGACCTGGAATTAATTTGGGTTATTTTGATGTCGAATACTAGCATGTTACAACATTTCAGAAAATCGACAATACATAATGAAGCAGTTGGTTTTTGATATTATGCTGAGTAAAGAATGTAAACGAGGCAAAGGGAGTATGTTAGTATCGTAGCACGTGGCGTTCTGTAGTTTCTGCCTCCTATTGGAAAAAGGCGTGAGATTATGTATGTATGTAATTTTGAGATTTTAAGGATATAATCTGCTATGGAATCCTATCCTGCTGTCACCCATCAACTCCGCACTTGCCTGCTTGGTGATTTTAACATGCTCATTTCACTTCAATGTATTAAAATGCCAACGGTTAAAATAAAAAGAACCGAAGAGTTTGAGTTTGAGTCCAGCAGTATCTGCCAGCAGATTTATTGAATCCTCATTAAAGCTATTGGTTATCATCTGATACGGGTAGTTAAGTAAATTCAAACTTACATCAACAGCAAAATGCTGCAATCCACCAATATTGATGGCGCCCTCTTCACTAGCGTGCAGGTTACAGCCTCCCACACAGAGGTCGCTGGTAGGGCACACCATACCGCATGTTAATCCTAAGGGATTATCGGAAAGAATCGCCTTGGCCGCTCCATAATAGTTCTGTAAAGAAAGGGCAAATATTCATCTATGACACCAGCTTATTCTTGTTTGCAAGATGTGATGCGTTGAACATTTGAATTTTAAGATGCCTAATCGATTATAGACCACGCAGAATGCGTCATTCGTCTTGTGGTCGCAAGCATTACGGCGGTCCTGGTTTTGATCCCCGGGTCGGTTAAAGTAGTGCTAATGGTTTTTTATTATTGGCACTGGCAGGCCTTTTTTTTTTTGAGTTTGGTATATCATCAAATATCCTCCCGCTCCGCCCAGAGCGGGAGAACCTACCCTCCCGCTCTGGGCGGAGCGGGAGGGCGTGTCAGACTTTTACTGACTAAAACCCACACGTGTTCCTTCAGTTGCCTATTGCCAAGGTCCCGGTATCCCTTTCGGGCTTCCCCGCAACCCTGGAAGGACCACTGGTAGGCCTGAGATTCCATTTTTTTAACAGACGTCGAACGGACATCATATCTGGGTAAATGCGAGTATTACTACTAAGTCTTTTCAGGGAACTGAGGCATGACGATGTTATTATGGCATACGGCGTCCTCATGTCCCCGAAAATATAATTTTTACACTTTACGTAACTTATAATTTCCTGTATTCTGCGTTTACATACCGAATTCAGGCATCTTTTATTTAGTTCTCTTCAAAAGAGCCTTTCTCTTATGTGAATGATCACAGCAACTCAAATCATTGCAAGACAAATTTCTAGACAGTTAGACAGAAGACTTTTCTCTACACACCTTAGTAGCGATGCTGCTGATGAAACTCTTGACATCTATCTGCGTAGGACACGATTTCTGGCAGGGCGCGTCTGCGCACTTGAGGCATCGTGCGGCCTCCTTCAAAGCACCGCGCTCGGACAACGTCGTGTGTTTGATGTCGTCGAAGTTCTTCGTTAGAGTTGGACACGCCTGGAATTAATTATTACTATACTTCCAATTCATTCACTGACAGACAACGCACAGCTTGAAATTTTGCATAAGAGTCCCTCCCTTATACAACGGTGGTGGATTTTTGTTTCATTAGTTTATTGAATTCAAATCATAACAAACGTGTCACCGCATTAAGGCTTGTGCAGACTGGCGCAATATCGCGAAAGCGACATGTCTCGCGCTGCCTGACGGACCCGCGATTTCGTGCCAGTCTGTACGAGCCTTTACGAGGATCATTTTCTTTTCACGTCAATTGGTTGGTTTTATATACTCGGCGTTAGGGTAGACACCGTTATCCTTGAAACTAGTGGTTTGGTGTCATTTATAATATACTTTTTCTATGGAATCAACCATGAAATCGCGAAAAAAAAATGTATAGAACAGTTGTTTTTTTTTTGCCCTAACACCCTGTAGGTAGTTGCGGTGCACTTGATATTCGGTATGTACATTATTTATACTTATCCTTTCCGTTACACGGCGTATAGGTACTGTTCGATAACCTTCGATTCATTTAGAAAATACAATAATCTATCACATTTTATCACTTTATGCACTTTTACTGTCAAAGAAAATAGATAAAAAACATTGTGAGTGAGTATATGCAGGTAAATGTTATCTGCGATAATCCTCTAGTAAACCCCCTATAACGCTGCGTCAAACTGTGCAGGTAATATTGCATCGGTTATCAATATATATCGATGTTTTCCTCTAGTGTCGATATCAGTGGTGATATACAAGGCTACCTATACTTAAGTAACGTTCAACTAATATTCATAATATTCCAAATAAATCTAGCTATTAATGACTAAAGTTTTAGTGAATGAATTTGTAAAAAAATAAAAGTTATATTTATACGACAAAAAAGTCAACTAAAAAGGTATAAACGAGACCCGTGCGTCCCACTGGTGGGACGAACGGGTTTTAATAAATTATATTAAATTCATTCCCGCTCGTCCCACTAACTTTCTCAGTGGGACGAACGGGAATGATTTATAATTTCATTTTTAATTCCCGTTGGTCCCACTGAATAATTTGAGTCTGGTTGTTGTTCAATTTTACACTTATTTATCCTAACTAATATTATAAATGCGAAAATAAGTTTGTTTGTTTATTTGTTAGGTACACTTTCACGCTAAAACGGCTTAAATGATTTAAATGCAATTTGGCACATGGGTAGACCACGACTTGGGTATACATTGCATACTTTTTATTTCTGTAGTACGTTGCATGCATACAAGACGGTACATAACCTAACAAAAAGTACTAGGATTGCATGAATTCAAGATAGTATTTCAATCATTAGTTGTATCTTGTGAATGGAATATCGTACCGTACGTGTTAAATTAACTATCTGTCATTCAAATTCTATAAGTTAAATGAAACTAATGATTGAATACCGTCTTGTATGTACTACAGAAATAAAAAGTATCCTATGTCGTAACCCAAGTCATGGTCTACCCATGACTTTCTCAGTGGGAGGAACGAGAATAAATTTAATATAATTTATAAAATTCCCGTTCGTCCCACCAGTGGGACGACACCAGTGGGACGAGCGGGAATACACGACGAGACGTCACAAATTCGGACTCACACTTTATTTCGATTTAAAATGCCCTAACACGTGTGACTCCGGATTATTAATGTGTCTGTCTGTGATGTCTAGTTTATAGGTACCTTTTTAGTTGACTTTTTTGTCGTAATTGGGTTTTAGTTTTATAATTTTGATTTTTTTCTTTACGGACAAGGCTACTAGATCCGAAGATGTGGTTTTGCAAATTTTCAAAATATTACAAGATAGATAGGCTGCTTACACAAGTTTTATCAGTCTGCACTTGACTTAGCTGAACTAACTGAATTCAGGAATACTAATTAGAATTCAGGATAAAGTAATAAGACTTAGGACGGTAGGTACGTCAAGAAACCTAATTAGCCAATCTGAGGGCCTAGACAAGTGATAATCGCTTCGAAAGCGTTTCGTATTTCTACAACTTTCAACAGGATTAACGTATGCTTTTCGATAGCTTATGTCAGTTCTATACATTTCTGCCTTTTCCATCATCGTTATAGCTGATAAAAAGTCACTT
Source organism: Lithophane ornitopus (assembly GCA_948473465.1). NCBI lineage: Eukaryota > Metazoa > Arthropoda > Insecta > Lepidoptera > Noctuidae > Lithophane > Lithophane ornitopus. The sequence continues at coordinate 4,676,759 of OX419622.1, forward strand.
TTCTAGGGCCTCTGAATTGCTTCTACCGAGTCCTACCTTCCTGACTCGCTAAGCTTCCTCCATGATTAGGATCCTGAATTCAATGTAGTGCAATAAGCGCTCTTCACCTGATTAATAAGCGCGCGCTTATGATGCATGATGCATCAGTGCTCTCACTGTACCTAGACATACCGTTGCATTAGTGTGTTGAATATTAAATCAAGGTTTTGCATCAATATCAGAATAAATATACTGCTATCCATATAAACTTCCATACTAATATTATAAATTCGAAAGTAACTGTCTGTATGTTACCCTTTCAAGCTTAAACCAGTGAACGGATTTCGATAAATTTTGGTAAGGAGACAGATGGCATCTTGGGGAAGGACATAGGCTAGTTTTTATCGACATACCACGCGGGCGAAGCCGCGGGCGGAAGCTAGTTGATACATAACGTCGATCTACGTCGAACAATGTTAAGAAACTGTAGGTGTTACGTTAGTCGATATTTACTTACGGCGGACTTGACGTCACTAACTCAGTGCGTTAGTACTTTACAACGTACGGAGGTAGGTATGTAATTGTTTCTCAGGTAATAAACTAAAACCAACAACTACGACTAAAAAGGTATAAACAAGACACCACAGACAGACAAATTAAAAACCCGGAGTCACACGTGTTAGGGCATAAATCGAACAGATTACGTGTGACTCCGGATTTTTAATTTGTCTGTCTGTGGTGTCTTGTTTATACCTTTTTAGTCGTAGTTGGGTTTTAGTTTTATTACTTTTTTTTTATCCTTTTGGGGTTATATTATATATTTGAAATGTGCTCATGAAGCCCTTTTATTTGATACCCAACATGGTACGATTAAACAAAAAAAATTGTTTAGTTCCTGACTTTATGTCCTCTAGAGGGCGCCATATTTAATGTGACGTCACATAGCCTATAACCAGCGGACAATCAATACGCTTCCAACGATACCTCACTTGTCAAATTGTGATGAGAGGTTTGGAAGATATGAGGGGACAGATGAACATACATACATACATACTGGTCAAAATCATAACCCTCCTTTTTTCTTCGCCGTAGTCGGGTAAAAAGATGTCGGAGTTCTCTGAACCCAGATTCCATACAAAAAAAAAACGCATCGCTAAAAATATCTTGTTAATACTCACGGTACATTTTCTGTCCTCGTTTCTTTTCCAATGCTGCTTGTTTCTCTTAGTTTGGGCTGAAGGGACCAAGCTGGTATATGGCTTTACCGTCGGATTGAGCCTTAATAGGTTCTGAAATTACGAATAAGAAATTGTCACTAAAAAAATTTGTGTAAGCAAGTTTATGTAAATTTCAACATCAATATTTTATCAATTAGGTACCTATTACAGGACCTAGTCATTATTAAAAAACTCGTAAGTGTATTATTAACTCCATGATTTTGTTTCCAAAATTATTATAATTTCGGAGATTCAATAAAACAAATTTGGCACTGTTATTTACTTTCCGTGTTGACTGTACGTAAACAGTATGAATGATGTAGATACCTATTAACCTTGATTTAAATACGTAGATAATAAAGATTATTTCACACATCTATCTTTAACAAAAGGATAGCCTTTGACATAAGATATACTGTAACTATGTAATTGTATCATATTTGTCACGAAATCAACAATCGATTTATGAAACACGTATAGCAGAAAGGGATACAAATACAAGTCGTTGGGAATCGCGCAGAGTTCCATTTCTGTCGCCCCTTCAGAATTTATCAAGCATTATGTTTGTATAATTGAGGCTGCCCTAAATTTTGCCCTAGTTCCATTAAACAGTATTTTAGATATTAGATACCAATAAAATTAAAACTAAATATGAGAAACAAGTAAAAACACCTATGGATGGGGTACGCAGACAGTGGTACTGCACCCCATGTTAATATCTTCAGTTTTTCTTACTTTATATGTATGTATATTTAACTATGACTATTGGCCTCGGCTAAAGGAAAAATGTGTTGACTTACAATTTTCAACACAACACATTTTTGCGGACACACACACAAGTCAGTATAAATTATTATGTCCGCAATTGTTACCCGGAATTATTAGGTACCTACTAGACTTTGTGTTGTTTATTATTATGTTAATTTATTAACATGATTGAACGAACAATAGTTGTTGTTGTCGGGTATAAAATAAAATATGATTGCTTCCTGACCAATTTTTTGTGCGATTGATCAATTGCCATCAATTTCCATTGTAGTAATATTGTCAATCGCTTCAATTGTATTTGGTAGAATAACAATTTGCGCATCAATGTGTATCAATCGCGTTAAAATTTCCAATTGCAATTGATCGTTTCGGGGACCCTAAAGACGTTACCTATTTTGCACAGATTCGGTTATCAATTATCAAGTACACCTTATCGATGCGATAGTATCGATACAACGATTTATCTTAAACTTGTTTTAAATTATAGACCACAACATAAGTAGGTAAATAGAAATAGCAATAACTAACCTCAATATCAGGCAACTCCTTACTCAGAAGCACTTTCGACATTTTTGAAAATGAACTTTTTAGTTTAAGATATAAAGTTATTTTTTTGGTGGCACGTTTTAATTTGTTGTTTTTAATTCGCGGGGTAGGCGCAGAGGACTGCTCACTGGCAGCGCCACTCAAGCGACTGATTACAAAATGTCTCGTGAACGCTATCTTTATTCTCATCCAGTTTAGGTTGAACTTTGTTTTTCGCCTCAAACTTAGTTAGCAGTTCTATTTCGAGAGGAGGGGCAGGTTTAACGTACATTGGTTTAACAAAACTACAATACGCAATAGACCTTTTAATGATAATTGATAGATAATTAATAGTTCAGTTAATATTGTTCATTTTGTTCCAATTTTCTAGCTTTTACTGTGGTTTAAATCGCTAAATTGTTCGATGTATTGATGTTCCCATTAAATAAGTGTTAGATGTTTGTTCAGAAGACCTTGACACACAGCTGTTGACTGCAATCGTGCATTTAGCTGTATGACGCGGTTCAAAACGAACTTTGTACCGTAGAATCATCAGTCTTCTATGCAATACAACAACGGAAATCAATTCTAATTACACAAAAATATTTTCAGGGTCTGTTTTAAAGTCTGCATAAGCAATTATATCTACAAGATAAATTAAAAAGATGGATCATCCGCTGGATGCAAGAAGCACAGAATCGGTCGAAGTGGCGGTGCTTGGGGGAGGCCTATGTCCAGCAGTGGACGTCTGAAATGGAATAGAATGCAATTAGAAAGAAAACGAAATTTGTGGGAAGATATCTGTCAAATAAATTAACCAGAAGAAGCCAAGTCAGAGGCCCATGGGCGGCGAAGTTATGATATGGTGAAATGTCCCTTTACCTGCACCGCTTGACGATCTGAACAACAGCTCTGACGCCGCAATAAACGCACCTACTGGACCCAAATAGTATAAAATAGATACACAGACAAAACGAAATTAAGGGTATGATGAATCAGGCCATATAGATTTTTTTTTATCATTCCCTGGTTTAATAAAGTACATAATCGCTAGCAACGGTATCATAAACATGAATGTTTTCTTAAGTAATGGTCAGTTCACACAGCGACGTGAAGCGACGCGACGCTGCGCGTACTTTTTACCCGACTACGGCGCAGAAAAAGGAGGGTTATGATTTTGACCGGTATGTATGTATGTATGTATGTTCATCTGTTCCCTCATATCTTCTAAACCACTCATCACAATTTGACAAGTGAGGTATCGTTGGAAGCGTCTTGATCGTCCGCTGGTTATAGGCTATGTGACGTCACATTAAATAAAAAGGAACTAAAAAAATAACATTGTTTAATCGTACCATGTAATCATGGGTATCAAATGAAAGGCCTTAATGAGCACATTCAGGGCCGTAGACAGGGGGGGGGGGCGGTTTGGGGTTCAAACCCCCCCCCCCCCCCCGAAATGCGAGAAACCAGAATCTCAATCCAGAGATCAACCCCCTAGGGTACCTCCTACTCCTTATACAGATAATTGTAATCTATTTCGCATAGTCGCGTACTTTATAATCTACAATACCAGTAAAAGTATGCTTAAATACTGTATTTTTATCGACTCTGACTTTATATTGAATCAAAACTTGCAACTTCAGCATTCTCTGATATATATACCACCAGCCTCTCCCAGGCGGGGTGCTAAAATTTTCGAGCTCGCTTCGCTCGCTCTTGCATCTTTTTTGCATCATCCTTCTCACACTTTTCTGCTTACTAAATCGATAAAGTTAAAATACTGTATTTTTATCGACTCTCGACTTTATATTGAATAAATTCCTGCAAGTCTGAGATATTCTAATCTCCCCCAGCCTCTCGCAGGCAAGGTGCGAAAATTTTCGAGCTTGCTTCGCTCTCGCTCTTGCATCCTTTTCTGCATAATGCATGCATCGATAAACTTACTTCTGTATGATCGGTCAAAGAGAAAGAAAACCTAACTTATTCGAAGCTGGATGCTAAAAATTTCGAGCTCGCTTCGCTCTCAATCATTTCTTTAAGATTTCCGCAAAAGAGGAAAATACTCTTTTTTTTTAATCTGTATTTACAATTTTTCTACCCTCTCTGAAATCAGAAATAGGTAATTAATTTCTTAAAAAAAAAGTTTGCAATAACCCCCCCCCCCCCCCCCCCCGAAATGAATTCCTGGCTACGGCCCTGAGCACATTTCAAAAATATATATATTATAACCCCAAAAGAATTTATAAAAAAATTAAAGTAATAAAAACTAAAAAGGTCACCACAAGACACCGCAGACAGACAAATTAAAAATCCGGAGTTCATCCGGAGTAATCACACGTGTTATGGCATAAATCGAACAGATTACGTGTGACTCCGGAATTTTAATTTGTCTGTCTGCGGTGTCTTGTTTATATCTTTTTAGTCGTAGTTGGGTTAGGTTAGGTTAGTTAGATGGAACTTATTTTCTTCACGAAAAGGTATAATTTCAGTGCGACCGTTGACACGTGTCAAAGTACGCTGCGATGCGCGGTGCTGCGCAGCGCGTGTACCTTATTGTGTAGTAAATAAATTCGATATTATATCGGATCATAAAAAAGTGCGCGACGCGTCGCATTTCGGTGTGAACAGACCCTACGCTATAATACATGCCTACAGTATTTATTCCTTACATTATCTAAAGTAAGTTGTGATATCTGTTACCAAGGTTGCGTAATTTTTATTATTTGTACTACTTGTACCTATAGTGGCTACAGTTGAATGACGACACATTTTATCTATCAACTTTACAGTTGCAATTTTTTATAAAAGGTCAACGGTATTTATAAATATTTGTCCTAAGAGCACAGACCTCCATGATATAAATATTATTATTATTATTAAAACCATAGTGTAGTGTAGACGTGATTTATAAATATAGATATTTAGAAGTATATATAAATAGGATACATAAATAAAACACATAGTTTGAACAGTTAATATAAATATATTTTGAATTATTCAGAGGCTTTACAATATTTGGAAGAATTACTCGACAGCGTTATCTAACTATCATATCAATCGAATTATAGACACAGCTCTTATCTATACATATACAATTTAGTATAAAAATAATAATATTATCCAAGCTGTTACTTTGAATGAAAGCAAATACAATACATGGCATTAGTGACTACATATCCAACAATACAGTACAATCAACAAGATGACAACATAACACCAATACAAATAAACGTGTCTAACATTTATGCTATAAAATATATACTTAAGGAAATTTGGACTAACGGACATACTAAATTAATAAACATACATACTTTTTTATACAATAGTGCTGTGGTATAGTAAGTTATAGATTATATGCATTTGAAGCTGTTGATACATTGGCTACAAGCCTTCACTCATTTCACCCGTTGAAAAAATATTGACAAATATTTTATACTTTTCTTTTTCTCCTTGACAAAATAATAATATTGCATCTGTTTCAAGTTTAAAAAATATTATTTATTTTTCATGTATCGTCCCTTCGCTGCCTCAACGTGTTTAATATATTGTTGACCTATTATTAAAATTATATATTTTATAACTAGACATAATATAGTTAGTCCATTCAACCATAAACGTATTATGATACGAGAATACATGAAACTACACAATGAAATTATTTATTTTGAATTACCATTAGAAACTTAATTTATTGTGAAAAAAATTGGATCTAGTATAAAATGTTACACCAAAGTAAATGGCGTGTGTATTTTGTATTTAATACTAAATTACCGGTATTTACATGCTGATTCTTCTAAATATTTGCATCTGAACAATACATACATTAAAATCTTACCGCTAGGGATGTTCTGTGCAATTGTTCGAGCTTTTTTTAAATTTAGAAACAGAAGAATAAAAACTCAATATTAAAATAACTTTTTCAAACGAATAAAACTCTATGGCATCTAGTTATAAACGGCGTGCCGCGTTCGGTGACAAGCAACAACAATTGCACACTTAAACACAAACTTACGTGTACTGTTTCTCTTATTATAACATTTATATTTTAGGAGTGGATTTAGACAGTAATTAACTTAGTGCCATTTTATTTACTAAAGAAACGATCTGTAGAGTCTACGACAATCGTGAAGTTAGGCGTATAAGGTAAAAAAAGCATCTCATATCTAGAGGCCGTGTAAAAATGTCTAGACAGTCAATTAGAGCCTAAACCCGTTTATCACATTTTTTGCGAAAAATGCCTCCCGTGACAGTAATGCGACCGAATCGAGATGGTCGGCGAGCGAGACTTTGTAGAACAGAATGCTGTCCATCGCGATTAGGTCGGTTAATGCTAAAAGTAGTTGTGCGGATTTCACATTAGCCGTAGAAGACTAAACGTTTGCGATACAATCTTGTTGCTTATTGAAAACTGATCTAGAGGCCATAGTTCTGCGATTCTAAACTTGAAGAAATACGTTACGTTTTGCACGAGCCACTGAAAGCCATGCTCACATGTCAATATGGTAAAATAGACTATATGAGTTCAAAATCGCAGATCTATCGCCACTAGTATTACATAGACGCCACAATAGCATAGCTACACTTTACCAACGATATGTATCTAAGTATTGACCATTCACGCGGGCGCATACTCTTAAGCTTTTAGCCGAATTAGAGAAATAATACGCAGTAATGAAATATAGTCATTGCATTATGCTACATGTGATCACGGCATAAGATTCGAAATGCAATGATCACACAGCTTGATAAATGCAACGGTTATTTCCTTATGTAATGGCATATTATTGACCAAATGGCTTTTCATTTAGTTTCTGACTCCAATCAAAGTCGACTTCAGCATGAGTTACTTGGAATTATTTAATGTTACAAATGAATTAGTAAATGCAGGTTTATGTGCTTGGGTTTTTAAGTTTTGTACAGTACAGTGGGTTCTTATTTAAGATATTTTAACCTACAAATCACATCGAAGTCAATTTATCCTGGAATCTGCGTAGCGTATTAAAACAAAATACAATTTACATCATACATAGGTACATATTATAATATTTTAATTAATTAAATATACAATGAATACGAAACTTTAATGATTAACCATTTTCTTACGAACGAATTCTGTACTTATTACGCCACTAGTCCTAGTCGGCATTATAACTCGTACACAATTTGAACCTTAACACATTAGAAATAAGGACGAAAATGTATACGAGGTTGAGTCGACTGTAAACATTGATTATACACAAAAATGTGGAAACAAATAAAAAGCAATAATAAATCGAAAAATATAATCTCTGGCAAACACAAATTTCAACAATTCCATTTTTTTAAACAACCGTTTTGAAGTGACGGTGAAGTAAGTTTAACAAATTTGTACCCGAAATTATCATAGATGTAGGAATGTAATTACATTTTCGTAATAGCGACGGTCAAGTTAAGATAAAGCACCCAAATATGAGTTATACTCGGATAGTTACCTAGCAGTCACTGACAGGCGGTGGTATGGCTACTATGTGAAATACTGTACAAATATTATGAATTATTGGCTAGAGGTAGAACTTCACAAGTATTAAGACAGTTTCACGACATACAGACAATGAAACTACGACACAATTTGAATAAAGAATCCAGTGACATCCATAGACAAACTTCTGCAACGCATTAGGCAAAGGTCATCCTTTGTGCAGCCTCTACAAACTGCCAGTGACGAGAATATCCGGTCGATATAAAAAAGCGTTATACATTAAACGGACCTCACTCACACCAACCCACGTTACATATTAATTAATAATGCGTACTTTAACAGTAAAAATTAACATCTATGTATGCATTTATTGCAGTCCATTCAGTTACAGCGCTCATGTTTTATGCACATTTATACTGATGTTGGTGCGCTCTAATGTAAGCTATGCTGTAATACACTGGCATCGACGTCTGTACTACGCTATCTGTAAACAAAAATAGGAAGTATTCATTTACTGTACAAAATGAAGGCCATTCAAGGCTCAATAGAACGTTTGTATGAGTTAATTGATGAATGGTGATGATATAAGTATTTATTCATATAGTGCGTATATCTACATATTAATATTCATTTATCTACACTCATATTATTTATCTACACTAATATTATAAAGAGAAAAGATTTGTATTTTTGTTTGTAATGAATAAACTCAAAAAATACTGGACCGATTTCAAAAATTCTTTCACCAGTAGAATGCTATATTATCACTATCACTGAGTAACATAGGCTATAATTTATAAAGATAAAGATATCACGCGGGCGAAACCGCTGGCGGAAGCTAGTCACAAATTAATATTCTAACAAAAATCGATTATCGTAACAACAGCATCATTAAAGAAATTAAATACTAAAGTCGTTAGAAATTGATTTTGACATCAATTATTAGTAAGTTAACGATTAATCAACGAAGATAAAGGGGCATTACTCTATTATGATGGACCTGACAGATGAAACAATACTAGTTGGTTAACGGGTCGACCTTACTGTGCCAGGAAATCGATCAATCGGTCAATTGGCGCGAATACTACACTGACAATACAATAGGGAATATGCATGTATTTTTTAAAATATTGTTATTCGATAGTTTACATCGCCAAATATTAGTTAAAAAATTCAACGACAAAAAGCATTTTTTTTAAATTAAATTGAATAATACTTTATTTCAGACAAAGTCCATAATTTAAAGTACTTTAGACTGTTACGTCACATCCGCTCTGACCAATAGCGTCTCTTTTCAAGTATTTGAAATTCCCTCAGTTTTTTGGCAGTTTAAAAAAAAAATCTCGCTCAGAAAGAAATATTATTCAAAAATATTGATACTTCATTCTGAAGTATCACAAGCATATTCCCTATAAAAAAAAAAAATGAAGCGCAAGACTTTGGAGCACGTTAGGGTCTGTAGAGGGCTCTTTTGCCACCGACAAAGATTTATTGAGACGTATTTCTGTACTTTAGTAACAACACTTATTGGTGTCCTCATGGTTTTCAGCAGCACTTAGTATTTCTAAGCATTTATTTTGTGTTAATTCTGTTTCGTCCAATACAATTCTTTTTTTCGTACTTTACATGGGACTTATGTCTGGATTAAGTGTTCGACCGTCGGTCAGCGCTGACATCGGTCGCATACTGATTTATGTGGACTCGGTGGTCGGTGATACACTATACACGTCCATATATCGTCAACGTCTTGGTACGCGTGACCGACGATACGCGACCGACGTCGGCATAACACTAATCCAGCCTTAAGTGACAAGAAAAGAGTGTTCTAAACATACGCACATACCATACCCCTTCGGGTAAACAGGTATAATGTTATAATTTGATGCGTCGACTAATGAGACCCAATTCATGTATTTTTGATTGCGGCAAGGTGGGAATCCACTCTCCAACAATCTTAAAAGTGTGCATACCTTATCTGACAGTGCTACACAATCTTTAGAGCAGTCTACACTTCCGCCGCGGTTTGATGGGCTGCACGGGACACAGCACGGCGCGGATGGCTTCGTCGAACACCGTCTTCAGACCCTTCTGTGTGAGCGCCGAACATTCCAGGTACTTCACCGCGCTGATCTCTTTAGACATGCCGAGGCCCTGGAACACGACATACATGCATTAGGAAACTAATAGGTGATATTCAACATTAATCTATATTAGGCGGTGTAACGTCACAGGTGCGTTTGGTGTTGAATGATTATCATATTAGTAATAGTATAAAAGTGTCGATATAATTGACGTAATTCGTCTAGTCTAATGATTTACAAAGTTATAATCGCTGACACTTCTAAAGGTGCCCCTCGGTTTTTTATTATTAGAGATGTTCTAGGGATGTAAATAGCTGCACTAGCATTTATCCACCCAATTTATTAACATAGAAATACTTTGTAAATTTAATTGTGAAGTGTCCTAACAATCAAGAGAATCTTAGTTGTGATTGCAACGCTTTGGTTTTGGACAAAATCTACATGGACTAAAATAACGGCCAATGATATAATTTCAGCCACATTCCTTTACAAATAGGTTGCACGTCCCACCTGCATAAGATGGAACGCTATAATATTCGCACCATGTACGCGAACATTTGTAATATCCTGCGGGCGACAGGCGACGCCACTTCGCACCTCGGAAATAACTAAGGGCGCCGCGAAAATACATCAAGTGTCAAGCACATATTGCCGACCTGAGATTTCTGTTTACATTGTTTCCAATTATAGGTGTTAGTTGGGTAAGGTTTTAAACAATATTTGATTTCACAGTACATTTTATTTGGTTTTATCGATTAATATTGAGGGCCGATTGTATTTTCAGTAATTTCATCATCGAAATACATATTTTGGTCAAGAAACAGTTTTTTACAGCCAACAGCTGTGAATGTCATAATGGGCTGAGCTAAGAAGATTGCATGTGGAGATGGATGTGTGGAGTGACAAGAATACATAAAATAAGATAATTATGGGTAGTAGGAATGTGTGATGTATGAAAGTAAACAAGCAAAAGGAGTATGTAAGGATGTATGTGTATATATAAGTATGTTAGAGGAACTTTGAAAGTGGCGCCATTTGAAAAAACAAAAAGAAAAAGTTCATAAGGAACCGAATATCTCGGGTATCTGCATGTGAAGAGGTTAGAGGAGTGATGAAACACATGTTGTGTAAAAGAGTGATTAATATAAATGTTGAGTGAATGAGAAGGTGACGACTGACAGGGGGCGAATGAAGAGAAAAACATATTGTGCCGAACACAAGTAACATGGGACAAGGGCCGGCTGTGGGTTAAAGGTCAAATATAATAGTGTACCTGTGTGTAAGTGATGGGCGCGAGTTTCTTGTCCTTCAGCTTCTCAATGGTGTCCTTGTCTTCGCGCAGGTCGAGCTTGGTACCGACCAGGATGATGGGCGTCGACGGGCAGTGATGCCTCACCTCGGGGAACCACTGGAAGGTGCAGAACACAAGATTAGTAATTGAGAAAATCATCATCACATCAAGGTCAGCAGCACCATCACGTTGCTACGAAGTAAATATTTAAACTTCATTATGAGAACCTCTTTTGATGTATTTACGTTTCTTGTTTTCTTTTTGTTTGACAGTTGCTGTCAAATTGGTGACACTGCAAAAAAACATTGGTTTTTTGGAATAAAAAAAACATTGTTTTTAATAAATTGTGTCATTTCCGCATGATCCTAATAATTTCCTCCCCTCTCACCCCTTAAAATTTGTTAATTATTTTTCGGTTGTGGTTTGAGCTTTCATGAAGCCATTATGTTCATCTCGCTATCTTGGGCAGGGTAAAAAAAAATATATCAAAGAAAAAAGTATCATGAAAAATTGGTAGGTACTACATAAATCCTAAATCTAGTAATTTACACAACTTTATATGTATAACAAGATTTTCATTCTCCGTTAAGTTGAACTTCCTGATATCATCATGAGTCATATAAATCCATATAAATAACTAATTGGTGACATGCATCAAGTTCAGAACAAAGAACACTACAGCAAGGGCACATGTGCAACTTTACAATATTATACTCTGTTATCAGTCGGAACGAAGATTTGACGACTTGCTATTTCAGCACGTTTTGACGTGATTAAGTGTCACTGCGCAAGCTAGTGTGGTCATAAAGTTCCCCTTGTCTAACAACGGCTGTTTCTCGGAAACTGAAGTAATCCTGGTGTAGTAGCAGCTGTTTCTGGGAAAGTATATGGTACTACAGTATGTTTATACCATTATGTAGATCAAGATTATAACTAAATAAAACTAAAATAATACTAGTTGTAACTAGTTTTATTTTTAACCGACTTTTTCAAAAAGGAGGAGGTTCTCAATTCGTCTGCATGTTTTTTTTTTTTTTGTATATTTGTTACGCGATTACTCCGCCAATTATGAATCGATTTTGATGATTCTTTTTTTGTTTGGTAGGTCATGCTTCCGAGGTGGTCCCATATAAATTTTATTAACTTTACTTGCGTATTTTTCCCACTTAGTTTATCTAGACGATATCCTGTTTGACTCCTTCACTGTTATTTACATAGCAGGTAGTGGTATTCGGATTTGTGTGGGGTAGGTACCACAACTAAAAAGTGAAAAATAAAAACATTTTACAAAAAAAAAACAACCGACTTCCAACAAAAACACTAAAAAAAGTTAAAAAATAACTTTAATTTCGGAAGTCGGTGGCAAAAAACGGGAAGGAAATTTCTAAACGATAGCTTCATATGTTGAAAAAATCATTTGCTCGACAACGTAACTGTCAATAAATTGCATTGTTATTGCAAGACAGTGTGATACGCATTATTAGTGCATTATTTTTCACTTTTTATTTTGTTAATTATTTGTATTTTGTGTTTCACCAACTGAGTTCAAATAAACGAAATTTTTTCTTTCTTCCTTTATACGATGATTCTGTTGAAACAACAACTTAAAGATTCAAGGACCCACCTTAGCCCGGACGTTTTCGAATGAGGCTGGGTTGACGAGCGAGAAGCATATGAGGAACACATCGGTCTGTGGGTAGGAGAGCGGTCGCAGCCTGTCGTAGTCCTCCTGACCTGCCGTATCCCATAGACCCAGGTTTATGGGTTTACCATCCACCATCACATTCGCCGAGTAGTTGTCGAATCTGTGGATGTTTCAAGGTTCATGTTAAAGATGGAGATTTTAATAATGTTATTGAAGAACTCTTGATTTTTTGGGAAAGCTTTCTGCAGAATCTATCTTGTTTTGGGCAGTTAGTCGACATTGCAAAAAATTCTAGCAAAAAAAAAGTAGTCTTGCTAGTTTCGCAACTAAATATTTTTAATGTTTCAATAACAAATAAAAATTAAATGCTTGTCAGTCACTGCTACAATTATTGGAGCTTATAGCATTCTGAGAATCGCAACCACCAATTAGATTGGACGTTGATTAGCAAATTAAAACATTAGGCTGAAGCTCTCTCTGGATTCTGCTGCGAAATAGGTCAAACAACTACAAAGTATCTCATAAAATACCATCTTGTTACATTTTGTTTGATTTACTTAGTTGAAACTTTGCTAACGAGCTGCGCATAACTTTGCTAGTATTCAACGTTTTTGTTTAAAATTCAACAATTCGTTATACTTACACTGTAGGTATGTACTCTCCTGGAAAGGCATTTGTGGTGTAACTGATGAGCAGACATGTTTTACCGACGGCTCTGTGGACAAAGAACGGAGAAACATGAAACATTGCCCTCTGTAATGCCTCTTCTGTAGGTTGAAACGAGGAAAGTTTTAAGATAGGTACATTTTGGTCCATTTCGTGAGTTGTGACAAACGTCATCACAAATCTCACAAATAGGATGAGATTATGAAGAGGAACAAAAGCAACTAAACTTTTTTCAACGGAAATTGCAACCTCATTTCAAATCATGATAGTTTGTACAAATCAGCGAAAAATGTAAGTAATTAGGTATTTTCAATTATGGAACGTAGAATTTTAAGTCCGAATGACGATTTCGAATCAGTGCGCTGTCTGAATAAACTGCCAGTGTTTGTTTTTATTTTTAATTTCAAAATAATGAGGCAGTATAAGCATTACACTGACCCAAAGAAAAAACAACACTTGAGCACGTTCTTGCGTGCTAAGGATGAAGGATGTGATAAGTTAAGTGGACAGCACATGCTTGCCACGGCAAAAAAAGCAAAAAATCTAGGCCTCAATGCAGAATTTACGAACCCTAACACATTTAGGTATTACTAGCTTTATTTATTAGTAACAGAAATTGCAGTATCTATTTACGTCTTTAGAAAAATATACACGTTACCGCATTTTACGCGTGTTGTGCAAGAATTTTTTAAACAAACTAACGCTAACAAAAAGTAAACATAAATAAACAACAGATTCACTAGCTCGCATGTAGGAAAAAACATTACAAAATCATGTTACCCGTTATCAGAATCCAGATTAAAAATACTATACACATTGTATCTGCTGTAATGCCGTTATAAATAGCCAACACTATTTTCGCCACCTACGAGTATACCCTCCGAGCATGCATATAAATCCTGTGTTTAAAACAACGCTGTCCTCTATTCTCGGCCACGTCTAGAGGTCACAAGTGCACAACATAAATTGGCCGTGTTATAACGATCGCTAATATTCTGCCCTCGTATCGTGTCGAGTACGACATCCTGTCAGATATTCCTGGCAAGGGAATGTCGATGTCGATAAACTCGTTTTTGTATTAATATGCAGAATGTTGTTTAATAGATGGATTTGCATTTCAACATTAAAAACTATCAATCACACTAATTACAGTTACAAATCTCGCCTAGAATGTTAATGATTTCCAAATTCAATGTATGTCAATACGTCATGATTGAATATGTGTTCTGCTATCGATAATGATTGGTAGAAAGTCCTAATTACTGATTTTCACAACGTATCACAAAACTACATACAACAAAATACGAAATTAAATATGAATCACTGTAGCGTAACACCAGTGCGAACCCTAACGAATATAAAGAAGGAAAGATCGTCGACTGACCGCCCATAACCCTCGACCTGGCGCGTACGCATCTCTACAACGATCGCTCTTCATTGTGAATCACGTTGCATAACAGCCTGCTCGAAGAAATATTGAACATGGGAACCTCAGAGCTGCGATTGTTAGTCACCGACGAATAGGAACGAAAATAAATCACTACTATCCGTATGACTCATTAAATATATCATGCCAGCAATCAGAATGATATATATTTTATTATGTTGATGTTTTCCGAGAAGTCTTATCAGCGTTTGATAGACGTTATCGTGAATCAATAGGTAGACTTGCCCCACACTTGATTTATGGACAACAGTTACGCAAAGCCAGGGTTTAACTTGGGCAAAGTCCTATCCACTATCTGTTCTGTGCCACGGCGGGCACTGCGGCCCACACTCAACTAAAATTAGATAATAAAACGATAAGATAGTTGACCATAGATGGTCTTACTCTTCACTCAAATTAACGGCGAGGCTACCGATCAACTGCTGTATTTTGGATTTCAGTTAGATATTCGATAACTAAATTGTGGACGAATTAGAAGATCAATCAATTAAGAAATAACCTTAGACTCAGCAGTCTTGGCAGCTTTCAAATGATCAATTCAAAGCTATGTTCAGAGCTTTGAGTAATATTATGGCAAAACCATCACAGAAATGGCACGTTCACATATCCGTAAAATTCAAGCCAACACTTTCTGAAAGGGTTAAAATCAAGACAACAAAACTGTGAACACAAGGAACGGCCCCAAAACATCGCAAAGAATATGACACTTGGATATCAAACAAAATGATGCGAGTATTGAGCCGATGCGTCAATACTCGCATCGCATAACGATTCGATAATATCGCTTCGTGACTGACTAATCATTCATGAGTCAGCGAAGGACAAGAAAGCAAACTTTCATCATTTGCTTAGCCATTCCGCTACTACATTGGGGTTGGCTTCTAGTCTAACCGAATGGAGCTGATACCAGTATTTTACATGGAGCGACTGCCCTGACCTACACAAGTCAGTTACTGGGTAATACGATACCCCTTGTCAACCAGTCTTATGGTTGTCAGACTTTCAGGGTTCTGACGACCCGTAACGACTGTCAAAGATTCTAGAATGACAGCCGGGACCAACGGCCTAACGTGCTTTCCAAGGCACGGAGGGGTCGGTATATGTAAAGATCGCCCATCCACGAACCGATCCAGACCAAACCGGATCGATCGACCCGTGCGGCTGTTATTACTTATTCACGATAAATTGGGCAAATAGAAGTGTTTAGCTGACCATAAGTTTAGCGTACATTTTTTTCCGCAATAAAGACCGTCTGACGTCGTCGCCCGTCCAAATATTGGTGTTTGTATTCTCGCCTCGAGTAGTTTCTCAAAATTGGGGCGAAGTAACAATCGTATTAATCTTTCCGGTCGCCAGCCTCTCCAGGGTTGATTTATTTGTTAAACATAAACTGCGTAGTGCGTTATCTTATCTTTAGATGGTTCTTTTAGCTTTATTTTTTATTGAGCTTCACACTTTAGTATTGCCGCATCTAGCCATCATAATAGCCATATAATTTTAGCAAGAAAACTTTGATAGAATTAATAAATTCAATCTGCGAGTGTGGTAAGTTAGAGTCTGTCCCACACTTTTGGCTCGCCTCTGTTATTATTTCTCAAAGAAGTCTTTGGTCCACAGATAACGTCATGAATCGTTATAAACACGTGTTCCACTATAGCTGGTGACACGTTAACCATGTGTGGATCTCGCTTAATTATCGCGTTAACTCAACCAGAGGTCATTGTGTTTCCGTGTGAAATGACAGCTAGCAGCAAGTTCGAATTAAATAAGTCGGTGATTTCAGCTTAGGTAATTTCGAAAACCCTGTTGAAAACCCCATCGAAAGTAATTAGGTGCGTGCAGCAGACCGCGGAACGTCATTAATTTTAACAAATAATGCAGCGGCGTTCAAAGGCAAGGAAGGAATAGAGCCTTCAAAACTTGACACAATTTCCTTTATTACGGAAAAATTGTAAGAATATTTCTAAACGAAAAAATATGAGTTTTATAACGAAATGAGGACGAGTTACTGAAGTTGAAGCGTAGGGCTGTCGCGAAATCAAAACACCGCGGGAGAGTTATTCGAACTCTATAAATAGACGGAGTAACTGACGACTTATGGCTGTATAAATACATGAAGTCATTCATCGTAATACTCGATCGAGAAGAAATAAGTTTTATCTGTCTAGACTGGAATCATTTCAAGTTGCCATGTTTTAACTCACGGTAAAGTGACTGTTAATGAGTTTGAAGAAATGGATCCTTTTATATTAGTATCTATATACTAATATTTTAGAAAGGTAAAATTTGTGAGTTTGTATGTGGAGGGTAATCTTCGGAACTACTGATTCGATTTCGAAAATTCTTTCACAAATGGAAATTACCATTATGGCAGAGTGTCATAGGATATATTTAAAAATATTGTATGAGGAAGTCTCCTTTAGACGCGGGCAAAGCCGCGAGCGAAGCGCTAGTAGATGATAGTTTATCTATGAAGTATAAATAGACTTGACACTTGAATTGTGAGAAATAGAACTCTTAAAACTATCAACCACGTCTTTAAAAACAATCTTAGCTTAATTAATATCAATGACGAGACAAAGAATTCTTAAACGGAAGTTTATGAAACAATTTAAACGTTTTTCGGCTATGATGACGTTAAGATAGCCTTCAGTTTTGTTTCTCAACGTTTTCCTAGTAAGGTGGTTCGTTGAGACAAGTGTTTAATCGCTTCCAGCCATTGTTGTGATAGCATCAACATCGTGTTTAGACTAATCTCACGTCTTGCGGTTTCAGATGCGCAAGTTTGTTACATTCAAAGTTTGTTTGTTTCTAACAATTTTGTGCTGCTATTTGTATTGTTTCAACTTTACGCCTAGAACCGTCTGCTTGAAATGTTTTACAACATCGTGGATTTGGTTTAGTAGTAAGTACCGGAATTGTTCAAAGTTATCTTGAGGAAGTGTTTAAGACAGACCATAACAAGGCTGAAATATAAATTCTAAGTCGCGGACAATGCTACTTTAGTTGTTTTGTAGAACTTCAGTGACGTCACTAAATATTTGTAATAAGTACAGATATTGTACGGTTTCCTGAATCAGCGATCCTGATGATTAATTTATACAAATGGGAATTGGAACACACCACCTATTGGGGATTTTTTTAATAATCCTTTTCCTTTTTGGGCAATCACAAACCGCAGATAGAATACTATGAGGGGTTGAACTCATTTATTTTCTACACCGCAGTATGATTAACAGATACATTACTTCCTTAAAAAATAAAATAAAGCAGTCAACAGTCAGACCGGATGACGCATTGCCTAATGCCTGCTAGATGTTTTGTAGTGACAGCTGACTCAAGCGATTTTTGCTCTTTTTCAACGTCAATTTGTTTACTTTTTCTTGAATCCTAGAACTTTCTGTTTTCTATTTTCCGTGAATCAGTGTCAGTAGCGGTGTATAACTATCAGTTAATTAGAATAATCGCGTTCCTTTTTAAAACAGGAAAAGATTGAGTTTTGTTCTCGGGAATCCGTGGTTACCTCACCTCCCGGTACACAAAATTATACAATACCTAAAGAATTATGTTAGTTTCCTCTGGTTTGATGACACATACAATACCGAGACTTATCGAATATAATAGTCAATAAGTCCTTGTATGACCCCATTCAATTTCTTTGAAGTCAATGAACTGACGCTGCATGCATTCAGGCATTCCTATTCTAATATAATATTTTTACAAGTGAGTTGTACTCGTATGAGAACACATGCACCATGCAATACTAGAGGTCGACGCCCTTCGCAGAAGGAATTTTGTTTATTCGAATACAGAGTATCATGCTACTTTATGTTTATGATAACGCTGTAAACTAATGTTATGTTCAGAAACTAGGTTAATTTGGCAGAAAATCATTCAAATATGGCTATTTATGCTTAGTTTTTTACAAATATCGGAAAGAGCCTGACGTTATGATTGAATTAATTCCTTTCAGATTGCGTGAACGCCAATCATATTATTAATGTTCGGAACTTATTTTTTAATTTCCACCGCACTAATGTTACTACTTTACTGCTGAGTGTCTACAAAATTAACTGCTTTTTACTACAACCAGCGTTATCTTTACGAGGTGAAAACTAGAGCAAGTACAAAGTAAATCAACGTAAAAGTCGTCGGTTAAGCTTACATGGTATTATCTAATAGTGGTATCGTTATTCGGTGCACAAACTAACTGTAGAAGAGATATTAATGTTACGTTGCAGCCAGTGATTACACCGTCTGGTGATAAGAGCCGCTAGATACCGCTGCGATTCCGATTGGAGGAAATTGTTGAAAGGTTCTGTAAGTATACTAATACCCAAAGAACAATACTATGGGGAATTAATAGAAATATAGGAAGATGTTATATTACAGTTGTTTATAATATTTGAGGAAGACTGATTTTTATGGCGTCATTAGGGCTGACGTGACCGAATGTAATGATGTAATGGCGAAGGGGCCTTCCCTATAAATATGTAATTGTTATTATTGAATCTGGTTTCAGTTTACTAGGATGATGCTATAGCCATCGTCAATCTATAATGTGCAGTATATGGGACACATTGTCATTTTCCATAATCAAATGCAAGAAATTGTATTTCGAGTTAGAGTATTTTGCATAAAGCATAGTCTACAATTTGACACGGCACATAAAATTGTTTTTTGTTTTGCAAAATCTTAGTTAACGGCTTAACATATTGAATAAGCGATAAGTAAGTTATTGCATAATTATAAATATGTATGCAAATAGGTTCTGCAGATAAAGTATTGCAACATTAACGATTAGTTTTATCAAGACTTGATAATATAAAGTACAGAGTTCATGCGTGTAAAATTCATAGTAGATTTTGTCTTTGTTTATTTACTGCACGTGCAACACATTAACATAATTAACACATGCATTTGGCTCGTACGGACGAAGCCTTTATAAGATTGATTCAATACCTTGTACCATTAGGCACGAATAGCAATCAGTTTCACATTAAATTATTAGAGATGCAAGATAAATTACCAAAGCGATGAGCGTAACAAACAAAAACCATGCAACCGAAAATGCTCCCGATTCTCAGAGATAGTCCCAGAATATGAGAAAAGTTGGCAGAGCTCATGATCGTATCCAAGAATCGGCTATAAACCTTTACGTATGTACCTAGTGGTGGGCACCTCTAAAGAATTGTTAGGTCGATATAATCTGTAGCACCCACTAAATCTATTTAGCACCTCAAGTACCAGCCGGTACTACTCGCGTGAGTAATGAATGTATGACTCACCCAAGATTCTCATTAACTTGGTTGTCGCCGGGTAACGAAATTGAACAAACGGGACTCCTATGTGTGACTCAAGAAACGTTAAAATGTCATTAAGTGCAATAATGTGCACTTTACACCGCTACTTGGAAACGTAAGAGCTGGTGCGTAATCATGCGTAAGCACATATAAAATCTGATGCATTTTTTTACGTCATAGCTAACGGGTGTGCTTTGAATTCTGTGTAGCATCTCTATTCGAAGTCTATTCATGTAAAACTGTTTATTATTCAGAGCACACACTGCTATTCCGTTATTAAAGCAATAAATTACATTTTCTAAATATCACAATGAGGAGTAAGTACCATAATCTTGTTGTTTCTTTGTTTGTATCATGATCCTTCGTAGCTACTCTATCGACAGAACTCAAAAACAATGTTGCAATTCAAGCCGGTGTTAAGGTCCTGCAAACAGGCGCGACGCGATTAAAACAAAACAATTTCAAGAAAACTTCATGGTAGAACAATTATTACTGGTGTCGCGACAAGACGCGCCTGTCTGCACGAGCCTTTATAGAATGAATAGGTAGTACTACAAGTAGTGGCTGGTGCACCGACCGCGCCCTTTCTCCCCTCGTATGACGTACGGGCGCTATGCTAATTTCATTACTGCCTGGCACTCACAGCGCGAGTAGTGCGACTATACCCGGATCGCTTAATAGCCCGCTATTGGTTCAAATTGATTTCGTGTGAAGTGAATTCCGAGTGCAAGCTTTTGAATTTTTTATATGACATTGGTAAAAAATTGAGTGAAATTCTGATAGTCACATTTGAAGGGAATCTGTGAATTCAGAATTATAGAAATTAGAATTAGACGTTAAATCATTTGGGTATTTGGTGGATTTCCAAGGGAAATAACAAAAGCTGGAAAATGTAATTACGGAAAATACCAAGTACCTACTACCTATCGCACAGAAAATACTGAGAACAACCACCATACTGTCACCAGTACTCCGCTGCATATTACCACCCAGCCAGTTTCATGATTTCATCAACTAAAAACATAATTACTTTACTTAAATTAAAAAAGTTGGCATGGTTGGTCCAAGCAAATATTTGCGGTATTCCAGACGTTCCTCTATGTGTTCGGGCACTCTCTGAAATCCCAGGTATTCTCGAGATGAATGCCAAACATTAATGTTATTACCGTGTCCCTTGTACGAGGAAGCCGTTACATTCGTGGAAGCAATTTACTCTCTACCTGTTTGTTTTATCATAACGCCAAATGTTATTTCAACGTATGTATAAACATTGTTGATTAAATACACGCACCCTTTGTTTAGTTACAATTGTCTTTAATTGAATGAAAGTTCCTTCACGACAAAAAATGTTTACCTTTAGCAAAATTGACATTTCTAAAGCCGATGTCAGACGCGAGTACCATTTGATTCTTGAGTGAATGGTTCACTTTTGTTTCATTCTACGTTCACACGACACCGACAAAATTATAAAGGAATGAACGTTCATCTGACCCTTTCATTTAATTGTTCGTTATCATGCGGTAGGCGAGTGAAAAATGCTGAGTACTGAAATCCAACTTTCGTTTGGTTCATATTTGATTCATTTTGTGTAAATTTTTATTGTCGAATGAAAGGCAAAATAAACCAAAAGTGAAGCGTTTGTACTCTGACTCGGCTAAAAGAACGATTGGATTATATTATATCTCACCAAACTCTCTGGCAACCACAGAGTTTATGATTTTCTTAGCACCTTTAATATAGCTTTAATACTGCAATCTGTTCTCAACTCAGTTATAACAGGAATAATTTTATTGCCTACATCAACATCAAACTTATAATTAATCTTTCTGTTGAAAGATGGTAATGTTAGTTATTTAGTTCACTAAAATAAAACGGTTAAATGTACCAGCAGCTCAATTGCTCTTTACTAAAAGCTTTCCCTCAGACACTCCTTTAAAATAGTGGAAGGTAGAAAGGTTTGTTGCAGTGATCGTTAAGTGCATAGCACTGACTAAGACTAGACTGGAGCTAAGCGAAAAATAAAAGTTGATTTTAATATTACAATCATATTGTGATCAACGAGATAAGGTAAAGAACATAAAATACAATAGACGTAGATATATATTTAGTAATCTATTCCGCTTAACTATTCCTCAAGAGCCATAAAAAACCCTGTAAGCAATCGACACGTATTTCACCTCTCAACGAGGCATCCTCAGGATACGATAGACGATTGACCAGTCGCGAATCTGAACACGACGTGTTGCCACGCCGAACGCAGAGAACCCCAGAATCAATGAATTATGTAAAGAACATAATTAAGCACACACTTCCACTTTGCCAGCGAGTTTCGGCCTTTTCCATACAAACTTTCTTCTCCTATTTTATCGCTTTTTTGAAGAATATTCTAAAATCCTGAGACATGAGTGTAATGTTTTTTAACCGAAAGCCCAAACACAAATTATAATCGCTTTAGCTTTGAAAAATTAACATGACTGATTTTCATACAAACTTTTTAGCAAAAATACTAAAAAGTTTGGTTACCCTACCAATTTTGGTATTAAGAAGTGCCTATTTGAAATAAATTATTTGTTTCAACAGTTTCCTTTGATAAAGGCAGAGTATTGTACTAAAACTAGATTATAGATTCAAGGCGTTTCACTGCTACAAAACATCATGCCTGTACACGGCATGATGTAAATGTGTAGCAGTGAAACGCGACAGTATCTTCCACATACTCTCGGACCTGTCGACCAGCCTGAATACAAAACATTGATAAAAGCTTCCATGGGCCAGCGAAACGTCAAGATAAATGGAACGGAACCAAATATTGTATGTCATTCCTCAACATTTGCGTCAATAGTATATCAAGATGAATCGTTAGCTGTTTTCGAGACCTTTTCACTTGTGTGATGTGAGGGAGACTGATTCAGATTATAACATCATAGCTATAATATTTATTTCAGCCATAATCCTAATAAGTGTGAAAGTTTGTTCCTCAATCACGAAAATACGGCCGAACGGATTTTGAAGAAATTTGGTAACACTAAGGTATCCCTGTGGTAAGTTCCCATGAGATCATTAATAATTTCTAACATCAACGCTGGCGAAGCCGCTGGCAAATTTAATTTTTAATAACATAAAAAACGAGCAGTAAAACTATGCCTTTGTCCGGAATAGACTAATTGAGGAAATTTCTAACGTCTCCATTATTGTTTTAACGTCAAACAAACAATTCAATTCAATTTTATTCAGGTACAATTCACATTGTGTTTGAAATCATAAAAAAATAATTATATAAGAAAAACACGGTCGTTAAAGCCATAAAACTAACACATTCATAATTACAATAAAATATATAAAATAAAAAAACAAAAAACTCAATAACATTACAAATTAAACATTCAATACAATAACATGACATTTAATACAAACAATCCATGCTGGATTTATAAATAGGTACAACACACCTAAAAGGGCAATTGACGTAAACTGCCGCTTACTAATGTAGAAAATATGTTATTATTCTAACTTTTATTTTCATTTTACCGTAAACCTTCAACCACACACAGCACTGCAAAATGCCGGGTATTACGAAAATGTGTTTTCCAACTTTTCGATTCCCAATCGGAAAGCAAAAGCGCATACGAAAATAAATATTTACACAAATACGGGAAAGCTCCATAACATTCCTCTTTCATTTTCCATTTGTATTTCGATATCAGTATTTGGTGTATCGCACAGGAAGCGACGCATAGGAATTTATCCGCAGTTCCGCATCCAAAGTCTCTGTGTTCGTAGTTTCTGGATTTAGGATCAAGTTGACCCACTTTTTTGTGAATACCCAAAAGGTAAATAAGCCTAAGCCGTGATCTTCAGATTATGTTTGCAATAAGAAAGACCTTTCTTGTTTGAATACGCCCGGAATATTCTTCGACGAACATTTGAGCACGATTTAGGGAAAAATATCAAATATAGATATAAAATTGTTCGTGTATGTCATAAACTAATTTAACAGTATGGTAACAAAGTGGCATAAGAGCTAAATCCAGTCAGTATCAGTATGAAAATAACATAAATTAATTACACTTTATTGTTCTGACTCACTCAGATAACAGCTGCAAGCAAGCAATAAATAAAATTAGTATGATGATTATGTAAAAACGAGAAAATGACTGCGCATTTTAGCCTCTTTTTAGGCATCACATAAACCGCATCCCTTTTCAGTCGGGTAAATAGAACAAAAGCAAAGTGCGCACCAGGGAGCACTAACTTTGTGGAAAGGCGAAACCCTGCTTTGCATCGAAGAGATCACAATGTAAATTATGCTTTATGCGTACGTGATAAGCTCTAAAACAACAGCAGAGATAGTTCTATTTGTTCTACAAATGGTGTAGTAAATGAGGAAATTATGATTTAGTGACGTCATGTCATTGCGGGTAGACGAAGCGTTACCGCAAACGATTATTTTGAATGTGAAAAATCACGCGAGTAGGAAAACAGACTTTATTTTGAATTATCCCTGTTGCGTGATCTTCTTTGTAAACAACAAGTAGTTGAAATGCATGACGTTTTAAGTTATTTCCTTTAATGTCCAGGAAAACGTAAACGTTTTGCGTAAGGTAAGTATGTTATTTTTAGTTGCGAGGGAATTTTGTTGTTTGTTATGGCCTTATGGCTGTACATATTTGAAAACTTGTCTGTAATGTCTTGAAAAAGCATAATTTTTAACATCTTTATATTTTATGTACTTAGGCCACTTTCACCGTACTATAAGACACATCAACACAACAGTCGTCATCGCGGTTTTTGTCAAGATTTTACATCAATTATTAATATTACACAGTTTAATGTTACATCATAGGTACTTATAATCTATTCTGTGGTAAGGCATTTTGTTTAACCAAAACTACAAACGTAGTAGACATGTAACACAACACCAGCATAAAGGTAATCATGAATTTAGTATAAATGAATTGAGGAACCAACGAAACAGCAATTCTACAAAAGCGGCAGCAATAATTTGGAAACAATTGAAACATAATAATAAGTTAAAAGTAAAATATAACAGCATATTATTTCACACGTTCGTGACATAGAACAGAAACCAGCGCGTGCTTTATTGCAATAACAATATACATTTCGTTTTCAAACACTTCCTAAACAATTGCACTGAAATATGTCTGAAAAGTTCGTAATAGGTCAAGTATGTATAGAATAACTGCATAAACATAATGCAATATGAATAAGAAATATTATTATCGAAGTCAGAAAACATTTTCCGGTTTTCTATCCCCACTAAGAAAGTGCAAACTGGCATAAGTTTGCAATATTATATGCTAATGTGCAGCGGGAATGAACTCCACAAACCCATACGTAAGCACAATACATGTAAGTTTATTATATGAGGAAGTTCAAGTAATAAAATATGGGGTCGAGTAAAGTGGTAAGCTTGGGTGCAGAAATCGTAACGCAAAGGGGTAAGAGGAAATCATCACTAGGGCTGGCAGATTTTAAACTTTTAGAAGCCTTCAATACTGCAAGACAGGTGATTCAGAAAGCTACACAAATACCGAGGGAGCAAACACTTAATTTTGCAAGGCTTATCTTTTGCGAAAATGCTTTAATTGTTCCTGTTGAAACTGTTTAAATTGCTCCAAAATTGCGCTAAGTCAGTAAACTCGTACGTTAAGCCACAGTCGAGTTACACCCACTAAATCCCGGAACTAACAAGTACTAACAACTAAAACTCGGTAAATCGCAGCCCTATTACTCTGCTGAAGCACTCGGGGCCTAAAAGCAGTCACATCTACTGAAAGCAATTCATTTTACTCCTGCAGCGTTAGTTTTCAAAGCACCATTTACATGGTTCTCCACTGTGGAAATGCTTATGGCATTAAGAGATGAATTATTGTGTAATGCGTTTAAAAGCTATGCGAGTTTATGGTATTATACTGTAATGCTCCTGACGCAAGTTAAAGTAACTGCTGAATTTACAGTCATTTGGTTTGCAACTTATAGCAGTTTTAATAATACCTTATACCAGAATCTTGATCGATGAAAGTTATCTGAATAGACATTAACATGATGAGCAAAAAAACTTTTTACAACATAAAAACTGACTTCACAGTCAACACTCAAAACTGAAAAATAACTTTAATTTCGGAAGTCGGTAGCAAAGACACCGACTTCCGAAATTAAAGTTATTTTTCAGTTTTGAGTGTTTTGTTTGGAAGTCGGTTTTTTTTTTGGAAAAAGTTTTTATTTTTCACTTTTTAGTTGTGGTACCTATCCCACACAAATTCGAATACCACTAGCTGATGTAAATAACAGTGAAGGAGTAAATGAAAACATCGTCTAGATAAACTAAGTGGGAAAAAATCGTAATATTGAAGCTAACTCAAAAACTTAAATTAATAATTTTTATATGGGACCACCTCGGAAGCATGACCGACCATACAAAAAAAGAATGATTAAAATCGATTCATAATTGGCGGAGTAATCGGGTAATAAATAAACAAACAAAAAAAAAAAAACATGCAGACGAATTGAGAACCTAGTCCTTTTTGAAGAAGTCGGTTAAAAATGATACCACATTCGCTAAAAGACTAGAAGGTATAATGACCGCCTAACGACTATGTTGTTGCTGCCAATCGAAAGGTCACCAGTTCAATGCAATTCATTCCAATAGACATATAGCAGGAATATTAGCGACAGACATGCAACACATAGCTTTGTGTAACTCCTTTTTAATGGAAAATTCGCTTCCACGTGGTTTTTTTTCCGTTCGTAGCGATCCCGTTTAATTTATAGGTAGTAAAATGCATCGAAACTAGGTCTTCACGGCAGGTTACACAAAAAGCTCATCTATTTTGAGTGTGGTTACCAAACAAAGGGTATCTGTTTGATCGACAAACATACTGCGATGAACAGTGAACTCATTTACTAGTTAGTGCCAGGAGATGCTAATATGGTTACGTTACCGCACCAGGGTTTATGTGGAACCGTAAAATACTGGTGAAAATTAATAGCGCGCTTAACTGTCGTACTTATCTAACAGTAAAGGTTGTCAAAATTGCATGGATATTCTGTTTTTATAAGGCAGAGCACGTCCCAAAATGCAAGCGCATTGATTTACAAAACCACTGCTCATTGAGGACGGGCTTAACAAAGTATTAGTTCCAAGCTAGGGTTCCATGTTATGAATTTTCATTAGCAAAATGTTTCATGTTGGAACGAATTTTGATGAGACTCTAAAGAACATTTCAAGGAAGCTAATTTAGCGAGTCTGTCGCTAACTCAATTTTCTCCGCAAGTTCGATCCAGATTTTCAGGGACGTGTTTCAGTTCCTAATTAAATTTTCCAATATCGGAGACCGATGGATCCTTTTGATGTTATTAATGTCAACGCAATGGAATTGGGTTTAAAAAAAAAATATTGCGTGCGATATCAAAAATACATACAGTAACAAGAGCCTAGCAACCACAACATAGATCATATTTCAGTCTAGAAGCGAAGACTTCATCAAGAAACGCTTGAACTGCGTTCCTAACATTCCCTCTTCTTTTTCAAACCGAAGCCTTCGCAAAGCTTTACCATTCTTGGTTTGAATATTGGCTTTGTAAATATATCAGCCGTTCTTGCATAGGCACTTGCTGAATTTGAATATCTCCTTCAGACACACAGCCTTACATAGAAATGTCTTAGCTTGATGTGCTTTGTCTTGCGATGATATTCGTAAGGCGGATTATGAGCAAATTTTATGACTCATTATCAATATGCAGTACTGGTGTTTCTAATTTCTCACTTAAATTTTTAAACACCTCTTTAGCCAAATAATTTCACGGCACGCCTCACTGGCAGCTACTATTTTTTGTGCTTCAGTGGATGACAGCGCAACTGAGGTTTGCTTCACACTTCTCCAGGAGATGGCTGATCCAGCGAACATGCATATCAACCCGCTAGTAGAACAACCACACTCAAGTTGTCGCCTCCATGATTCGCATAATTACCAACATGGGATCATCCATGTATAAATAACCCTGGTAATGTTACGATTATGATCCCAACACGCGGCACATTCGATGACGCAAATAAAACGCGTATGCTAGTCGTGGACTCGTGGCAACAATAACTTTATTGTTTGGACTCACGATGCTATTTCTTATTCGTAATAGTTGCCGGCGTTGATAGCGTAATTATTTTGACCCCATTGTTCGGACACAAAACGTACAATAATTGTATTACTCGCATCCGTCACGTAACTCGACGTACTACTACCGAAGTTATCTAAAATGGAGTGTTTTATTGCAATTTATCTTTCATTCACAAATCGCCGTAGGCCTGCATTTTAATCATAACCCCACTCTATCAAACGCTCTCGGTTTAAACTCATAGATTCAACAAACCGATGCAGTTTGCAATGAAAGCAAACAGGTCAGTCGAATGACTAGCCCGGATCACAGAGGCACCAGGAATTAGGGCAGAGCAGTAATTACTTACACGCTCAGCGGCCTAGGGTCGAACCGGCAGAGCTGAAAGGGCTTTGTGAGGGAAATAGTCTCTTGTTACGGCTTGTTGAGCATTTCGAACCATCTCGGCTACACGGCAAAACGGAAGTGGGTTAACTCGAAAATCCTTTGTTTGATTATTGCTTGCTTCTGTAATAAACATTGTTTTGGACGTTTTACTTTGCATCATTGTTG
Organism: Lithophane ornitopus; assembly: GCA_948473465.1. NCBI lineage: Eukaryota > Metazoa > Arthropoda > Insecta > Lepidoptera > Noctuidae > Lithophane > Lithophane ornitopus. The sequence goes on from OX419622.1 coordinate 4,705,827, forward strand.
ACTTTGAGGCATCCAGTAGAAATCAGAAAGTCTGCTTCTTCTATTTTTCTTCGTGATTTATTATAGGATTCAAGTGCTCGTGAATAACATCCATTATCGCCTGAGTGGCTAAGTACTACCAATCAAACCAAGTGCGTTGCAATCACTTTCACAGAAAGTAGAATTATGTAGACTTGTTCTTGACCAGCCGTCTCGTATTTGATTTACAATTTGAACGTGACCGCGTGCGATAAGCTTGTTAGTATTAGGAGTGTGCAAATATACCATGGATATTTAAATCCATCGTATTGTAGCTCGGCGGATTGCAACTCGTTAGTCCAGCCTTGATGGAACCCACGCGTATCTTATTGCTTCAGGTTTCTAAAAAAGAAACTACGTTTTGTAATTCCAGATTATCATATTGTTCGAGTTTCAATTTGCTCTTGTCCATAATATTACGCAATAGATACCATATTTTCTCAAGCTTAATTCACACTTTTGCAACGTAACAATTTCATAAATATTGCGGCGCTGCGTGTGCTTTTAGCCCATTCGATATATAGTAGTTCGTTCGTAAAGAAAACTGGCTGTGCAAACCTAACCAGATTTCTTGATCCCTGACCATTATTTACTTTCCCGTCTGCGAGTAGTTGCGAGATGTATCTCGGGGGGATCGGGAGAGCTCGTCTGACTGGATCCACTATTGTCTCCGAGTGAAATTCCGGTATACGCCGGATCGACCGGTTCCTGCAGGATGAGGGGAGCGCAAGGTTACGCGTTATTTAGCACGCACGTGCGACGCAGTACTAACGTCGTGATCGAACCAAAACTATGTTTCAATTTCATATTTGGTTTGGAATGGAACGTAAGATTTGTTCTTCTACTAACTTCACAGCAATTACGTCAACCGAGTGCTGAGACTGTGTCATCTCAAACATAATTTATGGATGGTTGGTGCGAGGTTCCCACGGTCGTGTTGACAGTCAGTAATGGCCTCTAAGGTTAATGTTGGACTCCAGGCGCATTACTGGACACGATTCTAACCTCTATTTTTCGATGACCAAACTTTCTTCCACGAAGTCATGATTATAAAATATCGATTTGATCGAACTGCAGTATCAGACAGTACAGTAACGATTATAATAAAGAAAATACAATAACCGTAAAGAAATAGATACAATCTATCTATACAATAACTGTAGATAGAATTACATAACAATGGGCCTGGCTGTTCCCACAATTTTGAATTGTCTGACGCATCATAAAGTTTTATAAAGTTTAAAATTACCCTCATTTCAGATAGGTAACTTGGTGCTGCGTACTTATTGACACACGGAGTTCTGGATTATATTATGCAGGTCGAAGTGGAAGGAGGTTTAAATTATATTTCCGCTTCCCTCAACTTTGATAAGAAAAGCGTGCGAGAGCTCGCAATATGGAGACTCAATTACGGGGCTCAAGTGGCTCGGATAAAAAGAGGCTGAAAAACGAAGCCCTACACTACACAGTACCTTGCCATGTCCAACCGAGACAAAAACAGAGGAAGGAAAAATTAAATTTCAAACGAAATTTACGACTTTTTATGATTAACAGTGGCAGACTGACAGCGATAAAACAAAAAAAATGTTTGGGAACATGATTTTTTCAGTGTGGCGTTCTGAGGGCTTCCAATTCCCAAAGTATGGATGTTGATTTAGTATGAATGGACGCGGAAATCAAACATACTTTGTAACACCAAGTACGTATGAAATGAATCACTAAAGAAGCCTCAACTATTTTATATAATTAATAATATTAGAAAAGTATTATTTATTATGTGCTACTACATCGTTGATTACGTAAGTTTGTTTGTAGCCAATAAGTACCCACTTTTCGAGTCTCAGCTGTTGGCTACAGACACTATTTTTGTCGTTGGTAGCAATTTCCTTTAGCATAATCAGCCTATAATGTTCCCACTGCTGGGACACAGGCCTCCTCTGTGAGAGGGAGCGGGCCGTTTATCCACCACGCGGGCCCAGTGCGGGTTGGTAGATGTCACATGTTTCCGAATTTTTGGTTCTAGGACATGCCGGTTTTCTCACGATGTTTTCCTTCACCGTTTTTTCCTTAGAATTTTCCTAATTCCGGTTCATTTACATTTTTATAACCGTGGCGTTGTTTGGGGATTTTCTTTACACGAATTTTGCTGTAAACTCTTATCTGAAATAAAACTAGATTAAAACATAGTTTATTTGTCATTATCCTCCATGTAATATTGGAGCACAGAATACTCTGAAATATATTTGTTATCTAGGTTCGATAAAATAATTATAATGGGTTTTATGGTCCATAGTCAACAGAGTCAAAAAGGAAGGAAAATAACAATCATGATAAATGGTAACATAATTTAAAAATAAAACTTGATTTACAACAAAACCTCTCATGTTTATTTTTATCTGTTAAGTAATAATTGTTTCATAATGTATTTATTGGTAATTGTTGCTAAGTACCTATATTTAAAAAAAAATAACATTTACGTTTCGAACACCACAACACCTAACGATAGTAGATATTATTACATTTCATGGACCTAATATTTACGGGCAAAATGCACCAAGGGTTTTAAACCACAATCCCAGAAGTTTTGTCTATGGGCACTCGTAACACGTCATCAAAATGCAATCATTAGCAGGCAATTAAGGAGAAACTTAGATCCTGTCAGCCAAGTTTATAAAACGTGGCTCTACAAAAATCTTAAAAACAAAATACCGCGAACCCAATTAGGCTGGCGGTAAAAAATACCAACCAGACGCCAGTGATTCTCCTTAATAAGATTATTTTAGCAATCCGTACTCTCATGAATGATATTTTTGGGGCCCACTTGAAGACTGAATCATAACCAATTTCAAAGCAAACGAGACTCGTGTTCCTCTTCTTCATTCAAGCGTTTCAGTCTATGCCAAGGTTCGGTTCACTAGAAACTGGTTGTGAACGTTTTAGCAAGGACATACTTAATTAATAGCTCGCGTACAGACAGCGATTGAACGCAGAAACGCTATTATTCTTCCAACCTTTGCTTTAGCAATGTAAAATAACACATCATCTTTACTGGTACTATTTTTAGAACACGAGGTCAACGTCTGATACACCTCTGGGCTGTGATCTCAGCCTGATCTTGCTTCACACTAATGCTAATTACATAAAAGAGTACAACCATAATACCGTAGACTTACATACTCCCATAACAGGGTCCCAATCGTTTATCAAACACACATCTGTCTACTTAGCTGCCAGCATCCATCACTTAATAAAAGCAATCAGATTGTTAACTTACGTCAGTGACCTAGAGTGGGATTTGTGCGGCTGGTACACTAATTTAATTACATATAAAGCGGGTTTTGTATGCGGGTGAGCATTGTCTGAAGTCGTGGGGACATACGGTCTACCGTTTGCAACATTACTCGAGGCTGTAACATGTCGTATTCGATTGATTGCTCAATAGAAACGAAAGTAGACTGCTGTTACATGTCAGTTTCAACTGCCTGGCTAATGGCTCTCATTGTTGGCAGTATCACCGGAGATTAATATTAAAAACTGTTATTATTTGCTTTCTATGCGAGAAGTTGTGATTTCTAATAATACAGGATGGATTAAAAGAATTGTTGCGTTGGTGGAGATAAGTCGTGTTGTTATGTTTTCACTTAATTACAACGATTAGTAAGATTTAATTGCAAGTTAATGTTAGCCTAAGGTTATCTAGAGGTAGGCATTAAACGATAGTAAAAACGTAGATCGTTTCTAAGAACGCAAAAGCAGGGTAAACGCTATCGTTATCGATACTAATAAAATACTCAATCAATAGTCGATTGTTCATAGTGATAACATGAAAATTCGATAAAGTTGATATCAGACGTAATGTTCTGGGTAGGTCTTTTTCGGTGACATATAATTTTCAAGTATGAACGGAGAAAATGATCGGAGTTTCCATATTTCAGTTTTTACACATTTTTGTTGCAATATTTACGCCTTTCATGTATGTAGCAGTAGAACGACAAGCGTCTCGTAATTAATCACTTATTCCAAATGAGTTAGGATTACGAATGATTCATTTGTTATAGTGAGTAGCAGACAGGTGCACATAAATATTTAGATAATTGGATTAATCATTGAAGTACAAATGATCTTAACTTCCATGTGGATTTCTTTTTGAAATACTAAAACTAAGGCACTTTTAACAAAAGATACCTTCAGTAAAAAGTGTTGTTATTTAGAAAGGCCTGTATTTTAAGGCCGTGCCCTATTTGCACTACACAAATGAAAACCCATTGTTTCGACTTCCATTCACAATGACAGGAAAAGTTGCCAAAAGGTAGAAAGTGTACTTCCAATGTTGGTGAACTAACTGAAATAGGTTGAGGTTACATAGCAAGCTGTTACTTGAGAAGTTGGCAATGGGGACTAGGTATTATTATCAATTCGCTAATAAAGTAACCCGGTTTGTTTCAGTTGACTCAACAATTTGCACAGCAGATACACACCTTTTTTTTGTACATTTAGTTATCCATCGGCCTCGCCTTTTAGTGTCATCGTTTGATCGAATAGTTCTTTCCGTCACCAGCTATCTATGGGTTAACAATACACCTCTGCTCTTTGAGGATCAAGGCTAAGTCCGTTTGTCCGTCTATATCCATCGAAAGAGATCGCTCATCGTTACCCCTCCTGTCAAATACATACTATAGGACTTTTATAAGAACGTCAAGACTTTCTAAGTTCCTATGAGCAAAGATTAACGTGATTGATTAGATGTTAACGTTATGTAAACCTAACGAACTCTGTGATCGTGCACTTTTTAGAAAGGAGTCTTCAATCCCTTTCTTGTAAAGAGCTGAGTAATACATTTTCAAAGTCGTTCGGAAACTTGTTGTTGGGCTGGCGGGAAGCTCCGTAAATAAATCTATATGTTTGAGAGGCTCATGAAAACTGGTTTGAAAGTTCTTCTTTTATTTTTTTTCTTTGGTCTTGGTTTGAGAATTACGAATTTATAGCATATAGAAAGCATTAGCATTCCTGGAAATTGGAGAATGGATGTCTGATATAAATTAGAAGCATTTTTAGGGTTCCGTACCCAAAGGGTAAAACGGGAATCTCATGAACCGTGATAGTAAGACAGTTGAAATTTTCACAGATGATGTATTTCTGTTGCCGCTATAACTACAAATACAAAAAAACAGAATATAATAAATATTTGAGGGGGCTCCCATACATGGTGATTTTTTTTCATACAGGCCGATTCAGTAGGTACTTTAAACGACTTGTGTAAAACCTTGTGGCCTTCTTAACAAAGGAATAGATAATCCGCTCATGAGGCCCAAGGAGTCCTAACTCTGAATGAAATAGGGAGGAACATCAGATCGTAAAATAGTATTAAAAGTAATAGGTGCGTCCAATTCTGTTGAAGACGACCTTCAAGCTTCGTGCGGATTTTGTAAAAACATCAGAATGTGTGACGAACAAAAATAGATTTTATGACTAGTGCGTTAAGTAGGCTACATTGGCCTAGGTCCTAATTTTCTCTAGATAACCACCGCATTGCCTGGAAACTGTACCTACTTTATTAATCGAGGTGGGTTTTCCCTCATGATAAGCAAATCTGTTAGGATTTCAAAGACTGTGCACAAAATGAGAATTAAATAAAGGTCGCGGTCGTACGGCGGAACTAGAATCGAGTTTAAGTATTTATTTGAAACAGTACCTATGACGCTTTACTGAGATTCGAGGAAAAATTAAGACCTTGAGAAAGAACAAATCAGGCTACGACTTTTTGCTGACAGGGTGGGTGCAGGTAGTAAGCCAGGGTTGCGGAATAGTCCGAAAGGGATACCGGGACCCTGGCAACAGGCAACTGAAGGAACACGGGTGGGTTTTAGTCAGTAAGAGTCTGACACGCCCTTCCGCTCCGCCCAGAGCGTGAGAAGTCATTTGATGATTTCCGACCCAAAAAAAATAAATAATAATAATCCAGCAAAATAGATACCTAGACAGATAGAAAAGTACTCTTTATTGTACACGAAAATACTGATTAGTGTTTACTCATTTCCATGAAGAACTGCAACAAGTCTACTATGCGTGTATTTCTGTTTCGCCAGGATGTTTATAATGGATATACCTACTTCCTTGGTCTTCCAACTCATCAGGAATAGCCAAACGGAGCATGGCAAAGGAACAATATGAATGAGGTAAGCTCATTAGGATTCTGCTAGCAAAATTATGAATACTGCGTTCTGGAAGGAAGTACCCATGTTGATGGTTGGTTGATGTCATAAAAACTTTTTTTTTTTTCTTCAGAAAATTACGTGTTTTCTCCATCCTCATACTCTAAAAATAAAGTATTTAAAACATCAGACCTAATTCATGATTAGAAATGGCTGTTCAAATAGTAAATGCAAACAACTGCTCAGCTGAATAAGCAATGCAGAATGCATTTCTAGGTAAGGAGATTAGGTACATAGTGCTAAAAGGAAGTTAAATATTAGCCCATTGAGACTGTCCTACTTGCAGTCTTTGTATGAGAATATGATGGCTAAAATTCTATAGCTAGAAAATAAATTAATATTTAAGTTTGTGATAGGTTAAATTAATTTGTTTCCTCTCGCTTTCGCAACCTGTGGGAGTGATTTCGTGAAAAGGGACGGAAGTGTGTAACAGGAAGCCAGGGAAGCGTGCGCTATTTGATTTGACCAGTGAGCGCGCGCGGTTCTAGAGTTGGCCGTCAGGTGGTACCAACCCATTTTCTGAGAGGGTTGTATTGTCAGCCAAAATGTCAGATGTTAGATGTTACACATCTTAAGCGACTTATTTGTTTATTTATTTAATTCAACTGAAGTTATATAATTAATTTATAAAATGTCAGAACAACAATACAATAAAATTCCTATTTTGGTCTGATACTTACTATTTCTTGTTCTGTCTGTTTTATTGTATTTTACCTTTCATGATACCATGTTAAGCCAGGTGGGCCGCTGCAGTTACAACTTAGTCAGGTGGGAGTACTACATTGAGCCACAGTGCAACTGTGGATCGCCTCTGACATCTCTTGTTGTGCTCTCTGTGCATTAACACATGCGCTATGGAAGATTTTAGCGAGGCTAATGATAATGCTTTTGCTTTTGAACGAATTTTGATCAAAGCTTATTCGACACAACAAAGAAGTACCCTGCTAAATCCTTCCAAACCCAATTACAATTTCCAACAAATCTCGCACAGAACATATTTCATGGTGCATGATCTCATATAGCCCTATGACTCAGTAAGGGCAGGTTCACATTGCAAAACAATATATCACAGTATCAATTAACTGTATAATATTGTGTTACTCAGCATCTGTGCAAGTTAGGATGCAATCTGAGAATCTAAACCTAGGTCATTCAAGACATATAAGCTTATGCTTAACCAGAATTCTTGGCATAGTATGTGTCAAACTTTATGGCGGCTCTGAAGTGCGCTATTTGCTGCGTAGTACTTCACCCCACAACCCCGCTGACATGTGAATTTGTTACTTCGCAGTGTCTCTCCTCATGTTCCGAGACCTCATACAATTTTGCATCGGGCTGTACATTTGATTTAATGGATGTTCTAACAAATACCAAGATGAAGTTAGTATGCTGTACTGTTTTGTTTTACTGGATTTGTTTTAGTATTCTTTGACTATCATCATTACAGTGCAGAATATAATTGCTATGACAAAGTTTTACTATGATTGTCTTCTTACTTATGACTGAATATCATAATTATTATATTCAAAAATGCATTTTCTGCAGAAAACATCTAGAATCATTTTACTCTTATATTTATGTATAGCTAAATTTTCCAGCTAGTTGAATTTATGATTTATAAGACAAACAGTGTACCTCAGTTGATTTTTATCATTGTTTTTATCTATTCTCTGTAAGTATTAAGTTTCATGATAAGATATGGAATCTCCTTTTATATTATTGTGTTCAATAAAAGGTCAAAATACCTTAAATACCAAACACACCATTTTATCCTCAATTTTGTATTCCTGGCACATAGGACTTTCATACAGTGACTTCCTTTGTTACTGATTTAAGTTATATATTCAAATTAGGCTCTATGGTAAGAGTACAGTTGAATTGCTATCCTAAATTGGAAAAAGGAAGCACTTACCCATGGCAAATTTTTAAATGTAGAACAAAATATGTAAATGAATGTCAATATAATACTAAATTGATAAAATCCGGGGTCCAATTTGTTTTATCTTTTAATGTTGATGGTATTAACAACTATGTTAAAGTATAATTACCTTCATTAGCAGAGTTGTTTTTTATTATTTCTGTAGGAAACATTTTTATTGGATAACATTTTCTACATAGAATGTTTGATGTGTTTGAGTGTGTATACAAAAGGATACCTTTGAGGAAATTGACCAAACAACAAGTAGGTATCCCTTTTCCCTAATAATTATAACATGAATACTATTAAAATCCAATGAACTTCAATCATAAACAATTCATATACAGCAAAATACATGAAATTGGCTACGAACCCACTAAAGCATTTCTTCTGCCAAGCATCTGGCTGTTTATTCGTGACTCTAACCCTGACGGCATATGTTCCAAACGTTGCTAAGGCCGAGAACAATAACCTACAGGTTACTTGGCGTGTTATTTTTTATCACCTCATTACTCATACTTTTCCAGCCCCCGCATAGCCCGAGAACACAATGGGACAATGGTAATAGTAAATAAATCGTGTATTATCGTTGTATAACCAGCACTAATATCGAACGCGCTGGATACGGCTCAAACCAACTTCGCATGAAGTCGATTCAATTTAAAATATGACGTCAGAGTCAGTTTACCAATAAATTGTTACGTTATGAAAGCATGCATTTCAAGTAAATATAGAAAACTTACCCGTCACCGACCACTACACATTTAATAGCCTGCATTTCTGCGTTCTAGTCGACCGTTGTCACTAATAAAGCACAATTATCAAGGGTGGCTTCGGATATCTCGGATTTGTGAAAACTGCACTGTTACCACGTCTAGTTGCAATCAATACACATCCGCATCACAATCAACACTTGTATGAGTGAACTGCACAGTTTTTAGATAAAAATATTAATTTCATATCTCTTTGCTGGCGATAAGAGTAATTTGTTCACGAATCCTCCGTTTCGTTCACTTTGGAGACGTTTCGCTCGCCGATTACGTACGTTCGGCATTAAAAAATAATGTTGCCAACAATGGATTCAGTTTCAACCATTTTCCACAACACTGTTTATAACCAAATGCCAAATCAGTATATAACAATATTATTAGAAGCATAAAAAAAGATAATCATTCGTTGTTATTTCTTGAGAACGTTGATTTTGATAATATCATAAAACACAACACCACATAGAACCAGAGAAAAAGTCAGACGTCTCGAAAAAAATATGGTTATACTGACGTTGTTATTAATTTTATTTTTATCGTTAATAAAGTTGTCAAAGATTCTGCTTTATTTATTGTTTTGGTCGAAGGATGAGAAATATAAAAACAAGGAGCGCGAGCGAAAAGAGAGCTAAAAACTTCCGTTTTATTTCGTATTTTAAAATGCTGGTCACATTGTACCTACCATAAACAAGAATATATTTTTCCTTTAAAGTTAAACACATGATAAACTTATTGTGCCTATGAAAAGGGATCAACATTTTTCATTTCTAAAACACGACTTTGAATAATTATTTTATCAAAAAAAATATTGAAAGATAGAACAACATATTTTTTGTGTATATTCACTGAAAATTATACTACTTTACGGTTATTGGTTACAACTCTATCATAGCACGTTTTTGCGCGCTTGATTTTCTTTAATCTATGGCATGCTATTATGGCGACTTCGATAGATCGCGTTGCGCGGTATTGCGTGATACGATTGTTGATTTCCGTTATAATATGGCAAAAGGTGATAAAGAGTTAGAAAAACCTATAGTGAATAACGAATTACCTAATCCGGAGTGTCGGAGCACTGATCATGAAGACTCGGAATCGACCCAGGAGCAGCCTCTCGACATCGGAGAGCATTATTTGGTGCGGCGTTCGGATGAGTCATGGCACCCGGCTGAGATTATACAGACGCGATACAATGCCACGGAGGGCTTCTACGAGTATTATGTGCACTATGTCGGTTACGATAGAAGGCTCGATGAATGGGTATCCCGCCTTAAGGTTATGTCTGATAGATTCGACATGTGCGAACAGTCGAACAACAATATAAACTGTGATCACCTGCTCACCGACAAGTCCGGCCGGAAAATAACAAGGAACCAGAAACGTAAACATGATGAAATTAATCATGTTCAAAAGTCTTACGCGGAGATGGACCCCACGACAGCAGCGCTCGAGAAGGAACATGAAGCTATCACTAAAGTTAAATACATCGACAGGATTCAGTTCGGCAAATATGAGATAGATACGTGGTACTTCAGCCCTTACCCCGACGAATATGGCAAACAATCGAAGCTTTGGATTTGCGAGTACTGTCTGAAATACATGAGAATGGAAAAAACATACAGGTACCATCTCAGCGAGTGCACAGCACGACAACCAATAGGTAGTGAGATATACAGGAAGGGAACAATAGCTATATTTGAAGCAGATGGCAAGGAACACAAAATTTACTGTCAAAATCTTTGTTTAATCGCAAAACTGTTCTTAGATCACAAAACATTATATTTTGATATAGAGCAATTCTTATTTTATATATTGTGTGAAGTTGATAAGCATGGAGCACATCTTGTTGGCTATTTTTCTAAAGAAAAGGATTCTCCGGAAGGAAACAATGTTGCCTGCATACTGACTCTACCTCCATATCAGAGACAAGGCTATGGTAAGCTGCTTATAGCATTCAGTTACGAGCTGTCCAGGCTTGAGCATGTAGTGGGTAGTCCCGAGAAGCCCTTATCAGATTTGGGGAAATTAAGTTATAGGTCTTACTGGTCCTTTGTCTTATTAGAAGTATTAAGTGTGAGCCGAGGTACATTGAGTATCAAAGATCTGAGTTCAATGACAGGAATATCTCAAACAGACATCATTTCTACCCTACAATCTATGAATATGGTAAAATATTGGAAGGGGCAGCATGTTATATGTGTTACTCCGAAGATAGTTGCAGAGCAGTTAGCAAGCTCTCATTTCAAGAAGCCTCGGTTGTCTGTAGATCCGTCTGCATTGAGGTGGACACCTCCGCACAAACAGGGGAACTCAGCGAAAGCTAAAAAGTAGTACAGGCTAACAGGCACAGCTTAGAGATAAAGTAAATAGTCACAACCAAAGGACTTTCTCTAAGTGCTGGCCTGTTCTAAAAATACAAATAAATTGTTTACTGATATACATTAATTAATGTTTATGTGCTAAGATGTGAGGTTAACATCACTAATGAGCATACAGGTCTGGTGTGGTTCAAAGTACCTTTAGAGCATGTATGGGATATGGGTTCAGTCCAAAATTGTTATAGAAATTATTCCATGTATTCACAACCTGTACATACTCTGATAAACTTGAAATGGAGATGTGTCACATCAGATTTTTGAGTTACAGTGAGCGACTTGAATTAGGTTTTTTTTATTTACAGTTTTTCATATGGGATGTTAAAACTACATCTTTGTGTTATGCAGTGTATAGATCATTGCTATAGTATTATTGGTAAGTTATTAATCATATTTGCTATGGATAAATTCAAATGTTCTGTGGCATTTGTTGTTGAAGAAGGGATAGATAAAAAAATTGCTTTAAAAATAAATAATGGACTAACAAAGCATTTCGAAGTTAAAGTAGAACAGGCAAAATATTCAAAAAAAAAAAAATGATTTGCAAACAAAAAAAAATCATTGTTATACAAGGTCATAAGTGCATAACAAAGCCTTCAATTACTAGTTTTTTTTTTTCCAATTTGTTTCAGTTCAATTCATGAATTAAATTGTAAATAACATTATCATTGGACTATTCAATGTGGCTAGAATGGATAATGTATGTATCATAATATCATGTTCATGACCAATTACATGCATTATGTATGCGGTTGACTCGAAGCACTCATTATGTCACTAATTATGTATTCTTCGTACCTAATTACACTTTTATTATAAGTGGTAAATTCTAAAAAAAAATTAAACTAAACAATTGAAGAGCATTTTGCCAGTTGTATTTTTTTATTTGGCAATGGTGAATTTTGTAATGTTGTAGTGTGGTAACTCTAATGCCTTTCATTATAAATACGAGAAAATAAGTATTGTCATTTTTACCTCTATGGAGGCATTAAAACAACTATTTAAATGGTTATTTGCATTAAAAATATGATAAAAATGGTACAAAAGTCATGATTCTTGTTTAGAGTTAGCCAGCATCATATTCATAAAAATTCAGTGTGGAAAAAGAGTGGATGACGTCATATCAGGTTGTTGACCTCCAATGTTGACATGAAATTGCTAGCTTTGGTTGGGAATTTTGATTGTAATAAACTCTTTACCACTTTCATCCCAAAGTTTTAACTGTAAACTAGATCTGTATTCTACAACTTATTCAGTTCCTTTTTATACTGGTAACAGTGATACTAATGATTAAGTTTAATTAAGTTTCTACAGTGATGAATGAAACTGTCTGACAGTATGCATGTTTATTTTTAGCTTTAAGTATATTTTCGTCGTTCATATGTTTACGACACTCTGTAACACTGTTACAAAAACTTAGGAATGTAAGTAGGACTTTTAGGTAGTGACAAGATAGCGCAACTGGCAATTTTGCGCACTTTTTCCAGTTCAAATTGCCTCAGAACATCTCCATACTAGAACGTTTGTTAATACCTAATAATTATTATTATTCAATACCCCATGTCCAATCAGAAGGCGGTATTGATCAACGATATATTTTACAGAAGTTGTATAAAATATCTATAAAATAAATGTTAATGAATTAGCAATATTTGCCCTAATTGAAAACATAATTATTACGTCATATTTATTTTTACTCTGACGCAGCTCGGCTCACATACATTTGGAAAACAGTCTATTATGTTAGCTAGAGATGCCCTAACATGGGTGTGCGTGTAGAAGCAGCCCGTTATTGTTAAAATATTCTTTTGAACAAGCTTTTTCTAAATACTATGTCATCTCAGAAGGATTATGTGCAATCTGGGTTGGAATAAACTTGTTCAGTTTGTGTGAACTTGTACTTCCGCATGTAATGTGCAAACGTAATTGTATTTGAAATCCTCGACTAAATGTTAGTAGTTTGTTGAATGTATTTCATTTGTATTTCAATTAGCTTTTTCTATGTATGGTTCCATTCTGTATCGTAAGTTACTTTAGTTATTATTCGGTATCTACAGAACAGTGAAAAAGCATTAATACTCGTGACCCAATTGTTCATTCAGAATCTGTAATTCAACAACGGTTTTAGATACTACATGTTCGAGTGTAGCGTGTGAACTATGCTAATTGCCCTCATTAACAGCTGCTGTGAACAGTTGAATGACTTTTGTTGCTAGCTGGGTGTCCTCAAAATAATTTCGCTCTGAAAGCCATTATTACATCATCCTAGTGAGGTGAACACACTGAAATTATTGTGAAATACTTATTTTTGAAATAGCACTGAACAATGTCTACGATATTTTTAGTAAGATAAGTTTGTTTTAAATTCTGTAATGTTATTTTGCAATGTAAGCATCTTAAGTTGATAACAATTTGCCACTTTCTGTTGTGTCAAGTTGCATTAGAAATTTAAATGTCTACTCGTTGCCGGTTTTTATTAGATTCTGTGAATCATCAGTAATTTTCACTGTTTATTTGTGATAATTCTAATCGTAAGTAAAAGTGTCAAATAAAATGAATGCAGAAAGAAATTCGTTGTATTATTTAACTAGCTTTTGCCAGCGGCTTCACCCCCATGGATGTCACAAATTATCGGATAAAAACACATTTAACCAAATTTAATCTGTTCAGCAGTTTTAATAAAAAGTTAGCGTGAAACCATAACTCTCAATTTAGGATTTTCCGTACCAATCAAAACATTGATAGGTAGGTACTTTAACCTTTTTTACGATAGTACAGTAACTGTACGATAGTATAGTATAGTACTTACTGTAAGATTTACAAATAAAAAAAAACATGAAATGGATAACTTGGAATCAGGTAGGTACTTACATATACGAGTTTTTCACAAACACTAAATTCTCAAATATTTTTGACAAAGGTCTGGCACGGTCAAGGTCAACTAATGTCATCCATTAGTCTGTAGTAAATATCCCGGGGGTGTAATACAAGGGAAGATTATTTATGACCTAAGACGTCTAGTTTTTGAGAAAAACAAAAAAAAACTTGAGAATTCCAAGTCAAGTAAGTAGGTAGGTACTTATACATTTGTGCCCGTGACAACACCCCCCCCTCACCCCCGGATTCGCCCTCGATCTCCAGGATCATAGGCCCGGGGCGGACCGCCGCCCCTTACCTACGCCCGGTTTCTGGAACGAAAATCAACACAAAAATTAGCTAGCTAATATTTAACAAATTGTCAAGCACGCGCAATATGGTGTTGTATGAATTATATTTTATTACCTATGTTAACAACAGCATTTAACGGTTAATTTTGATTTTTGCCGCTTCGAATTTATCGTTCCAGACCCAGAACCGGGCGTTAGTCCGCCACTGATCTCATGCCCTACACTCTAACTCAAATAGGACAGCTGGTCAAATGGATGATGTAAGGGCTTAAATAAAACACTCCATCCACAATATCTAATATTCCAATTAATTTTTATTTAAGTACCATTACTTATTTCATTTGCACATTATTATCGAACATCTAAACACAGTACATGGTGTAGGTACGTAATGAATATAGCTACCGAATTGGACTCATTTTGGTTTGTGCGTTGGGAGTTGAGAATTTTCTGAGAACGAAAATCACGCAGGATAGTGGTATAGGTTGGCCTTTTATTTGAACCTGGTTATAGTGATGTCACTCATGTCATGGCATCATGACTTTTTCATACCTACAATATCTGTCAAAAACCTCACAATGGCGAGCCATTGCAACGTTGGTAAATTAGTAGACTTAGGCCCCAGGTATCAAAGAATCTCTGACCCTCAGGTCATTAAGAGATTCTTTTTGGTGAGGTTTCTTAACAGGAATGAGAATTAAAAGGATCCGGCATCATTCTTATGCTCCACGCTATAACCGTGTTACGTCGTTAAAATAAAAACTGTTATCAACAGAAATTAGGTCACAACCGATACCTATTTGATTAAATCTGATATCAAGCTTCGTTATCGGTTTATTTGTAAACTTGCAACACTGGCACCGGTTTGGGAGTCACCGAATTTTTTTTGAGTCACCCAATCATAAATATTTATTTTAGCACTCATTCAAAAAATTTCGTATTGTTGGTAGGTACTTACATAATTTAATTTAAGGAATAATGAAGGCTACCTTTGATATCCAAAACGATAATTGTATTCAAAATGTACAAAACAACAAACGCTCGGCGTTCGAGTACAAATTATGAACAAAATAAAAACACAACAGTTAGGTAATGTCTTCATTCCGAGATGAGATGTGTTCTGGTGTGGATACAGACAAGTTCCTACTTAGGTAATACATAGCAGATAATTTAAGGTATTAAAGTACAGGTAGGTACCTCCCGAAACACATCACTTGCATTATCTAATAGCGAAATGGGTATACTCAACTTATATTTATAATAAAATTCAGAAGCCCTACTTCCTATGTAAATTTTGCTTGATAGAATAACTCAAAACGATTAATGGTTACCTACTTCGCAAAAAAGAGTTGAAAGTACTCAGAATTACGGTACCTACCCACAAAATACAAAAAAGAGGACGATAGAATCGAATCCATAAAATATACACGATTTAGTAGCAATCGAGCTCAATTTCTTCGAGATCCTATAGTCCACATCCCATCTCCCAGGAAATGTCTTTGGTAACTTTAAATAAGTAGGTAAAATACAATTTAAAAAAATAGGAAATAAATAAAAATTCTTTTTAAACTTACACTCGTCTTATTACTAAGTATTTACCGAACACTGAACGACTTTAGCTTTTAAAATACTCAACACTTATTACAATATTTTTTTACTGTTTAGTAGATTTTTTTTATTATCCTCAGAACTACTAACCAACATACAAGGTACATAACTACGGCTAATATTATCTACGATATAGTGTACAGATGAATGTTTATATTTTAGCGAATATGTAAACAAATACAACTTTTTTTATTTCATAAAGTAGATAATTTTCTATCAATCATGTGCTTGAAGGGCATTTTTTGAAATCGATCTTTTCATTACGATACCAACCTATATTTTTTGATCATCCTATAGATATTTAACAGACTTCAGGAGTCAATACAGTAAAACAACCCATTAATAGAAAGAGACAGAAAATGAATTGTCCCGTTTGCTTTCCTTTTATTTCCCCAGGTGACAGAGGCTCAAGAAGTCATCTTCTATCGTTTTCTATACTCCCAGTTTTCTGTTTTTAGATGTAGGTAATATTACAGATTTAATATGAGTGTTTGCAAATGAATTTATGTAGTATACTGGAATGTGTAAATAGTTATTTGCAAAGTGCATATGATATAGAACGTTTGATAATATAATTTCACATATTTACCTAAATATATACCTTGATTGAAATGTACTTTTTTTATATAACGACGATGCCCTTAACACATAAGACTGATATGAACTTTATACAATTCAGATGTACTCAATACTCTGGAAGCTTGCAAGCGTAAAAAATCGAAGTGTTGCCAACATTAACGGTGAATAAATACTTTTTTGAGTGAAGAATACATCTGAATACGGTTATTATTGCTAAGATTTTTTTATAAATTATAGTGCAAGCTATGGAAGTGATAAAGACAACTACCTATTACAGGCTTGCTGACAATATGAAGCCAACATTGAAAAATATCACGCTATTATATTTATTTATATATTTGAAATAATAGAGTTTAGAACCATTATTGCACACATTTAAAACCCTATAATTAATTAAGGAATGCGAATCCACTTTTTCGCACGATTCTAACGCACAGTAAAATTATATTCGAGTTGAAAAATATTGTAAGGAGATTCTCACAAATATCTGTCGACTTACATCTGTAGAGGATACAATTTCCACACAGTAATTAAGTACTTTTCTATACATAGTGAGTACAACAATCACACTTAAAGTTATATTTTAATAGTTATCCATTATTAAACATCAATCTATCAGCAAGCCGACTCCTCAAAGTCCTACTAGGACACATTTCCATTATTCACCCTGGGGTCAAATGTTTTGAACTCAATTTTAGACCTTAACAGTACTCAAATAGACCTCAAATTACATCGATATTAGTAGCACAGTAGGACCATTATAATTATGTAAGAGTAATAATAAAAATGTGCCCGGAAATTTATATTAAGTAGTCTAGTAATAAGATAGCATTTCCTAGAATATATTTTTTTATTAAAAAAATACTATGATCTTGGGTAAAGCGCTTACGTCATACATAATAATATAACTATTTATTAATACTGAATGTATTGGATCAAGTTACATTTTGTGGATATTGAGAGACACATACACTATCACTAGGTATGTATGTAGATGTTTTAAACAATGCAATACCTCATACAAAATATTGAGATTAAATTATACAACATATATTTTCCTTGGGCACTGTCTTTGCAGATGCAATAGGTACAGGATGATTTTTTAATGACTCAGTTTCTTATTTAAAAAAAAAACAACAATTTAGCATCTGAATTCATTGTTGATGCTGAAAAATAATCCTGTACATTTTTTTTTTTATCTGCAGTGATTGCACCCAAAGTATACTAAACCTACGCACTTCAAAAGCGTTTTAAATCTAATATGTGGTAGCAATACATAATAATATTGCACAAAAACCAAGTGATTATGACGATATGATGTTTACGAGTAAATATTAACTAATGTAATTAATATTTCGTCGTAGTTATAAGATTTTTTAAATATTTCCAAGCGTGGTTACATTTTACAGGGTAGTCACTAAAATATAATTTTAGATAAGTATCTATAAATATATTATACTTATCTAAAATTATGTTATACTTATATAATATTGTTTTATTTAAATATATATTGATTATGATAAATATATTGTAATAATATCATTTTAGTCTATTCACTGAGGGTTTGTATACTGATCAAAACTAGTTTTGCACTACCTCAATAAGGTATGTTAAAGGTAAACTACTGATTGATATTAGTTTTAAGCCAGAAGTTTTATTATTTAAATAAACTATATTAAAAACAGTGCAATACTTATTTGATCAGTTCACTTAGAAAGTTACAAGGCCAACTTGATGAATTCTAGGATAATTTGAAGAATATTTTTAATAACTATATATTTTTTTTTAATATTATATATTTTTTCTTAGTAACCACTCTGCTTCAAGGATTCCTCTTAAATATTAATATGTATTATTATCCTATACGACGTAGCTACAGTGAGGTATGGGTGACTTGAAACTGGGTGATTAGGACAAAATAACAATATTTGTTAAAAAAATAAACGCTCTATATAGTTTAAAGACATGGCACAACGATAGTGAAGAAGTAATTATAAAATAATATATCACATGAAACCGGGTTTGCGGTCTCAAACGACAGGTGGCAGCAGTGAGCAGCATCGAGATAGCTGTTAAACCAAAACAAAAAACTTTTTTTAGGTTTACTACTACTAGAATGTAATTAAAATGGCAATTACTATGATAAGGATTTAAGGAAAAACAATATATATTTTTCATATAATTAAACGTTTTTGAGTTGTCGTTTGAGACCTGTTTTTTTTTATTATAGTATATAATATCTGTTACAATATATTGTTATTTACATAATAATATACGATGTTATATTACATTATATACGTGAATATTGTCAAGATATACCTACAAGCAGGTACTGTGAAGCGATACACGTTTTCATATACATGAATATTTAATATATATCATCTGATTACAATGTACATGAACTTTGGTATAATTTAATGTAATAATGACTGATTATGACTACACTTAATAAATAAATAGAAAAATAAGCTTCATTAAAATAAATGGACATGATTACTATCACTGAACAACTTTTAATAATAATAATCAATAATTACATACATTTTTGTATGTACAGAATAGTTTGGTAAATCTTTGGTTGTTATACATACTAAAGTAGGTATCGACTATCATTTATCAATAATCGAGTTTTCAAATCGGTTAAAACGAATTAGTCGATTATCAGTGTAGGTATTTCATTATTATGATTTTTAGGTATTGCGTCAGTAATAATATTTATTACTTATGCAGTAAGATGTGAGATTGCAAATAAAACTTGAGAAATCATCATCAATCATCCTGAATGATGCCGTGAAACAGCTTAGTAAGTTGGGGCCGTGTAGTCGATGTTTCCTGAAATCAGAATATATTCTGGTCATATTAAAATCACAACCTAGTAACTATTTATTGAACAACCTGTATAATTTGACGTTTTTAGGGAAAGGTTTCCCATAACGTCATATTACTAGCCAAGATTTTAATACCTAATTGCAGATGACACGTTAGACTCCCTGTTGTAGTTGCAAGCAAGCTCTATATTTTGATCAGCACCCTAATTAGGTATTGTAACGCACGCTCGATCAGAATTGGAATAGGTTTGAAACAATTGTCTAATCCATTGCTTCCCTCCCCTCCTATTCCTATTCTCCTATTTCTTTTATTGTACGAAAAAAAATCTGCTCAACGTAATTTACGAACTTATGAAGCAATGGATTAGACATTTGTTTCAAACCGATTGCAATTCTGATTGATCGTGTGTTACGCAATTAGGGTGCAGATCGTAGGTCTTTGAGGATTGCATGATGATTTTAGTAAGTATTCGGTGAATTTAAGTAAGTAAGTACTTCAAACTTTTCACTTATGAAATGTTGTGCATGAGAGAAGCATTTTGCGGTCTTTGTTCATCGCTGGGACGATGTACTTGAGTAGGATGTTAAGTACCCACCAGAGCCATGTGTCTGTGAGAAGGGCGGGTCGCTGTAGGCAGGCTGTGGGTCGGGGGCGGCGGGGTAGGCAGGGAAGGCGCCCGGGCTGCCCACCGCGCCCTCCACCTCGTACGCCGGCGCGAACGCTGCGTCTGCGCCCACGCGGAACCGCTGGAAGGCGAAAAACGCGCAAGCCACCTGAGGAGAAGAGAGCAGAGTAGTAGGAAGTTATTGTTAATTGAAATTATAATAGATATTGTAAAAATAAAAAAATATGTACCTAATTAATAAAAAAAATATCTTTACTTATACCAATAACCCATGTTTACAAAGTTTAGTAAGTAATAAGTCCATCTTGCTAAGTTCCATGGGCGTAGCCAAGATGGTTCCATGGGCGTAGGGTTCCATGGGCGTAGCCAAGGGGGTCCACATGAAGGACAATGGTATTCTGACTACTTAAATATTATATATATCGTCAAGGTAGCAACAAAAGTTAGGAGTATAGGTACCCTGAAGCCGGTGCCAGACACAGCAACTATATTTGAATAGGTACTTGTGAGGCACGGGTATTTGAGTATTTGTTCAAAGTTTGATCATACTGGGTGTTAGGGTGGCCACCGTTACTAGTGGTTTGGTGTCACCTATAATATACTTTTCTATGGGACCAACCTTGAAATCGCGAAAAAAAATCAGCTGTTCCATACATTTGTGTTTACTTAAATCGACAAAATGTATGGAATAGCTGTTTTTTTTTTTTGCGATTTCAAAGTTGGTCCCATAGAAAAAGTAGGTATATTATAGATGACACCAAACCACTAGTTTCAAGGATAACGGTGTCTACCCTAACACCCTTTATAATTATAACCTTACCTCACAAGTGTTCAAATATGTGACTGTGTCTGGCGCCGCCGGTTTAAAAAAGTTATTTTTCCGCCACTCCTGACCTGGCCAAGGTTCCGGCTACACTTAGGATAAGTTCTGCTGTATCTTATTGGACAATCGTGTCTGATGATTAGCCAACGATGTCCTCTGGCCATTACTGAACAAGTACCAATCATAATTTTCTGGTGAGCTGATTATTTTATCTACCATAGTTTAGGTACCCACATTGATATCTAATCATTCAATATACGGAAGGAAGCTGAAATTACAATTTCAACAATTATCCTGCTTCAATAATTATTTTTCTGCACATTACATTTATTATTCGACAGAAATTGTCGTGGTATTTACGAGGCAGATGTGAGTGA
Organism: Lithophane ornitopus; assembly: GCA_948473465.1. Lineage (NCBI taxonomy): Eukaryota > Metazoa > Arthropoda > Insecta > Lepidoptera > Noctuidae > Lithophane > Lithophane ornitopus. Next base: position 4,727,125 of record OX419622.1, read on the forward strand.
AAACGCAGGGAGGGAAAGCCCTAGGAGGATATAATGATGACATCATTGGTGATGGTCTTCAGAAAAGTAGTTAGTAGTACTCGCAACCGGCGCACGGCGTGCGTGTATGGCCAGATGTATGAACGTAAACAAGGCAAAAGGAGTATGTAAGAATCGTAGCACGTGGCGTTCTATAGTTTCTGCCTACCCCCATGGGAAGAAGGCGTGATAAGTAGGTACCTAAGTATTTTGCAGCAAATATTATCCTGCCCCTATTCCTTACGCACCAAAATAGAGAGATGATGTGCACTGCTAGTTTCAGTACAAAGCATACGCGAGCGTCTTCTAAACGGATGTCGATATTACACTCTCTTAAAGGTACCTACATCCGCCATTACCTTATAGAATGTGCAAATACTTCATCGTAATAAACTGCTCGTAAAACATGTATGCTTCATTACTTTACATAAGATAGTGTTCTTTATTATTAACTGTGTACGTACCTCCACTACAAGATGATCTAGGTTCATATTACCCTATTGAATGTCTATTTCATGAAATCATGACATTCGAGGTCAATTCTGATTGCTGATTCTAATGATTATAATTCTGTAAAGCCGTATATTTCAATCGGGAATCCCCCTCTATAAATTATGCCTTACAAAATTATAGCAACTCCAAATTATGCTAAAACAAATTAGACCAAATGACAGTTATGCTAACCTTAGCATTATGCTAAGGTATTATTATGCCACAGTATTATTATGCTAAAAAAAGTTATGAGAAAACGTTATGCTTAACAATATTATGGCAAAAAAGTTATGCCTAATAATATTATGCGTTAAGATCATTATGCTGAATTTCGTTAATAAGCCATACATTGGCATAACGAAATTCAGCATAATGATCAATTATGACAATCTATTTTATGCTTAACATTAGTAACCCATTTCAATCAACATACAAAAAAAATAAGAAAATTTGAATGTCGAGGGCTACCTTAGCGCATCTCCCTTCTCTCACCGAATACTTATGCTCCGCCCCGCAATCCGTAATACTCAACTTTTAAATAAATCTGCCTTGGGGCGGGCTTCCCTTCAAAATTGGATGCTGTTCCAAACTTAAATGAACTCACCCAGGCGAAGATAGAGAAGAAGCAGAAGGCGATGGCTCCCTGCATGTTGTTGGCGGTGCCCACGGGCGGGTTGTCGGTCTTGCCCCACGCGTTGCATAAGTAGCAGAAACCGACGAAGTACAGGAACGCCCAGAATGCTGAAGACAATGGTACAAGAGGTTAGATTTAGTACCTACGTCATACGTCTTCGCAAAAATCTCTCATTATATAACAAAGGTGCTTAGATACTAAATTAATACACGCACCTATTTCGATCGCCTTACAAGAATTTGCATGTCAGGGAAATTACCTACTTTAGGAAAACGTGACACGTGTTATTTTTTTATTAGTAATGTTATGTCGTGCTGTAAAATAATAGTCCAAAAATATACAATCACATTCGTGACAATGGAAATGGAGGTACAGTACAAATATTTTCTTAATGTCCCTCAGGGAGTAATTAAGAAAATAATGGTACTGTACCTATTTACATGCTAGCTAGGTACCTATCACTATGCACTTAATTGCCTAACCTACCTATGTGCGCTATACTTCCACTCAGTCTAGCATTTTCTCACTAGTCACTACGGAACAGGAAAATTTTCATTCTGCGTAAGAAACGTGGCTTTCCTTGTTAGGTGGGCGCATTGGACCTCGTAAACGTGAATCCGTTTTCACACGATAAGTAACAAATTAGGGTGGATTTTACGATCTATAAAATTTTACACCCAAAGAGAGAGGTAGGTATACCTATTGTTGAGCAGATCGAATCGCGTTAGAATCCCGTTGTTGTGGAGTCATAAAAGATCGAATGACCTGACATTAATGGGAGTTGTAAAGAATACGGACGCAGCTAAGTTTTATTTTATGGGTGGTAATTAATATTGGTAGTATTATGGCTATTATGGAAGATTAAAAAAGAAGTATTTATCTTAAGAAATGGGGAAACAAAATGGCAAAGTACATAATATTTTTTCATGAAAAAGTCGTTTTTAGTTTCTGCACAATTTGAATTGAAACCTTCATGTGATTCCATTTGTAGGTAATTTTTTAATGCAGGGATTATGGCACCTTTGGCTCAAGCTGGCAGCTTTGCAATAATCTGCAAATCCGCGTGACTCGCCTCATGTTCCGAGTGAATCGAACTGTACCATCGATGCGACGAAATTCTTTTGTTTGTTCTGAATACATACACGTCTTCATAAAAAAAATGCAGAATAAACCTTGACTACAATTAGTACTTAAGAGGAAATAGGTTGATGGGTCTCCATACAAACGCTCTCGCCTGTTTTCTCTCTGGTTTATTAGACCTTTGATTTAGACAGACAGACCTAGAGCAATGATTTTTTACAGTAAAATAATATCAACTAGCTCTATGCCCCTGTTTTCCGTTGTGTTGTTACATTATCTGTAAAAGCACTAGAACCCTCAGAAAATGCTCAAAATTGCCTGTTTATACCGCAGTCATCAGAGGCCTATTGTACAAATTTGACAACTATTAATGAAAAAATATATGGGCACAGTAAATAATATTTCAATTAACACACACAGTTAATATATCTCATTCAATTTATAAAATATCTTTCAAATTGGTTCAATATGGAGGAGGAAATAGACAAGAGCCGAACCTCTAATTATGACTTTTTCTATGGAGAAAAGACCGACCCTATTTCCTCTTAAGTAGGTATTTCCAGATCATGTGACAGTCTCCTTAACCTTCGTGACACGGAATGCACTACAGATATATAAATCTGTCCGCCATTGATGAGGGCAATTAATTCGACCTCAAATTCAATTTATTTTCTCCGAGTTTATTGACATATTAGCTTGGAATGGATCTTATTACTTATGTCCTACTCTTTTCAAGATTTTGTGGAATTCTTCTATCTTTTTCGTATCGTTAGTGACTAACCTCATCTAACCTGCAGAGTTTTTTTTGCCGCCCATGGGCCTCTGACTTGGCTTCACATGCCATCGAGAAATCTCTCAGGCATGCAGGTTTCCTCACGATGTTTTTCTTCACCGTTTTTGAAGCAAGTGAATAATTAGACAATGCGCATATGAATCCGAAAAGTCGGAGGTGCGTGCCGTGGATTCGAATTGATTTTAAGACGTGGCAGTCCGACGGTCACATCATATAAAATACCTACCTATTTTCATGGTTTTTGTAGCTTTGATGGCAACTTCAGAGTAAAATTTATGTATAGGACCCATTGATAGACACCTTGGTACGAATTTACTCTTTTCATTTCTTGTTAAAAGCCAGAGGAACTTTGACGGAAGATTCGATTTAATAATCATGCCAAAAAGTGTTTTATCAGAGTTCCGTGTTTGGCTAACAAATCTCACAATACAGTGTCTTAAAAGATTAAAAACTCGCAGTAACCTCTTACAAAAGTGGCCTTGACATTTTGATACCACGTGTAACATTTTAAGCTATGCAATTATGAGTAAGATTTAAACCCAAGACGTCTTGCTTTATGTAGTATTTCTCTCGTGGCATTTAACACTTTTTAATTTGATATTAGTAGGTACCTACCTGGCCTTCTGTTTACGGAGATATTGAAGGTCAAAGTTCCAATTTATTTTAGACTTTTTTTTACCAAAACTCGTAATGTTTGGTGTAGGTGCTATCAAAGAAACAAATATCGACACACCGTAAGGAATATTTTTGCTTGCAGCACTCGGCCGCTATAGAAATGTCATCAACGTCAACCAATAGCATCACAACATCAGATTTTCGCCGAGTCCCTTGTTTTTGTAAATGAAAAAAAGACAGTAAAAAACCAGCTGAGATGGTGCGTTTTTTTTAATGGAAATAAATATCAATATGATCCTCAAACTCAGCAGTAACGTAGGTACCTATGTTACAATTGTTCGCTCACTAACGAAACAGCGTTTTTCACACCAAAAATAAAAGTAGTTTCCAAGCAATTATTTAAAAAAAAAGTTGTGGAGGCTTTGTGATGGGTCTTTTTTTAACCTGTAGAGTTCGAGGTAGGTAGGTTTAGCTTTGAATTCGTCACTTACACCATGCATCATGTTCATGCGCGCTCCTTTGGTTTCTTTTTATTGGTCTAACTGACACGTTGGTCTCGTGGTCGTAAGCGCGATTACTGAGTGTGGGGTTCTGGGTTCGATTCCCGGGTCTGGCAAAGTGTTATTGGGTTTTTCCATTAGGAATTTCTTATTAACCGCCCGGAGTTTGAAAGTTCGCGGTGTGATACCCACGTCCCTCGGAAAGCACGTTAAGCCGTTGGTCCTGGGACTGATCTCTCTCCGGTCGTGTCGCATTGCCGTCCCATCGGTATATGAGAGTGAGAAGAGAGGGTGCACTAGTGTTTGCGCATACACTTGTGCACTATAATATCTACCGCGCCTAAGAAGGCTCTATATAGAAGAAGAAGGCTATATAGTCTCCGTTGAGATTGGCCGCCATGGCCGAAATACGGTCTGGAGGACTATATATATTGGTCTAAAGAGTATGAGTCCATATTACATAACGGTGACTAAGTATATTACCTACCACAGTACCTACATCGAAGTTTTATACAATTATAGACTGTAAAACTGTAAACATTAGCATACCTACTTACTTGTCACGTTTTCCTAGAAGGTTCTAACTGTTCTAAGTGTAAATGCAAATCACACATTTTTCCGTTCATTTATTTTTTGATGCCCTCAAAAAAGGATACTACCAATAGACGGACCTTAACATACATTGACCCAAAGTATTCAAACACGAGACGTTCCTTGTTCAAAAAAATCGAAAAAAAACAAAAGAGCATCAACTTACCGGAGAATCCCATGTCAGCCAGTACATAGTGCTTCCTAGTCTTCACAGAGGACATCTGTTCAAAGAGGTACTCTCCAGCGATGAATCCGATGGCAGCTATGAAGGCGATGACTGAGATGCCAACACCATAGTTGCAGGCATTCGTGTCATCGTTGTAGACGCAACGCTCCTTGCCATCTTCTCCTGTGCGCCAGCCCTTGGCTGATATGCAGCCCATCACTATTACGCTGAACAACTGGGGAACAGGAGGATAACATAATTAGTCTACAATTTTCCAATGCTGGGTGTCTGGGCTCATCTCTGTGACAGGGACCAGCTACCTACCTAAATGGCTAACACAGTTTCGTAAACAATTAAGACTAATCTGTGACGCTTTGACAGTTCAACAATATTCATTTAGTTATTTACTTTGTTGAGCAGAACATTTTTTCGAACTTATGAAGCAATGGATTAACAATCTGTTTCGAAACGATTCACATTGTGATTGATCGTGTGTTACGCAATTAGAGTGCAGGTCGTGAACCACCACGCGGGCCTATTTCAGGGCGCACCGTCTATCGTCTATAGGAGTATATTGATAAGAAACTTCTTGCTCATCATTGTTAAGGGCAATAGCGAACTAGCGGCCAGGTCGCAGCGGCCAGCAAGATAGATACATTAGTATGAATTCGCCATGGAGCACACGCACCTGGTCGCACGCGGCCAGCGGGCCCCACTGACTATCTTGCTGGTCGCTGCGACCTGGCCGCTGCGGCCTGGCCGCTAGTGCGCTTCAGGCCTAATGAACATCTTAGCAGAAAGACATATCTTAAGGTAGTCGGTGGGGCCACTGGCCGCGTGCTGCCAGGTGCACGTGCTCCATGGTGATTTCATATTAATCGTATCTATCTCGCTGGCCGCTGGGACCTGGCCGCTGCGACTTGGCCGCTGCGACCTAGCTGCTGCGACCTGGCCGCTGCGACCTGACGGCTAGTGCGCTATTGCCCTAAATGACGTAATATCATGCCAAATTAATCTCTGTATGTCTAATTCGCCTGCCTGCTGATGGCAGCGATGAAGAATCCGTCAGCCAAAGCGATGATTAGGACAAGAATACCTTTGCTATTATAATTTGTAACGGATAGTCAGCCACGCGTTGTCTGGTAGTGCCATTTTATTTATAGATTGACCGTTATTTCTGCTTACAGACTTTTAATGAGCTACAGGAATTTACATAGCAGTGTTTGGTTGAGGGCGTCATCGCGACTCATTTGTTAATGGTGTCTGTTTATGAATATATTTACCATAACTAGGTACTCCTATGTTATGAAATTAAGTTTACTTACACTTTGTCATGCAATGCATTGTGAATTATCAATTTGTAATAGCTGAAGGTTTTGTTTACCTACGTTGTAGCTATATGGTCGTTTACTATAATATAATGTATAAAGTCGTGTTAGTGCCTGTTAAATGGGGCTGATATGAGATCACCACTGTGGATCTTTTACGGTATGACAAAATTGGTGTCAGATTAGAAATATTTACTTTATTACTTAGCCTCCGCCGTCCGTCTGTATGTCAGCGGGCTATACTGTATCTCATAAACCTTAATTGGTAGACAATTGAAATTTTCACAGATTGCGTATTTTTATTTCCGCTAAGTTGTAAAAACCGTTGTAAAACCGGTGTAAAAAGACGCTAACGATGCCGAAAGTCACAGTGTGCTCATTTTTTTGTTCTGGACCATACCTACGGAGATATTGAAGGTTTTCAGAGTTCCAACTTTTTCAGACGTTTTTTAAAGAAGCAAGTTTTAAATGCTATAACTTAATTTTAAATACCACAGACCCTGAACCGTTGCACCCATAAATACAATGTTTTGCGTGCGTTACGTTGTGTACTACCGTAAACAGCGATTTTTCACACTAAAAATTAAAGTCGTTTTCCAGTAGTTATTGTTGTGCAATGTTACATATTTTGATGTACCTACAGAACACCTATAAAGGGTGTTTTCTCAATGTTTTTTGCTCGATCTTAATACGGCAGGTACGGAATGGTCCGACTCTTCTCGACTCGACTGGCCGGTTTTTTCAGTGATGCATACGTATTAGAATTCTTCTAGCAGGGCCTAATAGAAGAAATACGTAGGACGTAGGTACGTTGCATGGCACTTAATGAAAATAACTATTAGGGTAATGCTGGTAAGACTGCTAAAAGAGTGTCCGTGGAGTTTCTTGCCCGTTCTTCTCCATAGGAACCTACTACGCTTTGGAATGGGCAACTAGCTTCATATTTCTGACTGACCGACCGCCCTTGACAATTATAAAGTGCCTGTAATTGGTTTATTTGAAATAAATACTTTGATTTTGAATTTTAGTTTTGTTGACTGCTATTAGTAGTTATTCTTGAATGCCAGTAATTCGGTTTAAGTATGTATTTCTTTAAAAGTTTCGTCCAAAAAGGGCGGAAGTGATCAAGTCGGTCTAAGGGCCGTCGTCCGTCTTCTTTTTACTGCTGAACATACAGTTTACTTACCCAATTTAACACCATAGGAAATCAATAATTAGTAGTAACTGTCGATCAGAAAGAAAAAAAAACGGAGTTTATTTATTCAGCCCACTTTCAGTTTACAACTACATAACAATCATGTAGATAGATGGATAGATAAAATGTATGGTAGGTGTACGTACCATTTTTAGATACTTTTTATTGATTTCAAATGTACCTTTACCTACATAATTACACAAATTACATACCAACTATTATCTACTAGAACAATCAACATTCAGCTATCTAATAAAACAGGGTAAATTTGAAAACATTAAATTTAATTAAAACCCACCAAATACAAACAACTTTTACTATGGGACCAATCGAATTCGCAAAAAATACTACGACCTTCTCCTACAGGCAGATAACTTGCAACTACTTTAAACAATTTTGAGAGTGTTTTCAGTAGTCAACGATCCTTTTACGTCACTCTCCTAAGCCATAAGCTCAATAAGTTAAATTACACACTCAATCAAAACGAATTTTGGCAGTGTAGCGGAAAATGAATATATTTTGCCTGTTTACCAAATAGCTTATTCGATTGTACATACCTGATTGGATCACTTTGTATAAGAATGTCGATTTTTTTTGGCGAATTCATTTGGTCCCGTGCTTCCCGTAGTAAAAGTTGTTTATATTTTTATGTGTAGAGAACACCCCTCTTAAATGTCGATTGTTTTCAAAGTCATCCTGTATCTGTATAATGGGTTTTAGGTACCTATCTAATGACTTAAAATGTAGGCCAAAGGTTAACTTCCTTTTGGAGTACAATATCAATTTTATTGACTACTAGCAGTGCCCCGCGGTTTCACCCGCAAAAGTCACGATCCCGTGGGATTATCGGGATAAAAAGTGTTCAATATGTTATTTCAGTAGTATATTTAAAGAGTATGAATGTGAGCCAATTGTCTGTTAAAATGTAGTACCTAATGTTTCAGAAAATTGTCCTGATTATTTCAATTGGTTTTTAATTAGGTCAAGATTGCATGAACTAGGAAGACTGATGAAGAGTAGTAGGTATTCTATTATGTACTATGTGTGGTACAGTGGTAGGTATTATGTACTTATCTGTTTAATGTTTGTACATGACGAATATTAAGTATTGCATGTTCTATCCATAGACGATAATTACGAAAGGCTATAAAACCTCTAAGCCCAAAATAGGGCAATCATCTTCAAAATAGAAAATCTTTACACTGGATAAATAATGATCCAATGTGACCCAGTTATACATTCTATAAATATTTTATTAGTATATTTTAAAACAAGCTCCATATGTACTGTAATCAATGCACAGTGCAGTGTGGGTGTAACACAAGATTCAATTACGACTATCAATATATACAGTTGGTGGAATAATTGTCTATTCTTGGTTACTTATATAGCTCATCTTTACTTAACTCAAGGCCAGTCTCATGCCACATAAAACCTACTTGCTATGTTTAAAAATACATATTAAGGCTTTTATGGTTTTGGCTAAATAAGGTTCCTAATTTGAAAAATAAATCAATTTGGATAGAGATTTGAGGGCATAATACCTACTTTGTTCTTTAATTACTAACATATTATTTTAAAATTAAATGTGTAGATCGTCCATAATACATTATAAAAAGGCAAATCATTTATCAAATTAAGGAACCTCCTACATTTCACGATCGTAATGATATTAAGTAAGTATGTATAAATGTTTTCCCTTGAAATAAAAACGCTAACTGACGTAACTCGTTCATTCTGACCTGGAAAACGAATAAAAGCAAGTTCTACGCCTCACATGAGGTCCGCATATAGTGCACATAGAGTATCTTACCCAACAGACCGCCCTGACGATCACGGGAGGCCTCTGGATGAATTGTTGAGGATCGAAGGCGCCCCCGGCCTTGCCGCCACCGTACGCCCCGCTCGTATCCATTTTATCACTTTAGAATGAGATTTTTTGCTACTCCAAGCACCAACGTTAACTATCTGTCCATAAACGGCTCAATAAGTATTCAACCTCTGTAACTACGAATAGCCAATTCGTGGTATCGATCGCGCAGACGAAACTCACAGATGACAACAGGAAAATCTGACATTACTGCGTTCTCTACGCCCGCGTTACCGCATCGATCTGCTATAGCGCGCTCTGATTGGTCGAAATAAAACGACTCGAGTAGGGTTGCCAATAAGCATCCGGAAAATTCGGTTTTCAGGAAAATATGCCATAGACTAATGAAAACGGGCTGTCGACTAAATAGCTATAATAATGAGTTGTATTTATTTATAACAGTACCTGCATTATTGTTTATAGTTTTATTTATAATGCAAATATTGCAGTTGTTTTAATATTGCAACGTTTGTCCTAATGAGGTATAACAACAAGAAAATGCTTTTGTTTTGACAAAGTAGGTTAGAGTTGGTGCGGTGTGGCGGCACATATTTACTTCCGGTTTTTCCGTATAGAGGAAATGATCTCGTGAAATATAGCGCGGTATTTGTATTTAGGTAGGTCATTGATAAGATTAGGTAGGTACAGATATTAGAGAAAGATTTGTATGTTAGGTAATTGAAAAAGTATTGCTGGTACCCATGTTTTAAGTTTATTCTAGAATTAGGCATGAATGGTACCTATTGTACTTTTTTATCCAAAACATTCTGGTATGAGTCACGATTAATTTACCTACTCAAGATATTGTTAGAATAAAACTCTTCACAAGATTTTGTACATTGATCACCTTACTATCTAAATTAAGGGTATTTTTTTTGCTGTACATTCCTAGAATGTAATTTTCCTTAGAGTAGCGACAATATTAAAAGTAACATTTGTTAATTACACAAAAATATCGGAGGTATTGTAATATATTGAATATACCTTACAAAGGCACAAAAAAAATTAACTTCGAACCTGATTAAGAATGACTGGGATACTGCGCCCTCAGGCTAGGTCATCTTCAGAGGATGGGATGGATGGATGAGAGTTGCCGAAAATCGAGTTGAATGGCGTGCAATAGGAGACGTCTATGTCGAGCCGTGGACTGCTGTAGGATGGTGAGACACTGCGATTTTTGTCGATACTTACCATTATCCTTGTCTTCATTTCTTTTGCAGTAGAGAAGCCCCATTATTCATAGCCATCTTTATACTAAAGTGTTATACCTAAGGTGCTGTCTTAATTGGCCATCGTTCGCGCGATGATGCGATGCGATTTCATCGTGCAATGAAATTTTAAAGAAAAATCGCATGGTGTCGCGGCCGTTAATTAGGACATTCAGTAGACATCAGTATGTACGATCGCACGGTCGTGCGAACGTTTTCATAGGACGTACACATCATGGCTCGAGCCATCGATGGCCAATTAGGACGGCGCGTGGCGCACAAAGCTTACGGGTTCGAGATTTCAACACTCACGAAATAAGACTCCAATTAGATATTACAAATATATTTATTGAAATAAGAAACGAACTAAATGAGGATCATAAGCTGCTCAATAATATTAAATTACATTTAAAACAATTCTGAATAATTAATCATTATACATTGCTTTCGTTGGCCGTCACTCGAAGAAATAAAATTTTGACTAGTTCAAAGAACGTTACAACTAAAAGTATGTTGCGTAAATCATTTTGCTTTATTTTTCTAGCACCTTACAAAATATGAGTGACGGCCATATTGGATTTATAACATTAACATGTAGGTATACAAAATGTTTACATTTGAGAGTGAATATCAAAGAAGATTGTATAGAAACACTGATTTCTATCAAGATATTTACAAAGTTAAGCTTAAATATACTGTTCTACGTTTATTAAGATGTTATTTTTAATTACATTCACGGTGTTAGTTACGGTTTTTATTAGTAATTATTGTTTCATTATTCTGGGCATTATTTTGTATACAATGTTAGGTAAAATATAAAATGATGAAATCTTTAAAATAATTAGAATAAAACAATCATGGTTATGGTATCTAACTAGTTACGAATTAAAAATAACAATAGTCATTCCACATATTATTTTTCAAATAAGGAACGGCGTTTTTCGTCGCAGTTGTCTATGGAAATTTTCATTTTACTTAACATTGCCATGAAAAAAAAATTTGCAGTTTACTTTTATGGCCGCTTGATATCACGTTTGATGTGGACATGCGTTTTAAAGTGGAAAATAAATTAGAGATCACGTTTTGTGAGTTTTATACAGATGTAAACAGTATCAAAAGTGTTTTTAATTTATGTAATTCGGGAACACCATAATAAACATTTTTAGCGAGGGCGATTCTGCATTCCGTTGCAAGCAGGGTGTTGCTAAGCTTTAGATGGAGGAAATGGCTATTTATAAGTGGAAGCATAACTTTGTAGTTGTTTTCAATGATGGGGCAAACGGCATGTCCCTAATGCGTTACAAGAATGTTAACATACAAGGTCTATGAGGTCTATAGCTAACTTTATAATTGTCTATAGTACATTAATATGTAAACCCTAGTTTTTCACACTATCACTAGACTAATGTTTTGTATAAATTCTAGCTACATTAATCTCTACATCATAATCAAATACTCTACAATTATTGTACATGAAAAACTAACTACTGGGATATATTTTATCTATGACATAATTTAAGTAAAACAATATTTACAAAAATAGCCATTTTTGTCTGTTTTTTGGATCCGTCTAACATCTAATTTCTTTACTATCCCAATAAAAACACTCAATTGTATAATATTACAAGGAACTAATTATTTGTAATAACAAAAATACACAGCTCACTTAATTTAAATAACAGAGGATAATTAGCAAACTATATGTTTAAATTACAAGTATGTATAAAATGTACTACGTCGGTACAAAATGCTACAAAACTATTATATAGTACGTATGTATATTATCCGTTTTGTCGTGTAGGAATAGTTTGATGGCAAAGTGACAACTATGATCTAGTAGTTGCTTCACGTGTAGCGAGTTCAGCGCGGTAATGGAATGGTCACACATTATTGAAGCAACATTGGTAAAATTTAGATTTTAGTCACAGTTTGGAGGAATAAATCCCCCCTCTAGACTTCGAAAGTCGAAGTAACATCACATTCTACTTTACTCAGTCCTTTGACAAAGAGGTAAATTTAATTATGCAATGGAAGAAATGCTTACACAGCTCGGTTTTGATTGTATATTTTATAAAAACCAAATTTTCAGAGTCGAATAGCTTCTCAATAAAACACTAAATCCAATAAAATTTACTCGTGTTATTCGGAATTCACAATCGTCATAACGATGCAATACACAAAAGGATTGCTTTCATATTGCTATACACTCCTAAAATAATGTAGATGCTTATCAAATAGCTGCTTGCGTTATCAAAATGTCAGCATTTCAATATATTAGTGGAAGTCTTTGCCGATGTCCAATTCTTTGGAATTTTTGAAAAGTTCTAATGTATTCGAGTACAAATATGTATTCTAGATTGTCTGTGGGTTTTAGGAATCTGTGAGTCCTTGGCGCTTTTCTTCTTCTAGCATGGCGTCGAGTTCGTCCGTTAGGTTGGCAAGCATGTTGCCGATGTCGTTGAGTACGTCGACTGGTTCCGTGCTCTTCTCGTCCTTGTGTTCGGAGAGCGCGTGCGGCGCGTGCGGCGTGCTCGGCTTGCCGTCGGCGGCGCGCGGCGGCAGGCCGGCCAGCCCCATGCCGGCGCGCCCGTAGTCTACCGTGTGCGGCCGGCCTCCGATTTGGCCCCGGTTCTGCTTTATGGTCCCGGCGTTTTCGTTCGCGAACGGAATACTATCCGATTCTGTACTGGAGCTTGACTGTAAGAACGAAAATAGGAGAACGTAAGCATAGGTAAATTCGTATTTTGGTTTTAGTCGATGTATGTTGCTGAAGTTTGGTTACTTTTTGCTGACGAATCTATGTTCAATCAAGTCAGGTGGAAAATAAACATGACTGTTTTTTCGTTGAAGTTAATACAAGTAAACTCACCTTAAAACTAGCATCGGATCCCGTGCGCAGCTTGTCATCGTCGTACCTCCTGGGAGGACTGGAGGGCGCGGGCGGCGGTGGCAGCAGGCCCGTGCTGTCCAGTGACACGGACAACGAGTCCGAGCTTGGGTACGCGGGTAACGACAACGGAAGGCTCTTCTCAGGATGGATCTCCACAGTCGTCTGCCCGAATCGAGAGAACGGCGCGTACTGAGAGCTCTGACGCTTCGGAGGGTCCGGCGGCGGCTTTCGCGCCACGTGAGGACTCGCTCCATAAGCCACGCGCTGCAAGCGCGCCGAGTACGCGATCTCGTCGTACGTGTAGTCCGGAGACTTGTCCCGGTACGCCGGCGTGGCCGTGATCTTGGCCACAGGTCGCGGCCGCACGAGGCCCCGCGGCCGCGGCAGCGTGCCGCCTCCCTCGTACGAGCTATCGTTCGTGGGAGTGATGTCGCCGTCGTCGTACGAGCGTCGCCACTGACCTCCCCCGTAATAAAACCCAGCTTCGGGCGAAAACGTGGTATGCGACGCTCTTTCTGAAGGATCCTCTAGACTTTCTAGTGATTTCCCGCGCGGGTGACGTATCTGTTGGCATTTATAACACATTTTAGATCCATCCCGAATTCTTAAGTTGTCGAATTAAATTTTGAAAGTTATATTACAGAGAAAGTTTGTTTAAAAACATTTACAAACAACGGCATCGACTTATTTTACAATTCATTTTAAAATGTCGCTCGTCTTACCATGCTGTCTGTTTAAGATTTTGTTTTGTCAATCATTAATCCAAATATTTATAATGTTAGCGTTATTAAAACCATGCGCAGTTAGTATAATATTGTATTAATTCATATAATAATTAAAATTAAAGTGAATCATTTAACTACCGTGCAGGAAAGATCAATCACAGCGGTTTCTACGGTAGAGGGGAGAAAAGGCTTAATCGTAAAAAATAATACACACATGGAAAACACTGCGTTCACTATTACGATAAAATCGTGTGCACATAAAAGCCGGGTGCTCGGGTGCATCGAGAACAAACTGACAAGACCTGTGCCAAAGGAGGTTGTCTCATACCTGGATAGGGACCAAATCTGTGCCACAAAGGGGCGTCGGTATGGCATCAAAGTTTAGGTCGGGGGGTTTATGGTAACTCCGTTGTCTCTCCCAAGGCTGGTAATGTAGCTCCCTCGGATATAAATCCTTTAGCCGATTATGTCCAAGGTGCGGTTTGTGTTTGGAAAAAGAAAAGAAAACAAAACATTCACATGCTGCTTCGGGCTAGTGGTATGAGGTGGATGCAGCGGATGGACGTGTGTGCTGGCGGATCACAACCCTGCGACTCACTGACTGACTGAGCGGTACAGCCATCTTTCTTAAAGGTTAATTGTAAGAAGAAATGCCGTCCGGCTAGAAGACAATTTATAAGGAAAACATTTTCTTCCGAAAGTGCTCACTTCATTTATGAGTAATATCAAAATTAATTCACGGTTACATCAGTAACTGTTAATTGATTTCGTTTGTTAAATGTGGAATAAAAGTGATACAAATATGTCATGATTGTGGAGGAAATAATATCGCAGAACTGTTGGACATCCGACCAGCGAAGGCGATGGCGATGGACGACACCTAAAGTCTAAGCGAAATGATAACGACGTTTCTGAACGCATCGGGGAAAGTTCACAAAATTTTAACATCATACTCATGTATTACTGAATTTTGTTATAAACTTTACGCCAATCGGTTAATTATATCAGTTTTCCCATAATGTGTCAGCTTTCGGCTCGGCAAACAAAGCTTTCCAGCCATTTTTGTGCTATAGGGTCACACTTATGGAACTAACAACAAAAGCCTCGACTGGCTCAACGGAAATCTTTAATTAGTAAAATAAAGGTCAAAATAATGAAGCTATTAAAACGCTTTAAATTGTTAAAATAACGCTGTTAGTATAATAAAAGAGAAATAATTATGTAGGTATTTAGGTAAGTATTAGACTTTTTATTAAAATAGCTTCGTTTCTGTTAGAAGTTTTGGCGGTAAAAATCAAGATGGCCGATGAATGAAATGAGATGTAATGAAAATAAAGAAATTATAAAATGATGACAAAATAAATTTAAAAAATATTGATTTGGAGTGATGCTTCGAAAATAATCTTTTGATTGACAGAATAGAAATCTAATTTGCTCTCTATTGCACGGTCTATTTAGAATTGTATTACGAAAGCGGATTTTCATAGATAATTTAATGTTTTTTTATTATCCGCTGTCATAAATAGGGCTGATCCTATAGCAGACTATGGTGTGCCTTTTGCAGATATTTTATTATTTTTATACGTATTAACGAAGAAATTAACAACGATCATAATTTTATTTTTAAATTATTACATGACCGACTTTATAGGCTTCCACAGTCTGCTACAAAATGAGCCCCAATCTATCAAGAGTCTAAATTCTAAAACATCACTACAAACACAATGGACACACTGGGACTAAGTATAAGTGCATGGTACTGACCTGGCCCGGTTGTATTCTGGTAAAGTCCAACGACCCTTGGTTGCTAATGCTCCTCTTTCCTGCTCTAATGTCTTTCACTCTTTTGATGGCAAGAAGTATTTTCTTTTGATGGCCCAAACGGACTATGCCCATGTCTTCTAGATCCTGAAAAGTAAATGGAGATAGTTTGAATTAATTAATAAGAAATGATTATTGACCTCCCGGCTGGCATTCGTAGATCTTTGGGAGTCGTTACGAGTAGTCAGAAGAGAGGTCAGATAAGCTGATTCTCCATGTTAAATATTGGTATTCAGCTGCGTCCGGTTGCACTGCAAGCCGATTATACTGGAAGCCATAGTTGGAAAAAGGCTAGGCGGATGATGGTACTCGTACCGCCTAGCATACTCTCGCCGCACTTAATGATCTCTTGGATTCTAATACAACAAACGATCTGTTTGCGTTGCGGACGAATGGACGAAGATTTTATTGGTATGTTCGAAGTACTGTAAGAGGAATTTATGAAAGCGTTGTTAACTTTTTACCTCAACTTTATGATTTTATATTTTCTCTTTTATGTGCATGTGCATAAAGACTGCAATGTGTCTTTTTGTAATTGGTTTTGAACCGCAATTAAAAATGATAGGAAATAAATAATAAATAAATGTCATGTAAAATATCCTCACCTCCCAAGCGAGTTGCGTGACGTCGTGAACGGTGCGGTAACCCTGTGCTACAAGTGCGGGTCCGTACTCTTCCAGTCGAAGTAGTCGCAGCCATTCTTCTAGGGAACCCTGGAATGAGAGGAGGACCAACTGTTTAGGAGACGAAGTAGAAATGGGAGAGGCTGTATGTACAGTGTCTTGAATTAATAATAATAATAATTTTATTGACATAAAATACAGGTATACACTTATTGGAAGCCCTGGCTCCTGAGCTAGGTAGCAACCTGTGTGACAGGAACCAGTGTCATCGCCCAATTGGGTTTTAGTAGTAGTTGTAGCGTTTACAATACAATAAAAACACAAAAAAAAAAAAGATAAAGTAATATAACACTAATAATATACATATATAATTGAATGAGTTCCGCAATATGGAGTGACAAAGAGACGTATTATTAAGTACCATTTAGGCGGTGATGTCGTCAGCCAGGTTGCGGGAAAGTCCGAAACCGGGACCTTGGCAACAGGCAACTGAAGGAACACGGGTGGGTTTTAGTCAGTAAAAGCCTGACACGCCCTTCCGCTCCGCGCAGAGCGGGAGAAGTAATTGAATGACTTCCCACCCTCAAAAAATAAAATTCCAGTGATGTCGTTCCTTCCTTGGCCAATAAAAGTTTAAGATTTGTTTGTTCAAAATTAGAAGACATTAAATACATACCGGTATGTAATCAGGCAGGTTGTCCGGTACGTTTAGATTGGCCAGTTCTGCCTTTAACCTCTTGCGATGATTGGGTTTCTTGATGCCCACGGCCGTAAGGTCTTCGGGCGTCATTCGTGTGACGGTCGGCAGGTCGTAGCCGGCATCTATGAACAGTCGAGCGTACTCCTCCATTTGAAGATCTGCTAGACACGCGTGGATGATGTCCGTGTCCTGAAATGTTAAAGGGAAAAATTAAGCTAGTAGGTTGGGGTAAGTCTCATAAGAAATTGAAAGAAGATAAAACTTATGAATAGGGCCCCAATTAGTACCTATCGAATGTTTTCCATTAATATTGCAGGAAAAAAATAATTGCGATCAAAAAGTTGGTCAAGGTATACAATACAATATTTTTCATTTCTTGAATAGGTAAGATTCATTTCTTGAATAGGTAAGATGGATCTTTCTGATGTGGTCTTGACTGCGCACATGACCTTGTTTATTTCTACGACTAAGTAGTATTTTTATGTTTTTTTTTTAAATTGTAGGTACTAAACCAAAAAGGCAGAGGGAGACGGGGGACAACAAACTAGTTAAACGGATAGAATAATCTAATTCCTGGTTCTTGTGTGCTGGATTAAAGTACAATCATCTTCCTTTACCACCAAATTCTTATACTCACCGGTAAACCCTGCGCGATCATCGCCCGCACCCTATCAGCCAGGTCCCCACAGTGACAGGCGGCGTGGTGGTGGTGAGGCATGCGACCTGATGCGCGACCACTGTCCAGAGAAGCCGAGGAGTGACGCGACCCTGACCCTGCAGACCCTGACGAGGAACCGGGGCTGTCGCGGCCAGGACTCTGGAAATGAGCACGAAAGAGGTGAACAGAGGTTTTTGGAGAGTTTTTGAATGGTTGGGTTGAAATAGGTGATGAATAGTAGTAGTAAAGGTTACATATTTCGTAAAAAAAGGTTGAACATAAAAAAAAAAAAATTTAGTTATTTTTCAGAACTTTGACGTCGATCCTTTCAGATTAGATCCTAAGGCTTGCTTATAGCAACATACATTTAAGACTTTAGGAAAGTTGTGTATCTAAGATAGGGTGAATAATACAAAAAAACAGGATTGTCTTGCAATCTCACCTGTGTCATATCAATTCCCTGATCATCGCTGAGTGCTAGCTGATGGTGGTAGTACACAGCCGCCTTGTGCGTGAGCGGCTGCGCGGGCGGCGGGAACGTGAACGTGCCGCCCCCTGCCGGACTCTTGCCGAGGCTGCCGCTCGCGCCCGATACGCCGGAGACGCCCGAAACTGTGCTGCCGTAGTCTGAGTGGTCATCTGGAATGGATGGTTTAAATTCTGGTTAGATATCGGTAGAAATTGGTAATTGTTACATTCATGTTCTAAGACCGGGTGTGGGGTGTGGCCCCATCTTCTGTAGTCCGATTCGAGATCAGTTTAGGATTATGGGTTCCGGTTGAGTCAGAAACTGAACTATTCAAAGAAGATTATTCAATGTCAGAAATTGGCCTAGTTGACCTGACCCTATTGTTGTTAAATCTTTAAGGGTACTTGTGTTGTGGTATCAGATTATTCCAGAAGTCACAAGAAGTTATAAAATCAATTTTTTGGCTATGAAAGAGCGACATAACCACGGGATGATGTGACTAAACAAAGAAGGTTAAATTTTTTATTGTTATATGCTTACCTCTGGTATGTGAAGGCGTATCCGGCGGCTGTGGGTACGGCTGATCCTCACAGGAGGCGTACCCTTGTGACCCGAAGCTGGAGCCCGAGTGGCGGTGCTGTGGCGTCCCGAAGGCGTCTCCGGGGACGGCTGGCGGGGGCACGCGCTTGGCGGTCGCCGTCTTGCCGGCGCCGCTCCCGCCGCGAGACATCCCGCCCACTGAAAAGAAGCACCAGGTTTAGTCGAAGTGTTGCTACTTAGGAGAGTTAATGGAATCGTATAGGTACCTAAAGATTGGCTAATCAGCTAAGTCGGTTGGTTTGTTGGTGGGAGGCTGAATGTCCAGGGTGTTCTTAAGGAGGTATATCGTTATATGACGTTTCTAGTTCTGTAGTTGAGTTACATATTATGGAGTTACAAAAACCTAGTAGTTGGGTACTGACACTTAAGTAAACTACTGTAATTTTCAGAAGTTCACGCTAATTTTCACGACATGTCGTCTTAGGTCTTTCAACCTATAATGGCATTAAATAGATTTCTTGCTTGTTAGTAAGAACGTGAATTTGCGATTTTGTTCAGTAACATGTGATAATTCAAGAAAATGGTAATGCTAATCCAGCGATCAGTTTTTCCTGAAATAGGTTGTTAACATTATTTACTTACCTACTTCCTTTGACGTCTACCTCATCTCATCGTGTTCTCTAAACTCCGTACAATATTTGCACAGACCGAAATCTCTTCACTCAAATAAAGGGTTCGCCTTTAGACCCTCAAAACCCAATATAATGAATACGCAAAGGGATGTAAATGAAATAAATGAAACCCTTCAAAGAGTTCAAACATCGTTATCAGGCTTGAACACGACGTAACCGCAATCTCGTAATGAGAAGCTCCCCTCCCCGTTACCCCCGCTGTAAGCTGATAAGCCGTGGAGGGGATAACTTCGGTAATAAGGTAAAAACGTCATCAATCATGTTTCGACCATCGCGGAGATCGGACGTCAGCCGGCCCGAATCGGATCGACCACCTAATTGCTTGTGTCGAATCGATAACGTTAACTAATGGGCGGGAAAAATCGACATCGAAATTAATTGCGATGCAAACCCCTGATAGGAAACCGTGGCGAATTTATGCGAGAATGGAGTTTTTAAAAACAATTTCTCGCTTGAATAATAAGGTTAGTGTTGTTAAAAAAGCCTTTTTATTTTGTAAACAGCTAGCGTTGGTAATTGGCAGAGAAATTTTTCATTAGATTATTTCAACGAGTTTGTTTTTTTTTTTTAATAAAAATATAACGAAAACAACTAGTGAGATATAGCGAAGGTTCTCAGAACAGAAAGAACATGTAGGTACAGTTTTTAATAGCGTAAATATTATTTTATATCCCTCGGCATTCTTTGGTAAGTACTAAAAGTTATGGCTTCAATTACACGCACGCAATATTGGGATATAAAGGTTCAATCAAGAAATAAATAAAAATATCGGCGAACATGTGAATTGAACTGCGTGCGAAATTGTAGAAGATTGAAATGTGCTGGTTCAGTGAAAAAACAACGAAATAGTACCTACTCGAAGATTGACTTGAATTCTTTTCTTTTAACGTAAAAATGTTCAATTGTTCAACCTTTTAATTTTCAAAAATAGGTAGATAATTAATTAGCTAATTAGTTAGTAAAACTACCTACTTTTAGTTACGCGTCCAAATATTAAAAAAAAAAAATTTGGCGTGCATAGTAGTGCATCTCAAAAGTTCGCAAGAAAAAAAGCAGTCAAACTTAACAATGAACGGTGCGGGGGCGACACTTATATGATTTTATTTAATTACACGTCCCTGTCATGTTGCTATTAAAAAAAGTATAATCATAGAGCTTTAACTGCTCAAAACGTAAGTAAAGAATGTCAGATACTGATCCGAGAGACTGGCTGGTAATCCTGTAAGCATTGCCACCCACTTTACGTTTATTACCCTGTCATTATCGTGGCGGATTACCCACCTGGCCAGCTTACGCTTTGATGGATCATTTAGACGTGGTACTGTCTCAAATCACGAGAAAAGTTCGCGTTTTTTATCTCATGTCATTAAAAACGGCGCGACGTAAAAAATATATTTTTAATAGTTGATTCCCAAAGGCTGACTTTGTCTGAATTAGGTATTGTGAGATCTAGATTTTCCAGCTCTAAAGGTATTCAAATTCAAAATCAATTTCACATAAACCTACATGGGCACGTCAGAACCTAGGTGCACGGACTGCACGGTGCCAATTGCTCGTTTCCCATGGAGAAGAGCCGGCAAGAAACTCCATGGTTACTAAGGTATAAAAATAGTAATTGTAATAAAAGCATATACCCCATTTGAAATAAGATCAGACATTTAAAACAAACCCTTTTACAGTCCGTTCAACCGATTTTGACTTCTATACCGTAGGCATAAGGATAGCATTAAAAGCAAAAAAAGTTACACAATACCAACTATCTACTGTGGCTGCCATTTGTCGTGCCACCAACGCAATAGAATTCAAAATCGGTTGAACGGAATGTAAAAAAGGCTTATCTATACGTCTAATCTTAGTTCAAATGGAGTATAGACGAAAGTCTAGCTGATTTAATTGTTTATCCTTTTAGATAAAACCCATTGCTTCATAAATTACAAACCCGCATAATAAAATAACGTCCGCAGGCTTGTCTTATATGGACATATTATAAATTTATAGAGGTAAAATAAACCTCTAAGCACTTAGCGTCTTACAGAATATTAAAATGTGTCAATTATAAAGTAAAAGTAAGATATCGAGGTACTCATTAAATTAAACCTTTCATTAAGTTAAATTAAATGGACAGCAAACTTTCTTATCGTTATTATAGTACAAGTTAATAAAGTAAGAGTCCATAAAAGATTATTATTTCAACAAGATTATTAGTTTTATAATTGACTTACAAACAGATAGCTTTAATAAGCGCGGCAGTAAATAATATGATTATCAAAGTATCGAGCCAACAGTTCCTCAGGTTTGGGAGTTACAGTAATTGCCAATAAGCAAAACGGTAGCACTTCTGGCGCGTAATAAATAATTGCGTATCTGCTAATTCCCGACGATTAAGCTTGCGATTAAGCCACTATTACCAACCGTCACAAACTTATTTTTGCGATTGGTTTATTAAACAGCAGTTCGATGTACACCTTATGTGCTTAGCTTAAGTGTTAGAGCAACGAGGAGATCGTGACAGACTACCTACTGTATTACCTACCCTACTGACGCCATCTAGTAACGTCGCATAGAATTAATTACACGTATCTGTAGAGTCAAGCAAGTTGCTTATGTTGGTATCTATTGACATACGCAAGAGACCCGACATTATTAACAATTATGCGGCGCCGACATCAATGCGTTGTTTATTTTTAGATGCCCATATTAGTTATAAGGCTGCATGCTTACCAAGGGAGCATAATTTTAAAGACCCGATGAGTTTGATAAGCTGGCTAGTCGTAAACATGATAAGTTAGGCATGCAATAAACATAATAAAACAGAAAATTACCATTGGTAGCTTTTCTCACGGGAAATTAAAACGAATAGTATTCAATATAGCAATAAAATGCAAGACTTGCTAGGATCGATTGGGACTTAATAGATATTTATTAGGAGTAGTTACATACATTTTCAGGTGCTAGGATATTTAAGTTTGAAATCGTACTTAAATGCTGTAATGATCATTACAGCATTTAAGTACGATTTCAGGAAACAATATTTCACTTCATCAATGAACTCATTGATGAAGTGAAATATTGTTTCCTCTTACTCTCTATAATTAAAAACAATGATCTCTTGAGAATATTTTCAGGGCACAAATATCACGCAAACCCTATCATAATAATTCATCAGGTCATATTGGATACGAACTAAAGAGTCTTAAATCATGTAAAATAAAAACTACTGTCGCCAAGCGTAGTTAAGGGGATTAATTGTTAGCTCGTACTAAACATTTGTGACATAAAATAACTGTCATAATACCCGTAATATTGGTAAGTATATTACTCCAGTATATTACAGAGAAACATTCTACAGTGCCCGGGCATTTATTTGATAAATCGAGACTTAGAAAGACACTCACTCTGCGTAACACACTTTCAATTGCAATCTGAATGATTTTTATGGATATTGCTAATACATTGCTTCATGTTCGAAAAATGTTCTGTTCAACAACGTAAATAACGCAATGGATGTTGTTGAACTGTCAAAATGAAAGCCATTGCTACTGTAAGTGTGTTACGCAATTACCTCCCTGGTTTTGGTATAACCGCGGTATGAGTGTCAGAGTTACAGAGACGAGACGACGCTAAACTTTTTCTAGTAGGTACCTACTCAATGTGCCATATTTATGGCTTATTGCAGGTAGTTACATAGGTAGGTACTTATTTTTGTAGTACATGGTAATTGTAATAACAAAACATAGGAAGGACCGTAAATTGTTTCAATTTATTAATTCGTTGGAGAAAAGAACTTGGCCCTGCACTGTAATGCGTAAACAACGTTTTACGATACCTAGTATTATTCGTAGTTTCATTCGTTGTACCCTGGCTGATCAAAAGGCCATAACATTCGAGCCTGGTTAGAGTTAGGTACTTATTATATGGAAATGTTAAATCTGAAAAAAAAAACTACGTAAGTATATTTTAACCTAATCTAGATAAAAGGAAATCCCAAATCGTTTTCACATTCCCGCCAACAAAAACCGTCGTAAACCCTCCCCTTGTTCGTGTCAAAGGAATTTACGCATAGAGCCTTATGCGGCTGGTTATCAACCGTTTGACTAATTGTCTGGCGAACAATGGCCCAGTGTGTAAAGATATCGGGACGGACCGTGTTTAGACTTTCTCTACCTTAGGTGCTAGCAGCTCCGAAATGTTTTTAGAAAATTATCAACGCCATTTAAATTCTCTTATCGATAGCTCAGACCAAATAAAAAACCAAGAGCGCTGCGAACAACACAGCATGCCAAAACTACACCACCGCTCTGTGCATACACGCTCAAACGCACACATTTACAACCATTTACAATCAAACTACACCAAAATATGTATACACATGTTTACGAAACCGGCCTCACGTCACTGTTGACAGCGCTCTGTCTTGGTTTTTTATTTGGTCTGAGATCGATAGTTATACCGTTTAAAACTTACATTATACAATATAGATGAAGAAAGTTTGGTATATTTGAATAGGTAGGAATTATAAGTTCTGCATATGAACATAAGTAAATAAGACGAATTGAGAACCTACTCCTCTCTTTGAAGTCGTTTATAAAGAAAATGTATTTATTTATATAGTGATTTCCATTATTGGAACTGTATTTCAAACTTGTAAACATAGTTACCCACTTAGTTATAAGTTTGCAACGGAACCGATCTGCAATTTACAAGGATTGTTTTCAAAAGCTTTTCTCTATTTCTGCTTGTTTATTCTACGTAATATGATCAGTTTGTTATCAATCAGGGATCAATTAGACCGAGTAACAATGAGTATCGATATCAAAGTGTATTTAATTGGCGTAAAAATGCTAGTAAACGTTTTGAGTTGAGGCGACATCAGTCATTTTTTCCTGTTCTGTGATCATTTTCTATAGTATTTAGGCAGTATATAGCTAGTATTATAGGCAGTTAGGTGAATCGTAGTCTTATATAGGTACTCTGTTTTTTAATCTCGTAGACTAATTGGACAGGTGCAAATGTTAAACTCCAACTTAAGGCTTATTTGCATTAAGGCTCGTGCAGACTAGCGCGACTTTAACAAAACAATTTCTGAGAAAACTTCACGGTGCAACATGTCTGCACGAGCCTTTATGCAAAAACGAACTAACTAAGAAATAAACGATTGAGAATACAAATTCCTGTATTTATGCCTCTAGGCATGCCACATACATGACTTCGTCTTTCAAACTGGGTATAAATTACCGATACAACGAGGATAGTTACTCAATCGCACTAAACGTTCGTTGACTGATACCTACTCATTCATTAAGCCACGCTATTTCCGCTGTGAGGTAAGAAACTATGGAATGATGCTTAGAACAAACCCGCGCTAACATCAACATTCAAAGTTAAAATCATCGACTTTTGTGCGTGATGGTAAATGTTGGACACTTGTAAATAAATGTCTTTTTGAAAACAGAATTTCATACCTTTCTATATTTAAATCTTCATACTTATCTACACTAATATTATAAAGAGGAAAGATTTGTATTTTTGTATGTTTGTATTTTTGTGTGTATGTTTGTAACGAATAAACTCAAAAACTACTGAACTGATTTCAAAAATTCTTTCACCATTAGAAAGCTACATTCACCCTGAGGCATAGGCTATATTTATTGCTAGAAAAGATTAGGGATCCTTACTAAAACTCCAATAATGTAACCCAAGGTGTAAAAAAATTTGCTAAAATATTCTTTACATCGCGTGCGCTGCGAAAACAATTGAGGATAGAATAAAATAATGTACTACAACTTTGCAGAACACATTATTATTTACAAAAAGTTTCGCGTCAGCATATGTTTAATTGAAATGATGCCGCAAGAAAAGGCTCTTTATTTGTATCTTGGTATTAATCCTTATCAAAATAAATTTATTATTTCTTCATATTTAAGACTGCTTCAATACCTTTATATAACTTTTTGAATTATTCAATTCGGACATTCTATTCGAAAGATATCACGAGTTTAAAAATCTAAGTATAGCTCCAAAAAATATCGGCTCATACATTCAGTATTCAATGGCTTTTTTGATATCACAGTAGATAGGTTGGTAGGTATGTATGTAGGTATGTAGGGTAGGTAGGGTAGGTAGGGTAGGTAGGGTAAGTAAGGTAGGTAGGTAGGTTGGTAGAGTAGGTAGGTAGGTAGGGTAGGTAGGTAGGTGTAGGTAGGTAGGTGTAGGTAGGTAGGTGCAGGTAGGTAGGTGTAGGTAGGTAGGTGTAGGTAGGTAGGTGTAGGTAGGTAGGTGTAGGTAGGTAGGTGTAGGTAGGTAGGTAGAGGGCAGGTAGGTAGGGTAGGTAGGTAGGGCAGGGTAGGTAGGTAGGTAGGTCGGGTAGGTAGGTAGGGTAAGTGCGCCGTAGATAAGTACTTAGTGCTACCCGTGCGAAGCCGGGGCGGCCAGCTAGTACTTCATAAAAGATAAGCTTGATCTCTGCGACAGCTGTCAGTAAAATGAAACAAAGACTCAAATGAATTCAAATTGAATCAATTTCCCATTTGAATGATTGCGATCATCATGATTTGGATTGATTTTCAATTCATTTGAATTGGACTCAAATGAATTCTAGGAATGTAAGTTCGACATATGTCGCAGAGATCAAGCTATCTTATATGTAGTATAGTTTTAAGTATTAGGTAGAGATTTGGCCATCATTCTAGAATTATTCCTACAATACAAGGTCCTGTTGATTTTGTTTTTAAGTTGATTACACTGGCTCAAACACTGGCTCATCACCGCACCAAGCCTCTCCTGCGGGCACCGTTTGAGACCTTTTCACTTTCATCTGTTTCCCGCCATTCGTGGAGACTGACAGTTGACAGTAGTGACAGCTACCTCACTACTGATGCGCATGAGATAGTGTTTTTACCCGAATACGGCGAAGAAAAAAGGAGGGTTAGAATTTTGACCGGTATGTATGTCTGTTCATCTGTTCCCTCATATCTTCTAAACGACTCATCACAATTTGACAAATGAGGTATCGTTGGAAGCGTCTTGATCGTCCGCTGGTTATAGGCTATGTGACGTCACATTAAGACGCAATTAAAAATGGCGCCCTCTAGAGGAGATAAAGTCAGGAACTTAAAAAAAAAAATGTTTAATCGTACCATGTTGGTTATTAAATGAAAGGCCTTAATGAGCACATTTCAAAAATAAATATATTATAACCACAAAAGAATTAAAAAAAAAAAAGTAATAAAAACTAAAACCCAACTACGACTAAAAAGGTATAAACAAGACACCACAGACACACAAATTAAAAATCCGGAGTCACACGTGTTAGGGCATAAATCAAACAGATTACGTGTGACTCCGGATTTTTAATTTGTGTGTCTGTGGTGTCTTGTTTATACCTTTTTAGTCGTAGTTGGGTTTTAGTTTTTTTTTTTTTTTTCTTTTCCTAGAAACCTGATTCGGACTAGAACATTTTAAAACAAAAAATTGCCCAATTGCTCCAGCCATCCTCAAGTGATACACTTACCAACGAACAGCATTAAATTTTTAGGGATCCTTAAACAAGATCTAAGTTTGTATTCTCATATTTGTCCTGCGGCTAGCTCCGCATAATCAAACATTTGAGTCGAGACAAGATGTCTTATATTTCCCGATATTCAGTTGTTGAATTTACGATGCACGATTAGAAAGGACTCGAGATTAACCACTTGAACGGAGTCGTAAATAGTAATCCTATGCTAAGATATAAAGTTTGATTTTAACTTCTGTCACAAACGCGACTTGTGAGCGTGGCTTTGGCAGCGAATTGGCGACCATTTACGAATGTGTTATGCTTTTTTAAATGAAAACTTTCGGCAAACTTTTCGCTCTTTTTGAGCAGTTAACGAAACTGAGGCCCTAGACAAAATGACATTCTATCAGCGATGACGATGATGGAAAGGCAAAAATGTATAGGACTGACATAAGCTATCGAAAAGTCTTATGTCAATCCTGTTGAAAGTCGTTGTAGAAATACGAAACGCTTTTGAAGCGATTGTCACTTGTTTAGGCCCTCTGAACCGTCACGCTCGGGTCGGTGACGCTAAATCGGGTATACTCGGCTTCAATGACGCTGAATCGTGTATACTCGGCTCCAGTGACGCTGAATCGTGTATACTCGGCTCCAGTCGTAAGTTTTTCACTTCTATCGTGTGGTTATAAAAGCACACACCACCGTATTTAAATGGAATGTGTGATAATGATTTTGATATTGTTATCTAGCCTATATTTTTCGTTTAGGTACTTTGAATATCAAGATTTCTCCGAGCAAGCTTTTAATACGTGGCTGATGACCGCAGCTGTGATATTTATATCTGTAAAAACCAAGTTAGAATTCTGTTACAATTGATGAATTTATTGAGAATCGTTACCAAGTACCAA